>BSBM01000841.1:1200000-1800000 GCA_027924585.1 Larix kaempferi
ACTGATATCCCATTATCAGGACCTTCCCAAAATGTGGTCTTGGATGCTGATGAGGGACATGGAATTCTTCGGGAACTGGTAGATCCTCACTCTACTGGCTTTGCACTATCGGTATCCGGTGCTACTGCGGAAGGGACTGACGACATTCATCAGGAGCCAGTTAGGGATGCGCCACTTATGGGAAAGTCGGTACCTAGAACATCTTTTGAGCCTTCTCAACCAGCTTCTGTCTCGGGACCAAGGACATCGACTGCGGGTATTCCTCTCTCCATAAACCCCCTCTCCTTCATTTTGTTTTAAAAAACTTTACTTTCGATAATCTGGACTGGTTGGAGGCTTTAAAAAATTTGAATATCTCCTCGGATATGGATTTGGTGGAACCTACTTGTCTCGCTCCTGAACCCCCTTCATCTTCACATACTCTGCCAAATCACGGGGTGATGCTACTTGATTTACCCCCTGAGGTTGATCCTGGCCCTATTGAACCCCCTTCTTCCTCCTCCCCTACCACCTCATTGGACTCTGGTTATTTTCTATGATCCCTTACAAAAGTTTCCCCGGGAGAGTTGGGTGCTGGGGGGAGTAAAAATGGTAAATGTCGGGGCAGGAAATCTCATCTTTCTAAAGCACAATCCAAGGCCAAGATTGACCTGCTAGAAGGAAAACAGGTGACTATTGATCGGGCGCCTAGAGTGGTGCGTGCCCAGAAGAGGGTTCGTTAATGAAATTTATGTCCTTTAACTGCAGGGGTCTTGCTGGTCCCCATAAAAGATCAGCACTTCGTAGAGTGGTATCTCTTGAACACCCGGATATCATTCTACTTCAAGAAACTTTGGGTGTTGGTGAGGTTATTAAAACATTACTTGAAAGTTGGTTTGGTGGCTGGACTTTTGCTACCCTGGATGCTCGTGTCCGGTCTGGAGGTCAGGCTATTGGTTGGAATTCTCGTACGGTGCAGTGCCATAACCTCTGGGCAATGGAAGCGGCTTTGGGAATGACCTGTTCGTCTCTTGATTTTGGTGAACTTTTTACGGTGGTCAATATTTATGGACCATATTTGAACCGGGTTCCTTTCTGGGTTTCTCTTCTCTCTCAGCCTATGCTACAGGAAGGAAACCTTATTCTCGGAGGGGATTTGAATTTTTCTCTAGGTCCGGCAGAAGTTTGGGGTAGCAGAGCTCGGCCAGACCCTTTGGCTGACTATTTCACTCACAAGTTGGTTATAAATAATTTGTTGGATATTGAGCCAACTCTTCTAAAACCTACTTGGAGGAATAACAGAACTGGAGAAAACAGAGTTGAGAAACGTTTGGATCAATTTTTGGTGTCTGATCTTTTTGTGGATAGAAACTATCTTCTGAGGCAGTGGGTAGGCTCGGGGGGCTCGTCTGACCACTTCCCTATTTTTCTGGAGATTTGTGATGGACCTTCTAAACCAGCTGGGCCGCTTAAGTTTAATAAGATCTGGTTAAAAGATGAGACTTTCTTTGACCTTGTTGGATCCCTCTGGGTACCCTACAACCCCAGGGAGGGCTCTTCTGCGTCTCATCAGTTCTCTGCCAATATCAAAAGAATTAAAAGGCCAGTGAAGGCTTGGGCTTATGAAAAGAACAGTAGAGATGATAGAGAGTTGAAGTCGATTGAACTGGAGCTGCAGTCCATATATGATTCTGGCTCTGGGGGCCTGGGAACAGCGGAAGAAAAAGCACACTTGGTATCACTGGAAGGTAGGAGAAATTTGCTATTACTGGAAAAAGAGGAAACATGGCGTCTGAAAAGCAGGGCGTTATGGCTAACGGCCGGTGATGAGAACACAAAATTTTTCCATGCATATGCAAAAGGAAGAAAGGCGTCTAATACCATTTGGAGCCTGGAAGACTCATTGGGGGATACCCAGACTTCTTTTGATAGTATGGATGGGGTTGGGGTAAATCACTTCCAAACACTCTTTAAAGCCCCTGCACAGGCTAACATTTTGGAAATAGTCAGATTGGCACAACTTTTCCCTCGGTTTGTGGAAGAGGAAGACAATCACTCCTTGATGGCAAGTGTCACAGAAGAAGAGCTGAAGGGAGTTTTACAGAGTTTCCAAAAAGACAAAAGTCCGGGACCTGATGGCTGGACCGTGGAATTCCTCTTGGCACTTTTTGAGCTTATTGGGAATGATCTATTGCAGATGGTTGAAGACACTAGAATCACTGGGTGGATCCCAGCTGCCCTTCACTCCACCTTTATTGCCCTAATACCTAAAACTGACAATTCTTCCTCTTTAAGTGATTTCAGACCCATCTCTTTGTGCAACTGTGTATATAAGGTGGTGTCAAAAATTATCGCCAGGCGGCTTAAAATTATTCTGTCCAAACATATCTCTGAGGAACAATTTGGTTTTCTGGAAGGGCGACAAATCCATGAGGCGATTGGAGTCGCTCAAGAGGGCATCCATAGCATGAAAGCAAGGAAAATCAAAGGAGCTATAATCAATATTGATCTGTCAAAAGCATATGACAAGGTGAGTTGGATGTATATTCATTTACTCCTTACACATCTGGGTTTTGCTGTGGATTTTATCAGGTGGATAATGAGCTGTATTTCTACGGTATCTTTTGCGGTTCTCATCAATGGTGCAGCCTCTCCCTTCTTTCGGTCTGAAAGAGGTATGCGACAGGGATGCCCGCTCTCACCTTTACTTTTCCTGCTGGTTGCTGAAGGGCTAAGTAAAGCTCTGAAAAAAGCCTATAGGGATGGTACTCTCCAGGGTATACAAGTGGCTCCAGATTTATTTATTTCACATCTGCTTTTCATGGATGATATACTCATTTTCTGCTCTGGATCGGCTAGTGATATTGAAACTCTCCAGGACATCTTCCAACTTTTCTCTCTAGCTACGGGTATGGAGATCAATGACAGGAAATCCACTTTAACGACTCACTTACTTAGGGAATGTGAGATTACGACTATTCGAAGGATCTTTCCCTATACTTTTTTACGTCTTGAAGATGGGTTTTGCTACCTTGGGTTTCACTTAAAACCAAATGCATATACAAAACAGGATTGGCACTGGCTTATTGAAAAAATTCACAAACGGTTGAAGGTCTGGAGTCACAGGTGGCTATCGAGAACAGGAAGGCTGGTCCTGGTGAAATCTGTTTTAGAGGCCATCCCGGTGTACTGGATGTCCCTCTCATGGATCCCCGAAGGAGCGTTGGAAAAAGCTAGGAAATTATGCTTTCGTTTTCTTTGGAGTGGTAAAGGAGATTTTGTTTCCCCATGGGTCCGTTGGCAGAAAATCGCTATCCCAAAAGCCTTAGGGGGATGGGGTCTAAAAAACATACATCTTTTCTCAAAAGCCCTGGCAGCAAAAGGGGTCTGGAGACTGCTCAAATCTGAAAGCCTTTGGACAAGAGTTGTCATCCAGAAATATATTGCTCCGTTATCTGTTATGGATTGGGTTCGGTCTACGAACAAGTCACATAATGGTAGCTCTGTCATCTGGAAAGCTGTTTTCAAATCATTCTCTGTGGTTGGAGACCTTCTAGCTTGGAATATTGGGAATGGATAGGCTCTTCGTGTCGGAGAAGATCCCTGGTTTGGGAGTGCAGGTAGACACATTTTATCAGGTGCATTGATTACATCTCTCCGGGATATTGGCATAATTTATCTATCCCAACTTGTAATTCATGATAGGATCCACCCATGGAATCAGTCGTGGATAGATGCAGACACAATGGGACTATCTGTGGACGAACAAGTGGAATTGAGAACCTATTACCGAGCACTCATCCGTGACAGGGAGGACTGTTTGGTATGGGAAGGGGCTCCAAATGGAGTGTTCACACCAAATAATGGATACATCAGTTTGAGCCATTTCATTAATCCACGTGAGTTGGTGTGGTGGTGGAAATCCATCTGGAAGATAAACTGCCCATTGAAACATCGTCTCTTCATGTGGAATGTCCTCGAAAATACCATCCCTGCCTGGGATTTTTTACATCGAAAGAACAGGGCTGGGACGGGGTGGTGCATTTTGTGCAAAGCAAACGAGGAAACTTGTCTTCACTTATTCCTCCAATGCCCATACGCGGTGCAGGTATGGGCGGAATGCTCCAGAATCTCAAATACCCTGTTTAATTGGGAAGGGGATACGATGTTGTCGGCTTGGTCACAATGGTTTACGGACCCTATTGGCATATCCTACAGAAATATTCCATTACTGGTGGCATGGGGCATATGGTTGGCACGGAATGGCATGATCTTCAAAGAAAAAACCAGTACACCAGTGGTAACAGCTGTACAGATCTGTGGATTCATACAGGCCTACCCACATCATATCAAAGTCGCGAAACAACGAGAGGTCCTTGCTCTTGAAATTGATGACTCTATGCCTTGGGGTTTCTACAATGGTTCTGCTTTGGAATACAACTGTGGGGGTGGGGTTGTTCTACATCTATCTTTAAATCACTCATACCACCTTTTCTGGGGACTGGGGGAGGGTAGGAACAATTATGCTGAACTCATGAGCCTAAAGCTTCTTCTCATTTTCGCAAGGGATATTGATTGTCATCAAATAAACGTGTATGGAGATTCAATGAATGTCACAAACTGGAATAATGGCACCCAACTTTGCAGGGACCTTAGACTTGCAAACATACTCGAGGACATCCGGGAACTAAAACTTTCCTTTTTACATTTTTCATGCATACATATTTTCAGGGAGAACAACAAGGAGGCGGACAAGGCTTCTAAGATTGGCAGGGACTTGGCAATGGGGATGTGGAAAATAAAGGAATACCGAAATGGGACACTCTATGAATACTATCATAGACCTTTTATTGATGAACTGGTGTTACAGGAACAGGAACAGGAACTGGAACAGTAGTGAGGTTACTATAAGCTATGGAGCAGTTATTATTTTTTTGGTTGTGACGATGGGTTGAGGACCTATTATCATCTTTCAAGTTTTTTTGGAGAAATCAGGGGGCTCAGGGAGCCACCATACACTTTTAAGGTTTTTCTTATAATGTTTTTTTATGCTTTACTGATATGGCCATATACATGGTGATGATGAACATACCGTACTGATGTACTAAAGACCTTTTTTTGTACTGTTTTGTCCTTAAATGGATAACCGCATGCTTTATGCATATACAGAATGTAATTTTTTCACCTCTGCTGAAATAAAATTACGCTTTTTTTCTGGGAAAAAAAAAACAATCTATAGTGTAGAAAAACATTCTCACATTAATTTTTGGATGCAATCACTTAGCAAAAAGAGGTTCCACGTATTGAGGTCCCAAAGTTGAAATTTGTCTTTAAAATAGCTAGGCTAGAAATGGATTCTTACTCAAACTTTGCAAAAAGTGTTTCATAGAAAGTTTACAAGCAAAAGATCCCTCCCTCCTCAAGGTAGGAAGACCCTATATATAATATTTATGGATGGCCCTTGGCCTTCCAAATCACTCTAACCCTCGGGTGTCCCTCCTTGAATTTTCAAATTTCGTATCCTTTTCTCTAATAGGAAATTGTTGAATTTTAAATTTTACATAAAAATTGATTTCATGATATTATTTCAGATGCTTTTGATATCTTCCTCATTTGAATATCCAATACATGTTTGAATAATGAAATACATGGTTTTTTTTTTAGGAACAATGATGAGTATAGTTCCTTTGCTTGATATTTTTTCATATACACATGTAACTTCCGTGTGTTTCATGTGCCTACTCCAATTCATCATTCTCTATCATTTATTTGTATATATGCTTCCATTAAACTGCTCTTGTTTCTTGTCATTACCTGATGAGTACGGCCGTCTATATAACATTGGTGGAACCACTACTATATATTGGTGGGAATGCCTTTTCCATGGTGACGATAATCTATATCGCTATTATTCCCTTTGGTATCTATCGATCTGTCTCAACACCATTACCTAGGTAGCATCACAGCTAGATACATAAGTGACAAATATATGAAATTCAAATCATAGTTTTAGCAATTTGCCTTCCACCTAAGGAAGTTGATCGTCGACTTAATAAGGTTTCAAAGTTCGATTCTCAAGTCCAATGATCTTCGTTTCTTTGGTAATACTTCATAGGCATACTAGATGAAAATTTTGTGCTACCATGTTTTTGGGCCATCCCACAATTCAACTTGGTCCTTTTTGGACATCGACAATGTACTACTATTTTGTTGTGATATTTATGAACCTTTCAGTAGGTCATATAAGAAAAATTTAACAAATTTGTATAGCTCTCTCATACGTTTCCAGTGGTATAAAGAATTCCCAAAATAAAGGTTGGAGTCAAAAGTTATGACCAAAATCATGGGGTTAGCTTTCGTAGTGTTGGCTCAAAATGGACATTTCTAGTTGACATTTCAGCCCAAAATCATCATTTCTAGCCGGCATTTCAACGCAAAATCATCATTTCTAGCGATCATTTCAAAACAAAATCATCATTTATGGCCAACATTTTGGCGCAAAATTGTCGTTTATGGCCAACATTTTGACCCAAATTGGCCATTTCTAGTCAACATTTTGGCCAATAAAAGGCAATTTGCTCTAAGATTTTGGCCAAAAATAGGCATTTTGCTCCAAAATTTTAGCCAAAAATATATTTTTTATGTTCAACATTTTAGGCCAAAATAATGAATTGTCACATGTCAATCAACTTTTGGCTTTTTGGAGGTGATGTATTTCTATATAAAACGCTAAGTCTTTTCTCTATCAACACATCGATGAAAAAAGAGTTTTGGGGGGCGAAAACTTTGCAATGAAAAGTCTCTTGATGAGTGATTTTTGAAAACTTTCCAAGTGTTTTGAATTTTTTTTCAAGGCCACTTCAAAGGTTTGTTGAAATGGATAAAAAATTAAAGTGAATAATGAAAAATAAGTCAAAAAACACAAGCATAGGAGGTTAAATCCATTTCTTTCGGCTAAGTTCCTCTATACTCACAAAGAGAAGAAAAGTTTGCAATTCATTCAATTAACAAGAGCATCAGAAGCATAGGAATATTCTCAGTCACTCAATGAATGCAACTTGAGAAGAGAGATCAAGGGGAGAATGATAAATTCGTAGAGGATGTACCCAATTGAACAATGATACAATGACTACCGAGGGCACTACTCAATAAAAAATTACCAGCAACCATTAGTATGTCATGATTGAGTTGAATTTAGAGACACATAGTTGGGGCAGAGTGCATTGTGGTCATTTATCTCTAATCCAAAAATTAAAGTGGGGCCCCAAGTTACCCAAACCAAGGGGCTTTTGAGGGCTCAACACTTAGTCACATCCATTTAGTCAAATCAATACATCCAAGATGTCCAAGGCTAGCTTAATTGATACAAATTAGGTAACAGGAATGCTTCCATTCTCCTTTTTATTCCAATTATACTTTGAAGGATACATATCGGGAAATATTTAAAGTGGTGGCAAAGTTCATTAGGCAACCATAGATACAGTTAGTCATCCTCCTAACTTGAGTGAACATACATATGATTGGAAACGTAAGATAACCTTCAAAATCCATTAGACAACTATTCACATTTCCTACAAAATATGCTTTGTTTTTCCATTCAAGAGGTCTATGAATATTTTGGTATCAATTTCAAAGACAATTTCCTTAAAAATTGTCAGTGCTTTGAACCTAGCTTGCTCATCGTACCTTCTTCCCACATATTTTAAGAATACTAAATTAATAATCTCGTTGCGATCTCAAGAGAGTCCATTGGGCCCTGCATGTCTATAGTTACCTTTTGATGCCCATCAAAATTAAATTTGACACATTCATTGAGTGGAGGATCCCATTTTTAATAATTATCCGTCTTTTTTAGGATTTGTCCATTAATAAGAGACATAGTCAAAGAGAGGTCCATGTTTAAAAACCATACTCATTAATAAACAAAATTACATTCCTTGTATGGTCATAACATGTCTTGAAAGTTTATTCATCTATATTTCATTGTATCCAACAAATATCTCCATATATTTCCCCTCCTAATCGAAAGAAAATGATGTGCCTGGTAGACATCATAAGGCTTCAAAAAGTATCACCACATTGCCTCCATATTGTCACTGAATAGTTCTAGAAATAAACCATATTAATACTCCCAAAAGGACATTAATAATATGTTTATCCCAAAATTGGGATTACAAAGGTGAAGAACAGGGATTGCATAGGTAGTTTGCCCATTTGTTTTAGCATTAAGTTTGCTCCTTACGCTAACTCTTTCCTTTGAAAACTTTGTTTTCCTAGTCTTCCATGGAAATAAAAAAAAATGAAGCACGGGGATAGTTGACAAACCTATTTTAATAAAGTACATTTCCAAAGGGTCTTTGGTCATATTTTGATAATTTCTTATACCGTGGAATCCCTTGGGGATTTTGTCCACCAAAATTGCTTCACATGCCCCATACTTGCTTTGCATATTCATATGAATGTTATGGTCTACATCCTCCTTGTTTAAGCAGCCGCCACTTATAGAGGGGCTAATAATAGTTCTCTTTTAAACCAATATAATATGGGATTTTACCTTTGTTTTCCAATCTAAAGAAAACAAATATTTTGTCCCAAATAACCAATAACCAAACCTTGTTCGTATTAAGAACCTCTACAGATCTTCCTCCTCCACTAAATACAACAAACACCCTTCTTTCACTAAATGTCTTTTTTTCCAAGGAATAATCATACAGAAAACCCTCCAAGTACTTCCCCATGATTCATGGATGGTAAACCGAGTAAACTGTCAACCCTAATTATGAAACCTATCCCCAAGGGGATCAAGAGATTTGAACCCATGACCTCCCCAAATTTGGGGGGAGAGATCTCATGTTTGGTTCATGACTACTTGAGCTAACCCTCGGGGGTATTCTTTCACTAAATGTTGTATGCATTTTCCTTTCAATTTCTAGCATTATAAATCCTTTCCTTCCTTGGCTAGGATTTTGTGTTGTTGTCAAGATCTAGACAAGTTATGCTTTATAAAGGCATTCAAATAGCTAAATTGACCGCTCGTAAACATTTTTACATGCCATGAATTTCACGGCATGTCCCATATATCCCAGAGTTCACTAATCCATTATTGTTTTGACTTAATCAAATTTCATTATGTCTTCAAGAGGAGGATGACCATTATAGGCATCATCCCTATATTGAATTATTCTTCCATCATGAATGCCCTGTAGTAAATGAATGATGATTATTGATTTGTTGTGCACCGTGTTGTTCCAAATGCTTTACCCATTTGGGATTTATTTCAATGGATTTTTTTTCCACACCTCACTTTCCACATATTTGGATCTCTAAACTCTGTGTGGCCTCGATGGTTTTCAATAAATTCTAGAATAATATAGCAATCAATGCTTCATTAGATATATTTGCTTCATTAGATATATTTGTTCTTCTTATGCCAATCCCTCATACCTTATTTTGGAAGAGTGAACCCTTTTGAGGATAACACATGCAACTTCTTCTCTTTCTTGGCACCTTGCAATAAGCAATTCCTAAATATGCTATTGAAATTTATGGTGAATTGATACTGGTGCCAAGATAATTGAAACTTGGTAAATTTACATTAAAAAAAAAAAATGAATTGGGCACATGATATCCCAACAAACATTCAAAGGTCAATGCACCCATAAATTTTGCTTCTTTCCATGTTTGTTGGTGATGGAGGGGGGTATTCTTGGCCTTCTATTTTTAAGAAAAAAGGGAAAGCCTAAATATTTGGGAACCCACACATTGGAAATTCCCAGTACCTCACCTACCCCTATTTGTAGCTTGGGATTCACATTTAAGAAGAAAACATTCAAATTTTCCTCGCTTATTCCATAGTTCGAAGGTTCTTGAGAAGTTAATTTATTGGCTTCTCTAATACATACCACATCTACTCTCAAGTGTCAACTACAAATTGAACATGGGGCATGGGACTAAAACGAGGGGATATCTTCAACCCCTTTATCATCTCCATGTTTCATAGGTTTAACTTCCCAAGGCCTTTTCCATGACAATAAAAAAGAAGAGGGAGACATGGAAACATTGTCTAAGACCTATGGTAGAGTGGAAAAGTATAATGGACCTCCATTTATGAGTATTCCAAAGTACAATGTAGGCATCCATTCCTTAACCCAGCTTACCCATTCCTAGAAGAACCCACACTTCAAAGGAACTTTTAAGAATTCAATTATATGCTAGATCTTTTCAAAGATAAATTTTAAGAACATATCACTTTCTCTTCCATGTTCGATGGAAATGATTGCCTCCTGGACCAAGATTAGGTTGTCAATAATCTGCATTTTCATGACAAACCTACCTTGTTACTTTAAAATATGACTTCAACAAGGGCTTTAGTCCGAAAGTAACTATTTGAGAGATAATTTTATATAAAATTAAATCTTGGTATAGGCATGAAATAATCAAAATTTAGAACCACTTTTTTCTTAGGGATCAAGGCAAGGAAGGTTGAATTCATAGCTATCAACACCCCCACTCGATCTTTTGGATTCCTTAAGTGCCCCAAGTATATATGATTTGATAATATGACATATATTTTGGTAAAAATATGTTGGAAAGCCATACAATCTTGGAGTTTTGCTCTTTTAGAGGGAAGACCACGTCTCATAGTGTTCTTTGAAAATAAGGGAAGAAGCTTAGCATTCATTTTATCATTAATGATCTTGGGATGCTAATCAAAGATGCTTCAATGCTAGCAAAGAACCTAACATCCAGGTTAGATGTTATAGCTTTAAAGATATTTTCTTCCTCCATGCATATTTGGGATTGATTCTCAATCACCTTTTTACACATGCTTACAGTTTTGGAGATTATGTTACGTGCCCTTATATTCCAAGTAGCCTTATAGAAAAGAGGTATTTTTGCACCATTATATTAAGAGATAGATGTTACTATAATACTTCTTCCCTTCGGTGTATCTCATCTAGGTTGGAGACCAATATTTTTCCGTCCACAATCAACACCTAATTTAGTCCTTCATCTTCAATCCTATTATAAAGACTTACTATATTATATTCTAATTCCAACCATTTTTATTGAATTATTTTCAAAGGATATTTGTGTTTCATTCCTTGATTCGTCTCTTTAAATGTTGAATTTTCTCGGGAAGAATGAAAATTCTAGTTCCACCATTTCTTGACACTATTTTCTAGGCCATGCCGACCAAACCACATGGATTTAAAATTGAAGTGAACATGTTTAGGTTTACTTACTTTATTAGCTCCAAACACATGATCCAATGCTTTGATAGGTTACCTTTTAGGATAAATGATTCAAGCTCAAAACCCTTATCAAACTAATCTCCACCAAGTAAAAACTTTTATAGTTGTTCCATTACAAATGCTTCTCCTTTCCCCTTGTTATCTCAAGTAAAGTTTTTAATCTTTGTTTCCACGTCAACTAGAAAATTATATCGACTAAAATATATAAAAACAAAGCTAGACCTATTGATAATACATCCCTTCTTCCCACGGTATGAAGTTCATGACCCCTCCTATGCTCCATGGCAATATCAAGGAATGGTTTATGTTTGAAAATTGTAAGTTCTAGCTCATTGTATTAATGACAACCCAAATCAGACCATAATATTAGTGACAACAAAGGGAAATTGTACATCGGGGAGAAAGCATGAACCCTAGTCCAAAATCTCCTTTGCATTATTGGACCAAACCATAAGGAAAATGGGTTATACCAAATAAACACCCCTCAAATTTCCAATAGAGATTGGATGGATACCTTATTCTTGTCTCTATATTTGGCACTTTACTTTCCAATGTTCTCCATTGTCATATTTGATTTTTGAATAAAATAATATATGTTTTTTATGGTGTTTATACTTTTTCTCAAAGCCCTAATGTTCTCCATTGTCATATTTGTTTTTTTTTAATAAAATAATATATATGTTTCTGGTGTTTATACTTTTTCTCAAAGCCCTTTTTGTATAGGTAAATGAAAATGGGTTGAATAGATAAATCTTCATATCCAACCAATAATACCACTTTTTTTAAGAAGGGCATGCTTAAATTTTCCATGGAGAAACACTTAGGAAATCCTAAATCAAGGATTGAGAGTTTAAGGGATGTTGCATATTTAGTGAACCCGTACAGAGATCCGCTAGTTGCCTTTGAAAATCATTAGCAATATTTGCTTGAATTTCTTCCTTAGCACTGGCCTTTCTTCCTACATTTTTAGACCATCCAACATCTAGCTTCATAGTTTTAGATATAGTGTTTATGGGACTAGGGGGATTAGAGGTCTTGAATTTCTTTTGTATGGTTTCCAGGGTGGAGGAGTTTGAGGAAATAGACTTTGAGCGTTAGAATAAGCAGGGCTTGAAAATGGGATAAAGTGGGGGATTCCTAATAGGACCAAGGGAAGAATGAGCAACATGAATGATACAATTAATAAAAGGACCATTGGAAAAATTACATAGATTATAACCCACGAGAATGTGGTATATCGACAAGTAGCGTGGTGATCAGGAATGTATTAATGTGGAGACCTGGGTTCAATCCCTGAGTGGGTATGATTATAAATATGACCTTGTAAATATAAGAAGTATTTTTCAAAACAAAAAAAACCTAGATTACATGCTTTATCTCATGTGAAAACTTTGAGTTTAAATTGATTATTTGCTTGATTAGTAATTACTTTCCTCTCTATAATAGATAAATTCCCATAGTAGTAGTAGGTTGGTATTTAAATGGAATGTTTTTCGTAATCCATATTTTGCATATGA
The DNA here is from genome assembly GCA_027924585.1 of Larix kaempferi. Taxonomy (NCBI): domain Eukaryota; kingdom Viridiplantae; phylum Streptophyta; class Pinopsida; order Pinales; family Pinaceae; genus Larix; species Larix kaempferi. Next base: position 1,212,752 of record BSBM01000841.1, read on the forward strand.
ACCATGTCCCTAATTTTAATGGAAAATTTTTCAAATATTATCTTATCGAGGTAAAAATAAAACAAATCCTTGCCTAGGATGTCGGTTTTTTTTCTTTGGTCAATTAGGAATCTTCAATAAGACCCAAACACATCTCTAATCAAATTTAGGCAACAACCATTCCATAATCCAAAGGGTAGATAGGGAAACCTTGTACAAATCGTGGTTTTCATCGAAAGTTATAGTTTAGGGGAAAAGCTTGTAGCACAATATTCATACACAATCTCGCTTTGTTGAGGAATTAGGATCCAACCTAAAGATCTCACCTCTCTTAGCATAAACCAATGGTGTATAACAAAATAACCATTGTCCTAAAAAGGGCCAAATCAAAATGACCCCAAGCTTTCCAATTATTACAGATCCATCCTTTGAGAGTTTTCTCCAAAGGACATAACCCCACGAATCTACATAGTAGGGTCCAAGATTAAAGCATGCACAAGTTTTCCACAATCATCATAAGATAATTTTAATTTTTTTTATCATTGGCTCTAATTCATTGTGTTTAAAAAGCTCTCTTTTTGGTAAGGATAAGATGATCTCCCTTTGTGCCTCCCCTTATAAAATAAAAAGTCATAATCTTGTTTTGCAATCAAATTTATCCAAACATAAAAAATCTCTTTGTTAAAAAAAAAATATAACATAAATCAATATATCAATATATAAATAATAACTTTAACATTATTATTATTATTATTATTATTATTATTATTATTAATTATTAATGAAATAAGTAATTAATTAAAAGGGTCAAAAGATGTGTTTTTACAGAAAGACACGATGGGCTTATATAAAGTCCCAATCTTGTAAATATAATCATATCTGATATCTTATTAGATACATTTTTACTATTATCTATTAATGGATTATTGTAGGTTGTCTTATCTATGCTAGCTATTTCTTATGTAAACATTTTTTATCGTTTCATTGGTATCAGAGCCGATTCTGATCACGGATATTGGCCACACACTCATAAATTATTCGGAGGTTCTTTGATCTAGTCCTTGACCACCCGATTACCCTTGGCAATTTAATATTTTAAATTATGATTCAGAATTGGAAGAAAACAAGCAGCTGCAAAAGAATTCTGAAAAATACTAGACTACACGTTGCAAGAAACCAGACGAAGAAAGTATACGAATCCTAGGAGGGGGACAAAACAAATCCACGCCAATTTTCCACTCCACTGATGTCATATGCACCTCCTGTCCACTTCTTCCCTACACACCCTCACATCCCAAGTTCACACCCTTGTGCATCTGCCATACCTCTCCAAGCCTATACCCAAGCTCTCAACACTCTCCAAACCACATCATCTTTGCATTCAATTATGCATTACACGCACTCCATTCATGCCTTCGCTGCTCCTCGTACCACCATCATCCACACCCTTGTCCATGCTCACACTTTCCACTTCAACATCACACCTTTCACCTCCTCGCCACTCTACCCTCCTCTTCGTTCCAGGAGTGCTCCCCCTCCCTCATGCTCCACTATACACTAACCCACGCCTCTCCAAATTATCTCTCATACCAGTTCCCTCGTCCCCAACCTCCACACCCTCCACCAGAACACCGTTGCTCCCCTTCATACGTCTTCACCCTCACACTACACACGCCTTCTTCCTCGGCATCATGTTGCACCCTCTCCTCACTGTTGCTTCGCTTATGAGTTGCGTTCCCTCCAACATCCATCCAATTCCACTCGCCACCCTTCATCCTCGCTCATTCTGCTTGTTGCACTCCCCACCTCACGCTACGTCCCCAATTTCTCACCACTCCGTCACGCAGTCCCAACGAACTTCCAACCGCTCCAGTCCACACATGCCCTCTCTCCGCACACACACCATCACGTTGCATACACCTCCTCTCCTTTCCTCTTTCTCTCCCGCGTCAGCCCTTCCATTCTCTCTCCCTTCCTTCCCGTGACAGCGTTCCTCTTCCCTCGATTTACCTCTCGCTCTCCTTCCACTGCGACCTCCCTCGCCTGTTGCATCCTCCAACTCGTGGCCATTTCTCAACTACCCTCCACACTCGAATGCAACCATCATTCCATCCCTACACGCTGACCACCTACACCATACACTTCCCCTGCACTTACCTTTCCACTGCTTATCTTGCGTTATCCCCACACGCCAAGCCGTCCCTTCCACGCATCATCTACACTCCTTCAAGTCCCTCCTCAGCTACGCCACCACTCTATGCGGCCGCGTCTCTGCTGCACACATCCACATTCACCGCCTCCCGCCTGTTAGAAAAACAGTATCATAGAGCAATAACAATAAACAAGATGCAAATATAAATCACATAAAACACATTACAAGAGAGACACCAATATAACGTGGTTCACCCAAGATGGGCTACATCCACACAGAAATTGCCAGTCCTTATTATTATACCATCCAACAAATGAAGGGATACAACCTGCAGCATATTCGTTGCAACTTTCTCTTCACTCTCTCACACAATCAAATATCTTTACAATGTTACAATACACAACCATATTACAATGCCTTCCTTTTAAAGAGCGATTACCATGGGAAAATACTATGGAACACCCAATACCATGGGCCCATAAATCACCCATTATTGACCAAGTCATGACTATGAAATTAATACATTTTACAAGGCATTTTTTCTAAAAAAAATTCTACGGGGACGCTGCCCTCGAACCCCCGCCAAGGGGGAGCTCCCAAACTAGTCACCGACCCCCATGGACCCCCCATGGCGATTATTTTTGGGGGGAAAACCCCCTTGTCATGGGATGGGATCCAAACAAGGCTAAAACACGACCTCTGAATAAGGAAGATAAGGCTCCACAAACAACAATCTCCCACTCGGAGATTGATCACAGCAATTCCACCGTTGTTTCACTTGCTGGACTATGCTTTGAACCTTAGATCTGGCAAATTTCTTATCTTCACCTTCATGCTTGAAGGTCGACTGAAACCGAGCAAGAACTCAATTTCTCTACCTTTGGCAACATGTCTACAGGATTCTAGCTAGTGTGTATCTTTTCCAGCTTCAACAATTCATCTTACAGAACATACGTATGAAATGGTACTTGAGCTGTATATGTTTAGTCTTAGAATGGAAGGTTGAGCTCTTTGCAACATGAATGGCACTCTGGCTATCACTGTACAACCTTTTATTCTCCTTCTCCTTACCCAATTCCTCCATGAACCTCTGTAAACAAATCATCTCTTTACTAGCCTTTGTAGCAGCAACATACTCTGCTTCTGTTGTTGAAAGTGCAACAACCTTTTGTAGTTTCAAAATCCAAATTACTATTGTTCCACCTACAGTAAAGACATACCCTGTGGTGCTCCTCCTGCTATCTTTATCACCTATCTTATCTACAGTAATATATCCCTGTAGAATAGTATCTGAATCTCCAAAACATAATGTATGAGTGGTAGTACCGCTCAAATACCTAAGAATCCATGGTACTACCTTCCAATGCTCTTTACTTATATTGTTCATATATCTACTCACAACTCCCACTGCATGTGCAATATCTGGTCTTGTGCACACCATAGCATAGATCAAGTTGCCAACTGTTGATGAATAAGGAACCTTGGACATGTAATCTATCTCTTCCTGTGTCTTGGGACACATATCCTTACTTAGTTTGAAATGGCTAGCCAAATTTGTACTAATTGGTTTTTGCATTCTGCATTCTAAACCTCTCCAACACCTTTTGTATGTACTCACCCCGAGACAATGTCAATTTGCGATTTTTCTTATCTCTTGTTATTCTCATACCAAGGATTTGCTTTGCAGCACCCAAATCCTTCATCACAAATGAATTAGCTAACTTCATTTTGAGCACATTTATATCCTGCATGTTAGACCCTGCAACAAGCATGTCATCCATATACAATAACAAGATAATATATCTTCCGTTATCCAGCCTCTTGAAATAAACACAGTGGTCAGAATGACATCTACTATAACCTTGTTCTATCATAAACCTGTCAAATTTCAAATACCACTGCCCTAGAGCTTGCCTCAGGCTATACAAGCTCTTCTTCAACCTGCATACCAAATTCTCCTTCCCTTTGACCTCATACCCCTGTGGCTTCTGCATATAAATCTCTTGCTCCAAATCCCCATGGAGAAAGGTTGTTTTTACATCTAACTGTTCAAGATGTAGATCTTCTACCACCCCTAGACTTAAAATAGTTCTAATTGAAGTCATCTTAACAACATGAGAAAATATTTCATCAAATTATATACCTTTCTTATGTGTAAACCCCTTTACAACAAGTCTGGCCTTGTACTGCTTCTTTCCTCCATATTCTTCCTTCAACCTGTAAACCCATTTATTTTTCAATGCTCTTTTACCAGCAGGCAACTTAACCAAATCCCAAGTCTTGTTTCTTACCAATGAGTCCATCTCCTCATTCATGTCTTACTCCCACTTATTTCTAGTTTCCACATGCATTACTTCTTCATAACATTCTAGTTCACCAGAATCAGTCATCAATAAATAATACAATGAAGGAGAGAATCATTCAGGGGTCTACTTAACCTAGTAGATCTTCTAACACTTGCAGGAGTTTGAGATACCTGCTATTATTCTTGATTTTCCGACAACTTTGGAACTTCATTTTCTTTGATTTCATCAAGCACCGTGTACTCAGTGTTTTCCTTTTCCTGTTTCTTTCCTTGCAACTAATCTTTATACATGACCTTTTCATTGAATACCACATCTCTACTCCCAATGATTTTTTTATTTTCATAATCCCATAAGTGATAACCAAAATCATCAACCTTGTATCCAATAAAGGTACATTTCTTGGGTTTAGCCTCAAGATTTGTTCTATTTTCTTTATCAATATGGACAAATGCTTCACAACCGAAATTTCTCATAAAAGATTAGTTTACCTTTTTACCTACCCATGCCTCCTCTGGAATACCACCATCCAAAGCACTTGAAGGCCTTCTTTTTATTAAGTAAACAACAGTATCTACAGCATCTGCCCAAAGCTATAAGGGAAACCCTGCATGCAATCTCATACACCTTGCACGCTCCATGATTGTTCTGTTCATCCTTTCTGACACACCATTTTATTGTGGTGTTCATGGGACTATATTCAATCTATGAATCCCATGGTATGAACAGTAACTATCAAACTCCTTGCTGTAGTATTCACCTCCATTATCAAATCTGAGACACTTCAACCTTTTTCCTGTCGCATTCTCAGCCAAAGCTTTCCATTTCTTAAAAGTAGCAAACACATCAGATTTATGTCTAATGCAATAAACCCAAGTTTTTCTAGTTGCATCATCAATAAAAGTAACATAATAACGAAAGCCACCACATAGATTGTACATGAGTCGGTCCCCATACATCTATATGTACAAGCTCTAACTTTTCACTCTTCTTCTGTTTTCCAACACTGAGAAATTTGACTCTCTTTTGTTTTCCATAAACATAGTTCTCACATAATTCCAAACTTACCTATTTCAGATCTAGAAGCAACTTCCTTGAGTGGAGAATCTGCATCCCCTTCTCACTCACGTGGCAAATCTTATGATTCCACAATGTTGTATATGTTCATGTGGAAGCTAAAGAGATAGAACAATCATTATTATGAGGACATAAATACATTGTACCTATCATGTTTCCTTTTGCTATCACCATTGATCCTTTAGTGATCTTCCACCACGTTTCTCCAAATGTAGATAAACAACCACCATCGCCCAACTGCCCTCATGAGATCAAATTTCTTTTCATAACAGGAATATGCCTTACATCTTTCAACAGTCATTCACCATTCTTTAACTTTATCCGTACCTTACCCACTCCAACAATTTTACATGGTTCATCATCACTCAATAAAACATGTCCAAAATCCCTCGGAAGATAATCATGAAAGAATTTTCTGTGGGGTGTAGCATGACATGAAGCCCCTGAATCTACTACCCAATAGTCACTAGTATTATCTAATTCAAGAATCAAAGCATCTTGTAACACATCACCTGCTACGTTTGCTTCCTGAGTAGTCTCCCACTGTCCATCTCCTTTCTTCTTTAGAGATCTACAGTCTTTCTTCAGATGTCATTTATTTCCACAGTTCCAACACTCTATCTTTCCTGAGTAGTCTCCCACTGTCCATCTCCTAGACTTGTTGCGATTACCTAGGCTCTTTCCTCTCTCCCTTTGTCTTCCCCTGCTCTCCATGGTCAATGCATTACCTGATGTCTGACCTGTGCTTTTCCTTCGCATTCCTCGCTAAGAATAACACCAACATCATTAAATTTCAAAGTGTTTGAACCAAAGACATAGTTACTTAGAGCCATGACCAAGCCATTCCAGCTTTCTAGCAAAGAACACAAGATTAGAAGAGCCCTAACCTCATCATCAAAGTTCACTTTTACATAACTTGGTTGATTTGTAATTGTATTAAATTCATTTAAATGATCAACAACAAATCCACCTTTTGACATCTTCATCTTAAATAAACGCTTCATTAGAAATACCTTGTTGGAGGCCGAGGGTTTTTCATACAGCTTACCCAATGCGCTCATCAAACCCTCCATTGTATTTTATTTTGGAATATTGAAAGCCACCGACGAATCTAGGCACAGTTGTATTGTTCCCAGTGCCTTTCAGTCAAGAACCTCCCATTCTTCGTCCTTCATAGTTGTCGGTTGTTTTGCTTTTCCTCCCAATGGTAGGAATAGATCCTTATGATACAGATAGTCCTCCATTTGCATCTTCCATAACTGGTAATTTTGGCCGTTAAATTTCTCGACCCTAAACTTTCATTCTTCCGCCATTGTTCCCACTCGAACCAGGAACCCTTCTTTCCTGTGAGTTTATATTCCAAATAAACCTTTGGCTCGGATATCAATTGTTAGAAAAAAAGGATCGCAGAGCAATAACAATAAACAAGATGCAAATATAAATCACATAAAACACATTACAAGAGAGACACCAATATAACGTGGTTCACCCAATATGGGATACATCCACACAGAATTTGCCAGTCCTTATTGGGAAAATACTATGGAACACCCAATACCATCCAACAAATGATGGGATACAACCTACAGCACATCCGCTGCAACTTCTTCTTCACTCTCTCACAGTCTCTCTCACACAGTCAAAGATCTTTACAATGCTACAATACATAGTCGTATTACAATGCCTTCCTTTTAAAGAGCGATTAGCATGGGAAAATACTATGGAACACCCATTACCATGGGCCCATAAATCACCCATTATTGACCAAGTCATGACTATGAAATTACGACATTTTACAAGGCATTTTTCTCGAGATTTTCGCTACAGGTGCGCTGCCCCCGAACTCCTACCATGGGGGAGCTCCCAAACTCGTCGTCACCCCCCCCTGGACCCTCCATGGCGACTATTTTGGGGGGGGCAAGCCCCCCCAAACCCCCCCGTCATGGGTTGGGATCCAGACACAGCTGAAACACAACCTCTGAATAAGGAAGACCAGGCTCCACAACCAACACCAGCCACGCGAACACCTCCATTACAAATTATGTCCACCAATTTAAAAAAAAAAAACTAATTACCTCTATGTTCAAAAAATATAAATAATAATATTATTATTATTTTAATATTCTAAAGTTCCAAGAACCATTTAAAAGTATGTAATACATTTATACGTAGAATAATATTATTATTAGTTTCTAATAATAATTATGATCATTTTTTTCAAAGATAAGGGTCCAAAGCTCTTTTATAATTATTATTATTCTATTGAAATAATAATTATTTTTGGAAAAAAAAAACCAGAAAGGCTATTTAACATAATTAAGGAATATTTAAGGACCAACACCTTTGTGCCCAATTATTGCTAAAGAAGTTTATGAGAATAGAAGTATTGAATTATGGAAATTACAAAATCAGAATTACAGTCGCAATTGCAAGCAGTATTGGGTGAGTTAGAACAATATAAAGTGACCAATAATTATCTACAATTCGATATTAATAAGCATAAATTGGTTAATATGTTAACAGAGCAAGAGAATCATAGCTTAACAGATCAAAATCGAAGGTTGGAAAAAGCTAATGAAGATTTCTAGAAAATGTTATCTGATAAGGATGAAAAAATATCATGTTTAAAAAATCACAATCAAAACCTTAAAGACAAAATCAAAAAGTCAGAAAATGACGAAGAATCACCTTATAGAAGCGATAACGATTTAGAAGAAGAAACAAAGCATTTAAACAAACTCATCGTCAACAAAAACGAGGAAATTGCGCAGATCCAAGAGAAATTAAAATGCCAAAAATAAGAGGTCAAACAACATCAACAACAGATAAAAGAGCTCCAACAACAAAATGACAATGTTAAAAACACTCACAAATTAGAGCCTGCAAGATTCAATAAAACCATCTCAAACAATAATGATGAAATCATTCGGTTGAAAAATCATAATAAAACCCTAATCACAAAAATCAAGAAATTAAAGAGTAATCAGAAGCTGGAACAAGCTCATGAAGATATTGAGAAGAAATTATTAGAAAAGATCGAAGAGAATTGCCATCTTAAACATCATAATCAAGATCTTCATACAAAATTATCAAGAAATGATGAAGAAAATTCCTCCTTAAAGAAGGTTAACCAGGAATTACTAGAACAGACTAAGAAGTTAGGAGAGTACGAAAAGTTGCAAGAGAAAAGGTTCAAGAAGATTTAGTATGATAACCAATTGTTAGAGAATAAATTAGAGAAAATCCAGAAGGAATCATCCAAACTCTCAGGAAAACAAATTCAAGTTGAGGAACAAGAAACAAATACACACTCAAACTGAATTATTATCAACCAATAAATCGCCAGAAGCACAAAAAGTTGAAGTTTATGTAAACACTCCACAAGCGACTCGAGTACCTTATCGCCATCCCAATCACAAGAGCCGTTGTGATCGACGACAAGGACAAGAAGAAAATGAACAAAGACAAAATCGACAACTCCAAACAATCGATCAGCAAACAGTTCCAATGAAGCTAGATCTCAGGTGGACCACGTCACAAATGACGCAAGATTTTTACTTCATGTTTAAAAGAAAACATCATCTCATTTCATCAAGTGTCACAGCTATCAACACAAAAGGTCACAAGAAAGCCTTACAAGCAAGAACAAAGGCTAAAAGTCTTCCATAATTATTCTTTGAGGACAAAGCATCTCTAAGAGGAAGGCAATGTTATAATATATATATATATATAATACAATATATCAATATATAAATAATAACTTTAACATTAATAGTAATAGTAATAAATAATAATTAAATAAGTAATTAATTAAAAGGGTCAAAAGAGGTGTCTTTATAGAAAGACACGATGGGCTTATATAGAGTCCCAATCTTGTAAATGTAATCATATCTCATATCTTATCAAATGCATTCTTATTATTATCCATTAATGGATTATTGTACTTTGGCTTATTTACGTTGGTTATTTCTTCGGTAAGCGATCTTTATTCGTTTCACTCTTTACAGGAAGGATTTTTTGAATCCTTGGCTCATCGCAGGGCCTTACTTACTTGTTATCACATACTTTGCAGTCGAGAGCTACTACTTATTTTTGCAAACCAGATTGTCAGTCATGAGCCTAATCCTTACACTTGAGGTGGATGTTTCTCAAAGTATATCAGTGTTGGATGATACATATATGTTCATTTAGATCATTTAGGGGGAAACAGTTGTGGGGCCACCCTTGTCATTTCAACCCATCTTCAGGATTTTCCTTGCCACGCATGTTCATACCTTTGTTCACTAGAGTAGAGAAATTAGTTGGATGTACTTTTTCCTTGCCATGCAGAGATAACAAGGTTAATACAATTAGATTGTGGTTGTAGTAGCAAGTTTTAAGCAAGTATATTGCACGGTATTCTATTATGGATTTCATAGTTTGTATTGGTTTCCTAACTATGCTAGACCTTGTTGTTTCATTAGTTATCGTTCATTCTTGTTTGGTTGCTAGTAGTACATGTACTCTGAGTAATGTAGGGGTATAGTTGATAGTTTCATATACATACTCTATCTTGGGTTGGATCAATTCCCTCGCTCTTAGTTATGTGCTCAGCCTCTTTCCACATTATCCATCTCATCCTCTTTCCACATTATCCATTCCATCCACCTTGTTTTGAATCATTTGACTATGACATGACTAATTTACCTAAGGACCTTCTCCTCTGTGACCTCTTTGCTTGGGTGACCTCCATGTTGTTTTTGTGACTTGGCTCTGGAGTGTGTGGCTTTATTTGCAGTCTCGTCGATCCTTTTTGTCTTGCACCCAAGATGATTTAGTGTAGTTAGGTAGGCTTATGTCACCAGAAGTGTATCCCGTAGATTTAGTGTTCATATTAGTGATTTTGGATGCCAATTGGACCATTCCACACATCATATTGTCGAAAATTGGCTCAATGCATTATTTTTATAAAGTCAACATAAATAATTAAGCCAATTTTTAAATTAAAAAATTGGAAAATTATTCACAAAGGCTATGATAGATTGCTTTGGGGTGTATGAGTAGTGAATCCTAGTGGATTTGATGTTTCAGGATCCATATGTGTAGTCAGATTATCATTTTGGGCAAAGGAAGAGTTAGTTATGATCATTTTGGATATTTACATAGAGTTCCAGCTAAAAATTTTTATTAAAAGTGGCCAAGGTATGATATGTGAGGCAAGGGACCAATGAATGGCAAGATGTGACTTGGGGTATGCTGGCATGCCCCCCTAGATGTTATTGGACAACTTTCATGACATATATTCATGTCATCATAGCATGAGCTTCATTTCACCCCATGAGGCGTCTTTCTCCTCAGGAGAGCGACTTCCATTATGAGTGACTTATTGTATCATGTTGAATGTTTATGTAAAGTTGTAAAATAATTCCCTGCGGATGAATTGATCCCCCTAGGATGACATATGGTGTATTGTTGTTATATCTTATGTCTTGTATTATGGGTGTATGAGGTGATTTTCCCCCCTCACTAGAGTATTTCCGACTTGATCCATGTATTAGTGAGAGATTAGAACTCCACCATTGATCTTATATTTTTATCTCAACCATCCATTAAAAAAGTCGATTAGGGATTTGGCCACTCTCTTAGTTATAAAAGAGAGTGAGTCCCTCATTTTTAAGGGACTTTTAGCTCTTGGAAAATAATAACAATTTCTCTTGTGGCTTGATTATCTTTTATCTTGGGATTATCTTGTATCTTTGTAATCTCCTTATGCTACTAGATCGTTTTTCCTCTTCTCTTGGGCAAATCTTTCATAGTGTTTTCATATATAGGAAATGGGTGATATCTCCAATTGGTGACCTAGGCACATTGGGGACTCTCTTTATGACAGGGAGTTATTTGTGAATGAGAGCGATTTGCTTTTGTCATCTATCTTTTACTATTCCTTTTTGTCTCTTGTTAGATATTTTTATTTGCAATGTGTCAAGATTATTTTTAGTTATCACTATTAGCTTCTTTGATAATTTTCTCGTTCATTTTGCAAGTAAAATCTCACCATTTTTCACAAGTACGAATTGGGAAGAGGAAGAAGAAAATATATTTTGTGTTGTTCAAATTTGGGGTGAATTCCTCTAACCATCATGTATCAAGGTAAGTACCTCATTTTAGTTTAAAAATTTTCCAAACCATTTGTCACTCAAAAATAAAAATAAAAATAAAATAATTTATTTCTATCTTTGCAAATCACATTTCTATGGAGGAGGTAGATTCCTCTTGGGCGTTTCTCATTTTTCCAGTTTGGGAATCTTTACTAGCTCTAAGCGTCAATTCCGAACCCTCACGAATTTGCCTAGACCTCACTCTTCATGTCATTTGGCTTCGATCCATCAGGAAGTGAATTTTTTTTAAGTTTGGGGTGTCGAGTCTCTTGGTGAGGGTCTGTATTCCTCTTGGGTTACCATTGTCTTCCCTAACGCATCATTTCAAAACCATAGCAAACTCAAATTGACCCTATCCATCCTTTGTTTGGCACTGTTTTTGTAGAACACAATTTTGTTTTAATTTTTGGGGGCCAAATCTCTAGGGAAGAGGTCGAATTTCTCTTGGATCATTATTGTTTGCCCTAGGCGTCACTGTTGATACAATTGATAGGGTTTGGGCATCTTTCACATCATAAAAAATATTTTTTCCTTCAAAATAGAATCGCACTTAGAGTTTGAGGAGTCGTCTTGGCCCTAGGATTTCATCTTTTGCTATGAGAACTTATCATCTGTTTTTCTAAACCCTAACAATTTAGATTTGAATCCATTTTACCATTAAAATTAATTTACCTTCCAAGAAACGAAATCGCATAGCTTATATTTTGAGAGGTTGTTTTGGCCCTAAGTTTTCGTTGTGTCTTTTGGAAAGGTTTGATTTACCATTAACAACCAAACAACTTGATCTTTGAGTTTATTTTACCATCATTTCATCCTGAAACATATTTTTTAGTAGTGAAATCGCATTAGAGTTTTGGAAGGTCATTTGGATTTGGGTTTCCACTGGTTTGTTTCAAAATTCTCCATCTATCATCACCTCAACGACCTAGTTGTTATAATGTCTTGTTGAAAATGAATCGATCTCTCACACAACCAAATCACATAAGGTTTTAGAGGCCATTTGATCCAAGTAGTTTGCATATTTTGTGTTTTGGGTACTCTAATTAATCATCTTAAACCACAACTATTTGTCATTGACTCCATTTTCCCATTCAAAAGCACTAATCCTTTCAAAATTTAAATAACTCTTGAGGTTTGAAGTTGTCTTTACATATAAATGCTAGTTGTCTTGCTCGAGATGATTGTTTGGTCATGATTGAGCAAGTTGTTTTGGGGTTAGGGTTTATCATAATTCATTGTCCATAGTTTTCCTTGTTAAGACTTCCAAGACTTAACTAACATCCAAGGAGAACCATTGGAAACATTTTTTCCCTAACATCATCTATCGTAGATCTTAATCCTAGTTTAAATATTGAGCCTAGTCTATTAAACTGGATTTTATACTCTTCATTTTGTTAAACCATAGCAATCCATTAAACCCTAGGTCAATATCATTTTTGGATCTAGGAGTTATATGTCAGGGTATCTAATCTATTAAAGTGCTAAATATTTCATCACTACCCTATAGTAGTAATAAGAATTTTGGCATGTTGGTTGGACTTGGGTCCCCCCCGTAGTTAGTGTTACAACGTAATTTTCCACCTTGTGAGCATCAGCACTCTATGGCCTTCAGGATCCATTTCACTGAAAACACTTTTTCCCTATTTTTCTTCCTGTACACTAGTTGTCCCACTTTAGCCAGCGTACACACGAGCTGCTCCAATATAGCCCGCGGGTGCCAAGTAAAATGGTAAAAGTCACTAGAAAATTACTTTTTACTCCCAAAAAGCGGTCTTAGGGTGACCTTTGGCCCTCCATTTGCCCCGAAACGCCTCGATGTGTCCTTTCACTTACCTTTGGAAGGTTATATATTGAGCTCTTATGGCATATGGAAGGCAGAAGAAAGAGAGAGCAAGATAACTCTAGTGGATTTTTGCCGTGACTTGAGTCTACACTCATTGATCCTTGTTGTTGTGAACTTCTTATGTTCACCTACCAAACTCATATCCTAGTTTGAGTTTGCCATTACATGGAGGATTGAAGTGGTGGAGGCACAAGTGGAGAGACCCATTTCTTGGTTCAGATTGGTTGCCGGCAAGAGGTCGTATATTGTACTTCTTGTTATTCATTAATGGAAATACTCATTTTCTCGTCCAATTGATGTTGTGAATATTGTTAAATTACACTAGGTTATATTTGCTTATAATATCATGGATCATGCTATTGATTATGCTAACGTCTTTCACATATTATATGCACTTTCTCGTACATGTTGTTGAGACTAATTTGCAGGTCCAAGTGTAGAAGTTGAAAGCTCAACGGGGATCTACATCGAACATCCGGTTGAAGGTTGGTCTTTTCTCCATTATCTTAGCATTGTCATTTATATAGCATTGCATTGGGAATTGAGTCATTTTCTGGTAGTCAGCTGTCTGTTGTGGTCTGCCCCAGGCCATAGGAAGTTTTCTCCGTAACAGAAATGGCGACTCTGTTGGGGAGAACATCCATTTTTGGGGATTTTTAGGCATTTGTCCTTTTTTAGAGTTGTTGTTTGTCGAAGCTCTGTGTCATTGATTAGCCGTTGGGATACACTATAGAAAACTGGCTTTTTCTGGGCTATTGGACTGTTCTGTGGTTCGTTTTTCCTTCCCTGTACGTGGGTGAGCCTAGTTCTTCCTGCGTCTACCCACCTCTGTTTGCACTATTGCTCACGTATACCCATTGGTTTGCCCTGTACAGTCGCGTACAACTCCGGACTTGGTTGTTATATGACCTTTGGTTGTTGTTGGCTTGGCTTTGAATGTTCCTGAGTCTTTATTGGCCTAATTCCTGACTGTTCTATGCCATGTTCGTGACCAGAACTCCTCTCTTCTCTTGGTTTTGAGCCTTGATGTTTTTTACCCATCCTTGAATTTTCTAGCTCATTACATTGGATGAGTCTTAATGTTAGGGATTTGCTAGGTTTTCTTAGTGATCTCCTCTGCATTTCTGTAACTAAATAGTGGGATTTTGCTTGCATTTTTCATTTCATTATATTGAAAAGTACAAAAACATAGTTTTGCATTTTCCTTTTGCTTATAAGTGAAAATACTATTTTTTGTACTTTTATGTACTGCATTTTGCATCTGAGTGCTTGTGCTTTCATCTAGGATCTGCTTGTGCATTGAAAATATAACAGAGTTGCATTTTTATTTCGAAACCGTTGGATTGATTTTCATTCTAGTGGCATTGTTTTTATTGGATAGATGAGTCTAGAGTTTGACGATTGTGCATACTATTCAGTCATATACATCATTAGTTTCATGACCATATCCTTTGAGTAATCACAGCCACCTAAAATTAAAGCTTAATCTTAAAATTGATTAGAACGATTTTTATTTATAGGGTACACCAACTAGTATAGGTTTAGAGTCTTGGAATAGATCATTGTGAGTTAAAAATCCAAGACTACTAGACGAAACATTATGTGTCTGACTAGGGAGTGGTGAAATCCATGGTATACATCAGTGTTCTCAGGAAGCTCTACTCAGACCAGAGTTAAGCACGAGGTCACGGGAGGTTAGTTGCGGTGGTATCCCTCCAATACCGTCTGAACGTAGGAGATATTTCCAGGATTTGTTCGTATCTGGGGGTACCAGAGGTTCGTCCTCTTGTGCTTCGGGCTTATCTACCCTTCCCATACGACGGATCCCACCTGCGATTGTCCCCCTGAGCATTGTTTATATTGCGGTTACCATAGTTTCCTTACCTAGGTATCGCATAGGGTGCTTGCAGTGGTTATGCTGTACGTATCCTGAGTCAGATAGGGGTTGGACAGCACAGTTGTTGTTGTATAGGGACTTGACCCTGTGCACGCAGTGAAGCCTGGGAACCTTTATAACTGATTATGTCACCTCCAGCTATAGTTTGGGAGTCTCAAGCCTCTCCTAGGCGAGACATACCGGCTGTAGTGTCGGGAGCTCATTTAGCCACTCTATTTGTGTGCATTTGGTTGTAGTTTCTCTAGGTGTGTGCTCTTGATTTTCTGTTTTTGATCGATAGTTTGGCCATTAGGGGACGCTTTGATTTTATAGTCTCTCTGGAGATATCATGGCGCCATGTCCTGCTCTTCGTCGATCTCGTCGGTTGGCTGGTTTACCGGCCGCCGAGGTTACACGCCGTGTTAGTAGGGGACACCGAAAGTCCCTCTCCGATTCTTCTGATTCTCACGAAGTGTATCGTACTGACTTCATGACTGCACATTCGAGCACGGGAGAAATCCCTACGACTTTGTCGGGTAGAGTCGAACACACTTCAAACACCCCTACTCCTAGAGAGGAGTGGGGGGGTGATCCACCCGAGACCCACCCTAGTTTGTTTGGTTCGAATCCACCTGAGGACGACCCGTTCGATCCTTCGAATCCACATGATTTCCTACACGGGATGCTGAACTTACATGTTAACACAAGCCCTGCGACCACTACGAACGCTACCCCTTTCTCTTTTGGTATGCCTGAGTACAACACAGTTGATCTATTCACTATGTTTGGTATTCATGCTAGCACTGGTCATGGTGTTCACAACACTGCACCCACTGGGGGAAATACCCTCGCCGGGGGCACCACATTTTCTACTCACACACATGATCCAGGGACCAGTCATATCCCTCCTAACAATCCAAATGTTGGAGGAAGGCCGCCTCCTAGGACTACCCATCCTAATAGGAACACTGTTCGCAATACGACTCGCCATCCACAGTTCAATACACATGCCTCTATCCATCAACATAGGACCACGTTTGCTAATGTTAACAATCCTCCTAATCACGGGGGTGGACACATACCGTATACTTTTACGACTGCTCCTGCTACTAGTAATGTTAATGTAGGAGGTGGGAATATACCTTATACTCATGGTCACAACACCACCGCTCCTGCTACTAGTAATGCCAATGTTGGGGTTGGGAATATACCTCATGGTCACCACACGACTGCTCACGCTACTAATAATGCTTACGTAGGGGGTGGGAACATACCTTATAACCATGGTCATTACAACACGGTTCCCGCTACAAGTATTCCTTATATGCCCCATAATTATGGTGGTAACCCTTACTATAATACAGTCGGTGTTGTCTCTCATTACAACCCACTTCAATACGGTGCTCATAATGCATATATACCTGCTTACCCTCACATGGGTTAGTTTGGAGGAGGTTATCAGCCTTATAATCATGGTCATGGTCACGGTTATGGTCAATCCTATCCTTCAGGTCCATACAATCAACCTTTTATGGGAGCTTACAATCAAGCTTTACAGCCGTAGCTTCCATTCCTTGCTTGACCGAATCTTTCGGATCTTTCGAAGCTCACGAATGATCCGGTGTGTCACGATCCTAATTGACCTCCGGTCCCTACAAAGCTCCCTTCGTACATTCCCAATTTTGAGGGGAAGAGTGGTGAGGATCTGTGTGACCACGTCACAACTTTTCACCTTTGGTGCTCATCCAACTCGTTAAATCACGATTTTGAGGGCAACCGCGAAGTGGTATGTTGAGTTGCCTGGGGGCACGTATAGGGGTTTCAATGAGATAGATTTGGTTTTCTTGGATCATTTCCAGCTGCCGGTTCGTTACGATACTGGAACTGAACTCTTGTCTACCTTCCGCCAGAATAAGGCCACACACATTTTTGACCACGTTCAAGAGTGGCATCGACGGAAGAGGTTAGTGAAATCCAACATTCCTCCAGATTTTTTGTTGGAATGGCTTCCATATATTGCTAAGGATGTTTCAATGTCTGGCATTGTGACTGAGGAACAAGCTATCTTAAAATTCCAGCAGCTACATTTACTATATTCTCAGTCTGGAATCTTGTATGACATTATTCCTGACGCACTGCGAACACGACATGAGCCCAAGTCAGTTCCTGGACCACATGTCGATGGCATTGTTGGATCCGCAAGTACTCGACCTGTAGATTTGGTTGCTAATCAAATGCAAAAAATTTCGCTTAACCCGTCTACTCCCAGACAGGTTCACACCTTGTCCACTTCCACCCCATCGTCCGATGTACATGCTGTTCAATCGACGAACCCATCGGGTAACGGCATCCTGGTGGTGAGAAGAAGGGGAGAAACAATCGTAAGGGTGGGAATAATGGAAATGCTGGTGGGGACTGTAATCCTAGACGTAAGGTGAAATTCCCTTGCAAGCTTTGTGGGGAAGATCATCTTACTCACTTGTGTCCTCGGATTGATGAAGCATCTGGCACAGAGCCCAGCTGTGTTAAAAGATCCCCTTCCACATCATCAGAATATGGCTTCGAATGCTCCCGCTACTGGTTATGGGACCCATGAAACTTCCACGTCTGCTTCCCATCCCAATGGCTTTGGATGCGTGAATATGGTTAAATCAGAGGTTATTATTGCTACTCGCCAACGTGATTATGATGCACCACAACCAAATATGGGGAATGAGCCTCCTCCTCCTCCTGATACCTCTTTGCATATCGAGAAGCCCACTGCTATGCAGTGGATACTGAAAGGTGTTCTCAAGCGTTGTACGCATAATCTCAATGCTCGAGCCGTCCATAACTACTCTATTGTAGAAGACTTGGGTCAAACTCCGTGTGCCATGACAGCTCTCGAGGTTTTACAGGCGTGTCCTTCTCAAAGGCATGCCCTTTTGAGTGTTTTAGGAGTTCAGGATGGGGGAAGTCCTAACGTTATCAAGTTTGATGCTACTGACGTTCAACCTCGCTTACCTTACCACGTGGTTTTTCAAATCCATGTGGAGTGCCTTCAGAATTTCGTCAACAAAACGGTGGTTGATGAAGGTGCTTCTACGTCAGTAATGTCTTTATCTTGTTGGAAAGCTCTTGGCTCTCCTCCTTTATCCAAGTCTATGAACATGCTCATTACATTCAACGGTCGGTCATTTAAACCGCATGGGATTATTCCTTCCCTTGTTGTCCGCTTGGGTGGGAAACCCGTGCCTATTGAAGTCGAGGTGGTTGATGCACCCATCGACTACAACCTTCTCCTGGGTAGGAATTGGATGTACGCTATGAAAGCAATCGCGTCCACTATGTTTAGAATTATTTGCTTTCCACACAAAGGCAAGATTGTGACGGTCGACCAGCTGGATTTCGTTATTCCTCATTCCACAGCACCCATGGGATCATTGGTCCCCCAAGTTACAGATTCTCAGCCGACAACTGGGAACATGGGTGTCGGATTGTACCCCTCATTGTCGGGATCTTTTGATTTCCCTTCACCCATTGCTTTTATTGGAACCATTTTCGATAATGCGCCTCCTCCATTGAATAATGTACCGCTTCGGACTTCGTATTTTGATGATCCATGGACCTTATCGTCCACGAGTTCCACGTATGGACACATTGCACATGTTGGAATGACTATGCCACTATCTGTTGTTGAGCTTGCATATTAGGATATTCAACAAGCCACTGCAGAGCTGGATCTTTCCTCTTCCTGGATAGAGGAGGAAGATCCCGTTATGCTGCCGGAATGGGCAGTCGACCCATGTTGTTCACACGGATTCCTTGATGATACTCTACCTTCAGATGAAGATTTTATCGCATCCATTCATGGTGAAGACGAGCCTTGGGGGGGTTTGTATCATAGATCTCATTCCTTTCCCACCCTCGGTCTTATTGAATGAGATGAGCCTATAATACAATCTGTCACCCATTTGGATTTGGATCCAGTCACAGTCTCATCCAGCTCTGGTTTGACGTTTGAGTCTGATGAGTCTTTGAGCTCTCCTATAGATCTGCAAATCAACGCTCCCAAAGAGTTTGATTCTATTTCTAGAATTTCCAACTCCCGTGATGATGAATTTTCTCTTGCAGATTCTTTCACATCCTTCAGCTTTGCTCTTCATTTTGAAGATGATCATTTTGATCCCTCGGGTATTGGTACTATGGCACCCTCAGTGGTTAGCTCTACCTACATGTTGTCTGAGGTTAACAATAGTGGAGTTGAAAATGTTTCTACCACAGTGACTTATATCAGATTTTTCTTTACGCACATTTTAGAGATGATCTTGGTACTTATGTTTCTTAGAGACAGGGTTCTTAGCTGGACTTATACTTGTTTACTGGTCCTTTTCGACATTTGCTTCGGTCATGGCAGGCATATTCAGAACCTTCCATATAGGTTTAGGCCTCCCCATTGTTATGATGCATTTGAACCTTTTGCCATCCAAATTCGCAGACACCCCTTGAGTGTCCTTATCTTGCTCATGTTCCTTGCATTATGCATAGCTTTGTTCCATGCGCTTGGAACTAGTCTCATATGTCCCCCTGACACTCATCTGCTCCCATTACGAGCATTCTTCCACCTTTACTTCGAGCTCGTTAAAAACAGTAAGGAGGTTACGAGCATTCTTCCATCTCTCCTTTGAGCTCGTTAAAAATAGTAAGGAGGTCACGAGTTTACTTTTTCGGGTTCGTTAAACCTTTACGGAAAATATTTATAAGGTCTTTTTTAAGCCCTTGTTAGACTTTTTCAAATCAAACAAGATTGCCGAGTATACTTGTCATTTCAGACTCGTTAAAGGATTTGAAGCGACATTCACTTAGGTATAAGTTTACCCCTTTTCCGGACCTTTGTGGATTAATTACGAAACAGGTATACTCTAGTCATACGTGACTAAAAGAGTTCTTCTCTCATTGTTTTACACTTTTTCGGGTGAGGAGACTAACTTTACGAAAAAGGACTCCCCTTTTATGTCGAGTTGTGATTGCATTGCATTATCTTGCTTGCCGCTTGATCCTTGTGCCGGATCCCGCTTACTCACTTATTAGCCATGTGCCTGAGCACTTTACCTTCTGAGCCAAGAAAAGCCTTAATTTATCTTTCGCAGCTGGATGACCCTTTACCCTGAGGGAACATTCCCCCGAGTGTCCACATCCTGTACATGCTTCCTTGCATTGATCATAGGTATGTCCCACTGCTTGGGACTAGTTTACTCGCTATCTGACACTCGTTCCCTCACCTATTGTACTATAAGCAATTTTATTCTTTTTCGAGCTTTTCCAAATATGAAAAAGACCAAAAAAAATCAAATATTCCAAACATCCGGACGGGATTATGTTTACTTCTTATTGTTGGAATCTGTTGTGTCACCTTTGAACAGAGCATTCATTCCACTCCATACATTATGAGTCGGGACTATAGTAGGAACTTAGGAGCTGTACTCATTTCTCAGTTTTACTCCACCGATTGGTTAAGCTTCTAGTCACTGTGGAGCCCTTTGTTGATGCCTCCTGCATCACACAGTCTATGTCGATTCTATGTTGCCTGAGTCTATCCATCTGCTCATGCTCTTGTTCAAAGGAAGTCCTGAAACCAAAGTCAGCCACTCCTCAGATCTCTTGACTATTGCATGTCAACCATCCTTATTGAGTCAGTCCGTTTCACTTGAGTTCTTCCAAATCTTTCAGCGTAGCTGTTACCTCGTGTTGGTTGATGGGGGATGCCTTAATGCCCTTCTTCTAGCGAATTTCATTCCGTCGACATCAACCCATTTATTCCGGAATTTGAGACTTCGAGTTCGGTTGAGTACCTTGAGGCTTGCAGTCATTAGTGGTAGGTTCTCTCACCGTCGACAGTTTTGGGAATACATAAATGTCCCCTGATCGATGGATTCATCTTAGTGTTCGACTTCAACACATCTATTCACACTCTGATGATTGTACTATGTCGCTTGATGCCCATTTTCATTATTGGTGGGTTATCTCACATCTGTTAACGGTATACATCATTGACCGGTAATCAGACAATGTCACATCAGGTTCGACCCCAACACGTCTATTCACTTGATGGTACTTGCACCGTAGATGATTTGTGTAGAAGACCCCAGGCGATAGTGGCATTCAGTATGCTACTTATGATCGTGACTTTACATCTGAGATATCATCTCTCATATATCAGCAGTTTGTACCTCCAGTTTGCACCAATTGTTCCCTTTTCAACAGGGACCATATCTTACTGTAGAGGGATCATGGCTATGATCACTTATGACATATATTCACTATGTACTGCCTATTCATGGCCATTGTATCAGATTGTTTCCCTTTATTGACATGTATTCAGAGATACTATTGTACTATGACGAGTGAGCTACTCTCTCCAGTTGTGTCTCCATCACTCCACTTTTGAGATGTATAATGTATTTTGGCCATCGTAGCACCATTCTCTGACCTCACACATTAGGGGGCATCTGTTACAACGTAATTTTCCACCTTGTGAGCATCAACACTCTTTGGCCTTCAGGATCCATTTCACTGAAAACACTTTTTCCCTATTTTTTTTCCTGTACGCTAATTGTCCCACTTTAGCCAACGTACACGCGAGCTGCTTCACTATAGCCCGCGGGTGCCAAGTAAAATGGTAAAAGTCACTAGAAAATTACTTTTTACTCCCAAAAAGCGGTCTTAGGGTGACCTTTGGCCTTCCATTTGCCTCGAAACACCTCAATGTGTCCTTTCACTTACCTTTGGAAGGTTATATATTGAGCTCTTATGGCATATGGAAGGGAGAAGAAAGAGAGAGCAAGATAACTCTAGTGGATTTTTGCCGTGACTTGAGTCTACACTCATTGATCCTTGTTGTTGTGAACTCCTTGTGTTCACCTACCAAACTCCTATCCTAGTTTGAGTTTGCCATTACATGGAGGATTGAAGTGGTGGAGGAACAAGTGGAGAGACCCAGTTCTTGGTTCAGATTGGTTGCCGGCAAGAGGTCGTATATTGTACTTCTTGTTATTCATTAATGGAAATACTCATTTTCTCGTCTAATTGATGTTGTGAATATTGTTAAATTACATTGGGTTATATTTGCTTATAATATCATGGATCATGTTATTGATTATGCTAACGTATTTCACATATTATATGCACTTGCTTGTACATGTTGTTGAGACTAATTTGCAGGTCCAAGTGTAGAAGTTGAAAGCTCAACGGGGATCTACATCGAACATCTGGTTGAAGGTTGGTATTTTCTCCATTATCTTAGCAATGTCATTTATATAGCATTGCATTAGGAATTGAGTCATTTTCTAGTAGTCAGTTGTCTGTTGTGGTTTGCCCCAAGCCATAGGAAGTTTTCTCCGTAACAGTTAATCTAGTTCACAGTTCATGTTCTAGGAATCTTAAAGTGACGAGAACCTTACCTAGAGTGACAACCAAAGCATATCTTGGGGGGTAGGATTCTCAAGGGTCACAACTTTAGCAACCACGATTCTCTAACGTCCTGGATAGGATCACTTGTTTGGGTTGCTGTAAGAATTGTGATAACATTTTTGGCGTCATTTGTAGGGAGGCAAAGATTGCCTCGAGCATTTGCAAATGTGGCTTTTGCATGTCTTGTTAATCATATCACATGGTAGTTGATTTTGATGTTTTTTTGTTGTGGTCTCATATATTTTATAACCACCATATTTGCATCATCTCTTTCTCCATGTTTCTTAACGACATATCATTCGGTGAATAATCAATCATATTCACCTGGTGACTCCACAATGCAACTCCCTCGGTGATTGATCTTGTCATACCTTTAACCCATGGAGTGTGATTCTTTGCATTTAGACTCATGCAAATTTTAGTTTTGGTTTATGGTTAGTAGGAACTGGGCGAGTGATTTTTGCCTGAAAATCAAAATTATCTCTCCCTTTGACTTCTTTGAGATTGATGGGTATCTTCATCAAATCCCTCATCATGCACGAGAAAGTTACCTAAATTCAATAGGAACTATGAGATATCTACTAAAGAGAATCTTGACATCTTTTGGAAAGTTATCAATGAACTGCATATAACCCACGAGGATGTGTGGCTGAAACTATTGGCCACATCATTGCATTACCTTGCTCATGAAAAGTTTATGGAATTAGAGCCCAACATCATTACCGGGTATGATATGTTTGAGCAGAAGTTCCTGGAAGAGTGGGGAATTAGACCTGATGGCTTTGATCTCTTGAACCAATTACGTTATATACAAAAGGAAGACTATGAAATGGTTCAAGAATTCAATCAAAGATTTCATAATACTTTTAAAAGAATACTGAAATTCATTAGACCTAAAAATCCAACCATCCTAACCTACTTCCATAATGCTTTTAAGGGCACTCCAGGCTTCATGATGAAGGAAAGGAACCCCGTAAATCTCTTATATGCATAGTATATGGCTAGACAACTGGAAACAAAATCATTTATTATCGACCAAAGCAAGCTTCTCGAATCCTCGAGAGGTTCTTGTTCTAATTTCTAGACCAAAACAATAGGGGAAAGTATAGAAGATCAAATCCAAGACCGAAAGTTTCTCTCTATTAATTTTAGGGCTCAAAACAATTTAGTGATGTTATCTCAAGAGTTACCCAAAGTGGAAGTACCTCAATAAGGGTGAAATTACCTGGAGATTTAGAGCGAAGTTGAGTATTCCTGCAATAATGTTGAAGATGAAACACATAGCCAATATTAGGGAAATTCTCTAGAGTGTCAAGGAATGACTCCTTTTGAACATTTAGCAAAGTTGGATCATGGTTTGGAATCCCAAATATGAGTTAACCCTTGGGCTCGACATTATGAAGGATGAGTATTAAAAGCACAACATTGAGTGCATTGATGGGTTACTTGATTGTTGTCCCAGTGATTCATTAGAAGATGACATAATCCTCGAAGAAAATCATAGTGCATGTTTTTCATAAGGATTTTTTGGAGGGAACCCTATAAGAACAATCTCATGATGATGGTATCGTTGAGGTTCCCCTGGGTCAAAATCAAGTATCTTTTGAACCCCTATCATCACGGGATTGGTGCTTAAATACTTATTCCATTTCCAACCATTCTAAATATGATGAGATGTCTCCTTCAATTCTTGATCAAAACCCATTGGATATATGTATGAGCAGAGATGATCAATCTCGACCCTATTTGTATGATGTTGATCTTAATGATTCCCTTAATAAATGACTATTATCTTACGAAGAATTGGAGTCAGCAACCTTAGGTGATGTGGAGCAATCTGCCTTTCTTCAATCCACCCTCCCATCCCAACCTTTGGAATCTATCTATGTTGTTTCATTTTCAAATCAACTTTTTACATGAAAAGTTGTCAATAAGGAGTCTCGATAATGCCAAGAAGTTGGTCGTGAAACATTTCATCTCCATGTACAACCATCCTTGATGAATAGAGCATTTCAATTTACTAATCCTATTAATCGGTGGATGGAAAAGGTCCATAATGATCAATTTCATTTTTTCTCAATTTTTAAACGACGAGCGGGGGTAATCTCAATTTCTAGTTTATCAATTTCTAGTTTATTCTCGAATTGTTATATTGTCAGTCTTAAAGTGAACAAAATTGAGTATGCAAGCCTAATATGTAAATAAAATAACGCAGTTAGGGAATGATGAATCAAGTGTCACATCCATCTCTTCCAACATTCTTAAAAGATAATTCATATTATATTAATCCCATTGAGATCTGGATAGAAGAAATTTGTAATAATCAGTTTCAACCCTGGCATGATCTCATCTTACATTGTTATGATATTTCTTGGATACTCAAGGGGCAAGTTAAAGTGGCCTCGACTTTCACTTACATTACTTGTAAACCATCTTTGATTTGTTTTATCAAAATGTATCAAGAAAGAGTGATTGATCCTTTTAGTGAGTGGCTACATTGGATTTATGATTTTACTTAGCACTTGTCTAACTGACTAGTTTTGGGTAGGTAGGATGAATAAATTCGATCTCGAACAATAGTTAGTTTTATTTTTTGTCTTCTTTGCATTTTGGGTTCCTTAGTTTTCTTTCATGTATAGTTTGAGTGTTGCTTTTGTGTGTGCTAGCATTGTCATTCCAGTCTCTAGTTAGTATTCCATTTCAGTTGATTAGCTAGATTTTTATTTCAACATTTTTATTTCAGTCTTGTTATTTCATTTCAGTTTTATTTTATGCAGGCTAATAGAATACAGTATGTGAGATAGGTATAACATTTGTGTGATGCAAGAACAAGCACTTGGTTGCTGCAGAGCAGAGATGTAGAAGGTGCAAAGATATGGATGCATAGAGAGTTGTTGCAAACCAGAGATTCCAAGGTTCTCAAGCGCTCTCTCCCTTAGAGCATTTGTCCCAATTGGAGCCAAATGTTATCACATACTTTGTAGATGGGTGCTACTACATATTTTTGTAGATCATATTGCTAGTCATGATCCCATTCCTTACACTCGAGGAGGATGTTTCTTAGAGTATATCAGTGGTGGATGATACATATATGTTTAGCTGGATCATTCAGGGGGCAACAGTTGTGGGGAAACCCTTCTCATTTCAAGTCCTCTTCATGATTTCCCTTGTCGCACATATTAAGACCTTGGTTCACTGGAGCAGAGCAGTTAGTTGGATGTACTCTTTCCTTGCCATGTAGAGATAACAATGTTTTTATAATTGGATTACGGTTGCAATAACATGTGTTGAGCATGTATATGGCAGAGGTATTTTTTTATGGATTCATATTTTGTATTGGTTTTATGACTATGCTAGTCCTTGTTGGTTCATTAGTGATAATTTGTTCTTGTTTGTTTTCCAGTAGGACATGTACTCTGAGTAATGAAGGGGTATAATTGATAGTTTCACATACATACTCTATCTTGGGTTGGATAAGTTCCCTCGCTCTTCGTTTCGTGCTCTGCTTCTTTCCACATTATCCATTCCATCCACCTTGTTTTGAATCCTTTGACTTGGACATGACTGATTTACTTGAGGACCTTCCCCTTTGTGACCTCTTTACTTGGGTGACCTCCATGTTGTTTTTGTGTCTTGAATCTGGAGTGTGTGGCTTTGTCTGCAGTCTTGTCGATATTTTTTGTCTTACACCCAGGATAATTGAGTGCAGTTAGGTAGGATTATGTCACTATAATTGTATCCCATAAAGTCGAAGCAAGTTCCCCATTCTTAAAGTTAGTTAGAGGCCAGGGGAGTAGGTACTCATCCTTTGTTTGATGTACCGCCTACTTGCCTATAAAAAGGCATCACTGTGGCAACTCAATCGGGGCTATGGATGCTTGCTAGCAGTGGAGCTAAAGTCGTGTCATTATCTGGGGCTCCGAAGGCTATCCAAGGCCGGTACCTTAGGAGGGTAGCTAACTAAAGGAATGCAAATGCAAAAGTGTTCTTAAATGTTATATCCAAAGAAGTGCAAAGTGAAAGTGAAATTGAAATATTTGAAATCAAATGAAAGTTAAAGCAAATGCAAATGTGAAAAGTAAATTTAAAGTTCTAAAATAATGGGGGCCTGTTAAATTCGAAAGGGTGCCTTCTAAACACTCTATCCATATGTGAAACACCACCATTCCTTAATGTTTGTCATCCCAACGAATGCCATAGAGATCCTTGGTAATCCTTGCTCTCAAAAGGAAAATCATGTTTATCCAATAAGTCAAACTCATCTTGACGCCTTTGAACTCTACTCACTTTGTTTATCACTTAAGAGAGGGAAGATTGATCTACAAATTCACAATGTAATAATGATGTGAAATGAGTATGTATGTAGAATTGTACTACACTTTTACTTTTGCATTTAGGTATTGTCTTGCTATTGTTATTGTTTTGCTTTGATCACTATATGAAATGCATAACTTAACATTTAGTCTGTTTAAAATATTAAGTATGATAAGGACTAACACCTCTTGTATGCAGCAGTATTGGTTCATATGCTCAGTCTAATTTTGTGTCAGTTTTGACTTGATCAAACTTGGTTTGACTTGGTCAACGGGTCAATCTCGCAGGGGGACCCCACTACAGGTCGTCAGTGTTCATGTTAGTGCCTTTGGAAGCCAATTGGACCATTCCATAAATCGGCATGCGTCGAAGGATCTGGGTGAAATCATCCATCATCTCGTTCCTCTGTAGCGCGAGGGCTTCCTCGAGCAACAACTTGATAGGATCTACTGCTCCATCGTCTCTCTTTTCTTCCACCATGGGAGGCCGTTTGGGGCGGCGAGAGTGGTCTTCCCCAAGTGAAACTAGTTTGAGACCCAACTCTCTGTATCCTGACCTCGTCGGGGACATGCACCGAGAAACAATCAAAGAGCAGACTGCTCTGATACCACTGATCCGGATTTATGCAGGCACGAAATAAGATAGCATATACAGAGATATATTGCAAATGACACAGTGATACAGTAAACACATATTCTATTAAATAGCGGAAATAGAACAGATTGTAAAATACAATAGCTAGAATGGTGGTAGCTATCTTCTGAGAAGAGATGTGGCCGCTAAGCTCATTCATGCCAAGATGATTACAAAGAGAGGTCGAAAGGGCCTATTTATCATAAGCATGAGGGAGGGAATCCCAAAAACCTAACCCTAGAAGATGAAGCACCAAAAGTCATGTGGGCCCCGTTTGCGTAAGTTAGTACATCAACTTCCCGGGGTCGTAACTCTCGCATGTGATCTCCATTTGGGGCATACAATAGCTCATTGGAAAGATTTCTTCAATGACTGCAAAAAGTTATAGCAAATCTTGATTTCAGCACGCGAAAATTCCAAGCGCGCAATATATGTATTTGCCCGAGAATTCGACGCCGAAAAAACGTCGTTTAGGGCCTCAAAATGGCTCCGGAAGTTCAGGACCCAAAAAACTGCTAAAAATAGTAAATTCCCAAAATTGCCAGAAGACTGTTTTGAGCCAGTCGGAAAAGGTGGGTCGCCACCGATATCCACCTGGATCAATCCTCCATCCTTAGGAAGAAATGGTCTCCATTGTGTCAAATCCCTTATCATATGTCGCACTGTGCCCTGAGTTGAGCTCCTGGTGCGGTGTTTGCGGAAGTGAAAAGGCTACCTTACTTTGACATCTGTAGAGGGTTGTAATTGTTGGAGGCGTTGGAACTGTTCGACAGTTTTGGTTTCCGTGGTATTGTTGGTCGACACCGGTGTGGATGGTTTCTTTTTGGAGGAGCACCTTGAATGCGTGGCCTTACACTGTAGAGGTACCCGAATAGGCGATGCTGCACTGGCTTTGTGTTTTTCCTGTTTCTGCTGAGTAGAGGGATAATGTACAGAGGTTGTGGATGTCTCTGCGATCTGATGTTCACCTCTAGTGGCGGTTGTGAATAGGGAAAATTTCCCAGTGTGGGAGATTATCTTCCTGCCCCGCTGGGTTGGGGTAGGTGCAACTATCTCTGGTATCCGATAGAGTTTTCCTTCCAAAGTGACAATGACACTGCGAGGTCGTGATTCATATACAACATGACGCTTTCATTGTGGGTGACTTATTGTATCATGTTGAATTTTTATGTAAAGTTGTAAAATAATTCCTTCAGGATGAATTGATCCCCTTCGGATGACATATGTTGTATTGTTGTTATATCTTATGTCTTGTATTATGAGTGTCTGAGGTAATTTGACCCCCTCGATAGAGTATTTCCAACTTGATCCATGCATTACTGTAGAGATTAGATCTCCACCAATGATCTTATATTTTTATCTTTTAATCTCAACCGTCCGTTAAAAAAGTCAGTTAGGGATTTGGCCACTCTCTTAGCTATAAAAGAGAATGAGCCCCTCATTTGTACGTGGCCTTTGGCTCCTGGAAAATATAAACAATTTGTCTTGTGGCTCAATTTTCTTGTATCTTGGGATGGATGTGGGATGATTATTGTCTTTGTAATCTCCTTCTGCTACTAGATCGTTTTTCCTCTTCTCCTGGGTAAATCTTTCGTGTTATTTTCATCTACAGGAAAAGGAGGGCAATATCTCCAATTGCTGACCCAGGCACATTGGTCACTCTTTCCGACAGGGAGATATTTGTGAATTAGAACGATTTGCTTTCGTCGTATATCTTTTGCTATTCCTTTCTATCTCTTGTTAGATCTTTTTATTTGCATTGTGTCGGGATTATTTTTAGTTATTGCTATTGGTTTCTCTGATAATTTTCTCTTTCATTTTGTAGGTAAAATCTCACCGTTTTTAACAAGTGCGACTTGGGAAGAGGAAGAAGAAAATCCATTTGGTGTCATTGAGCTTTGAGGCGAACTCCTCCAACCATCCCGAATCAAGGTAAGCAGTTTAAAAAATTTCTAAACTATTTGCCACTCAAAAATAAAATAATAAAATTTTAATTTTAATTTTTGCAAATCACATTTCTACGCAGAAGACTGATTCCTCTTGGGCATTTCCCATTTTGTTGGTTTTGGAATCTTTACTGGATTTAGGCATCAATTATGAACCCTCACGAATTTGCCTGGAGCTCACTCTCCATGTCGTTTGGCTTCGATCTATCAAGAAGTGATTTTGTTTTAAGTTTGGGGGGCAAGTCTCTTGGTGAGGGGTCGTATTCCTCTTGGGTTACCATTGTCTTCCCTAAGTCATCGTTTCATAACCATAAGAAACTCAAATCGACCCTATCCATCTTTCATTTGGAACTAGTTTTGTACAAGACGGTTTTGTTTAAATTTTTGGGGGCCAAGTCTCTAGGGAAGAGGCCATAGTTCTCTTGGGTCGTTATTGTTTGCCCTAGGCGTCACTGTTGATCTAGGCGTCACTGTTTGGGCATCTTTCGCATCATAGAAAATATTTTTCCCTACTAAATCGAATCTCACTGAGATTTTGAGGAGTCGTTTTGGCTCTAGGATTTCATCTTTTGTTATGAGAATTTATCATCTATCTTTCCAAGACCTGACAATTTAGATTCATATCTATTTTACCATTAAAACAAATTTACATTCCAAGAAATGAAATCGCACTTATCTGTTGAGAGGTTGTTTTAGCATTAAGTTTTCGTTGTGGGTTTTTTAATAGAAAGGCTTAATCCACCATTATCAACTAAAACGACTTGATCTTTGCGTTAATTTCACTATCATTTCATCTTGAAACGAATTTCTCGACAGTGAAATCGCATTTGGATTTTCAAAGGTCGTTTGGCTTTGGGGTTCCATTGGTTTCTTTCAAAAGTCTCCATCTATCATCACCTCAACGACCTGGTTGTTAGTCCATCTCGTTGTAAATGAATCGATCTCTCACAAAACAAAATTGCATAAGGTTTTAGGGGCCATTTGATCCAAGTAGTTGGCATCTTTTGCGTTTGGGGTACTCTAATTAATCATATTAAGCCACAATTATTTGTCATTGACTCCATTTTCCCATTCAAATGCACCGATCCTTTCAAAAGTTAAATCGCTATTGAGTTTTGAAGTCGTCTTCACATAGAAATACATGTCGTCTTGCTTGGGATGACTATTTGATCGTGATTGAGCAAGTCATTCCGGGGTTAGGATTTGTTATAATTCATTATCCATTGTTTTCCTTGTTAAGACTTCCAAGATTTAACTTATATCCAAGGAGAAACATTGGAATCATTTTTTCCCTAGCATCATCTATCATATATCTTAATCCTAATTTAAATACCATAGCCAATCCATTAAACCCTAGCTCAATATCTTTTTTAGATCTAGGATTTATCTGTCAGGGTATCTAATCTATTAAAGTGTTCAATCTTTCATTAGTACCCTATAGTAGTAATAAGAAGTTTGGACTCTTGGTTCGACTTGGGTCTCCCCCATAGCCAGTGTAGTTCACACTTCGTGTTCTAGGAAGCTTAAAGTGACGAGTGTTGAAGAATGTAACTTTGGAAGATATTCTTATTGAATTTTTATTGTAATTCCTTGGGGAAATATTCATATTGTATTTGATTATGTAAAAACCCTAAAATAAATCATGTAAAATAGACAAGTCGGCCCATTGGGTAAACTGCCCCAAACAATGGGCAAAATTGCCCCAATCAAGTCGGACCAGTTAGGGAAAGTCAAGACAGCCCAGTTAGGAAAAAAGGCTAGTTTGTGACTAGTAGAAATAGAGTTGTGCCTAGCTCATTTGGTGAATCACTCACTCAAGCACGTTCACATGAGTAAAGGCAAAAGGACAAGTTCACTCGAGAGAAAGAATAACTACATTGAAGACATATTTTTTGTGGGTTTCTATTTTATCTTATTCTCGGGTTATTGTACAAGATTGACATTGTACTTTCTTACGAATCTATACCGAAGAAGTTTTGTTGGGTTTTTCCCGTGAGAGGGTTTTCCCAGGGTAAATCTTTGTGTTCTCTTGTTATGTTGTGCTTGTCTATATTTCAATGATCCTATTGCATATGGTTATTGTGATAATATATAAATTGTTTGAAGATCTAGCATAACCAACCTGGAAGTATCAAAATTCTAACATGGTTTCAAAGCTAGATTAGAAGAAGACCTTGTGCAATAGAAACTTTCGAAAGCGAAAATTAGGGTTTCTTGTTCCGGAGGCTTTTCACCATAGATCAGTCTGAAAAGGAGGTAAATCTAATTCACCCTAGGAGGGCGCATATTTCTGTGGAGGCAGATTCCATATTCGAGAATCTTCAATTTTGACCTAATTCTGTAGTAACCGCAGCATCTGCAGAAATTAGGGTTTCCAATTTTTTGGCAGTTTTGTCCACATATTTCTCCGAAGGAAGGGTCTACTCAACTCACCTTGAGGCGGTGCATCTCTCTCTCCAATCATTTTTTCAAGACTCCAAAGTTGAAAAATTAGGGTTTCTCTAACAAACCCTACGTTAATCAGAAGTCATATCTCAAAAGATATTGAAGTAAGCAAATGATTGAAGCATCTCAATTGGTAAGTCCTATTATCTTTATTTCCATTTGAGGTTCTCATTTTTATCAAGATGACAAACAATACCAAGCTTTGGGATAAGCTTGAAGGAGCATATAACTTATGTGCCTGGAAGTATAGAGTAATGCTCATTCTATAAGAGAATGAGTTGGACAACGATGCCACATAAAAAGTTACAGAACTTGAGGGTGATGAAGACAAAGCTTAGCATGAGAAGAACTTGGTTAAGGCCAAGAGGATCATTGCCGATTCCATCAAGGATCACTTGATCGCCCACATCTCATATTTTAAGACTCCTAAGGATATGTTTGACGCACTGAAGAGATTATTCAAAGGGAAGAACATTGACAGAAAGATGACCTTGAGAACTCAACTCAAGGGTGTGAAGATGCAAAGCTCATAAAGTATTCAATCTTATTTCACAAGGCTCTCCCAAATCAAAGAACAACTGGAAGTTATTAGACATCATGTTGAAAGTGCATAATTGGCGATGACTACATTGAATGGTCTCCTAAGATCGTGGGAAGCATTCATTCAAGGAATATGTTCTAGAAGGAAGCTCGTCAATTTCAGTAGACTTTGGGAAACTTGTGCTCAGGAAGAAACCAGAATTGAAACCAGAGAAGAAAATATGGGAGAAGATGATAACCAAGCCTTGGCAGCTCATACAAAGAGGAGCAAGAAAGAATATCACTCTCACAAGTCTAGAAGATTCAACAAGAATCAAAGACCTCCCATAGACTATTCAAACTTCAAATGCTACAATTGCGATGAAATGAGACACATTGCAAGAAATTGCCCCAAGAAGAAAGGAAACAACAAGAAAAGAAATAAGAAGAGGCATCATGCTCATGCTATAGAAGATGACGAACCAGTTAAGAAGAAAGCAAGGGAAGATTACTCAAGTGATGAAGAATATGTCTTGAACTTTTGATGATACAGTAGTAATTGGAGAGCAAGGGGAGGCTTGTACAAATTAAAAGGTCAACCAGGTCAAGCATTGGTTCATGACACTATGGAACCAAGTGAACTATGGCACATAAGGATTGCATATATATACAAGGCTTTATCGATCTTAAGTAAAATGATGACTGGTATACCCATGATCCAGACAAAACATGATGGTGTGAAGAATTGTCATGTCCCCTCCCATCATTCCAAACCACCAGAGGGAACATGGCCGAGCTATGGGGGTGTCTGATTCTTCCCCAAAGCCATAAAACTGAATTTTACCATTTAAATAGAATGCATACTGAAATTACACAGCGGAATTAAAACATATTTGCATACACACAAACAGTAATGCTTCAACATATCTATCACAAGCAGAGGATGACTTCAACATGCAGAGACTCATTCCCATTCCAATGTTATGCACAGATTTCGTATCAACCAGATTAAGATAATCATTCAAATCCATTAACATGAATAATTAGCATTCAGAATTAACACATTGAAGAACACATAATGCTTATAATTTAAACCACAAAGAACACTTATCTTTGAGATGAAGTTGTCCAAACAACTGGCTATGTGAGAGCAACATTCCACCCAACCATAGATCTTTGTCCAGCCTATATTCTTTCAACTGAGAGATCACCCCCGAGCTGGGTTGTGTATCCACTAAGGAGGAACTAAACAGGCTCACTCACAGCCATGGTTTCACTCAAGCAGTCATGCTAAGACAACACCTAGTTGGATTTATCAAGCATGCAACAAGAAAAGGAAGAGGATGCTAAGCCAGTGAGCTCAGCCACAGAGCTATAAGCATCTCAAATGAACTTAACAATCATGGCACCCACAATACCTACCTCACCCAACACAAGGAAGGTCCCCTTCTCTGCTGCATAGTCCCTCAGGCGTCCCTTCCCTCTAGTGTTATTCAGGGTGGGCATAGAAAGGTCCAACTGCTAATTCCTTGAGATTCCAACCTTCACTAGGTTTATCAAGCAACCCAACCTCTATTCAATCATTCACACTTGGATTTTCTCACAATTTTGTCAGCAAATAACTCAATCTCGTCACTGGTTTTCTGGGCTGTAAAAACTGGGTTTTCCAATGGATTTTGGGGTATCTAATACTCTCAATTTCGCCCCAAGGTTCATATCTATGGATCCCCCATTGGATTTCACTGTCAATACCAAATTCTAGGCGTTTATGGCACTTCAAAACGTGGGTTCTTGCAATGTTGCGATTTCTGGTTTTTCTCACTGTTGGGCATTCGTAATGGATGAAAATTGATGCTGGGATGTTCCACAATGGAATGGGAATGAGGAAAAATGAATTCCCATGAGGTAGAGTGACTTGTGGGTCAAGGAAACAAAGCTCTGCCATACGAATTTTGAGGTTTCCCATACTCCATTGAAGCCATGGACCGAATTCTCAACAACTTTCTTACAGCTGAATTATATGTCAGCAAGGAAAGTCAAATGGGTTCTCAACATGACATTTGGAAGCATATGGTTCAATCCCACAACCCCCTCACCACTCTCTAGTGGATACACATGGCCCCTTCTCATTAGTTGCTTCTATAGTCAGTTTTACAATATCCCATGGCTTAATAGCACATGGATAACAAAATGTCAAATACTTGTTCATCTTAAATAAAATCCGAACATACACTAGCGGGGCCTTGGCCTTGAGCTCCACGCTAGGGAAACATACATCACATGTATACAATATTTACATTAAAAGCCAACATTTCATAAGGGTCAAAATTGGGGTATTACATTCCCCTCCCCCTTAGAACAACACCGTCCTCAATGTTCTCAAAACTGAACAAAAAATGAGAATGCCTCTCTCATGGCATCCTCCAACTCCCATGTAGCCTCATTAAGACTAAGGTGCTCCCATTGGACCTTTACTTGCCCGATGGCTCTATTCCGGAACAAAGTGACCTTCTTGTCGATGATGCGTATAGGCTCTACTTGGAACTCTCCCTCGGGTTCTACGTGTATCACATTCCAATCAATCATATGATTAGATCATGTACATACTTCTTAAGCAAAGATATATGGAAAA
This sequence comes from Larix kaempferi, assembly GCA_027924585.1. Lineage (NCBI taxonomy): Eukaryota > Viridiplantae > Streptophyta > Pinopsida > Pinales > Pinaceae > Larix > Larix kaempferi. The sequence goes on from BSBM01000841.1 coordinate 1,248,057, forward strand.
CATTATGAGCTCTTATATTAGGAGGCAATGCAATTCTATATGCAACTGGCCCTATCATATCAAGGGCTTCAAATGGCCCACAATATCTTGGTTCTAGCTTGGCACAGCTCCCCAACTTGAGAGAACGTTTCCTTGGTTTCACTCTCAAATAAACATGATCCCCAATCTGAAATTCCTTATGCACCCTTTTCAAATCTGCATAACTCTTTTGCCTGTCCTGAGTTGCCTTTAAATTCTGCCTGATCCTAACAACTTCCTGCTCCATTTTCTTGATCATCTTTGGTCCAAGTACTACCCTGTTCATCGGACTGTCCCAATTCATTGGAGTCCTACATCCCTTGTCATACAATGCCTCAAATGGACTCATCCCCAATGATGCATGATGTCCATTTTTGTATGCAAATTCTACCAAGTGTAGGTAATCTTCCCACTTTCATGGTTTATCCATCACATACATTCTCATCATGTCTTCAAGAACCTGATTCACCCTCTTAGTTTGGCCATCTGTTTGAGGATGATATGTTGTATTGAAATTCAATTTAGTTCTCAATTCTTGAAACAATCATTTCCAGAAATTGGAAGTGAACTTTGTATCACGATCAGAAATTATTGCCTTAGGCAATTCATGCAATCTAAATATCTCTCTTATGAAGATATTTGCAATGTCATTAGCCTTGTAAGTGGACTTGACTGGAATAAAGTGAGCTACCTTTGATAGCGTGTCCACCACAACCATGATTGAATCATGCTTCTTCACTGTCATGGGCAGACCTGTTATAAAATCCATAGAGATCACTTCCCACTTCCATTCTGGAATGGGTAAGGGCTGCAACAATCCTGCTGGATGTTGGTGCTCTGCCTTGACTTGTTGGCACTTTTGACACCTAACAATGTACTCAACTATGTCCTTCTTCATACCATGCCAAAAGTATTGCTTTCTTGCTGCTGTTATAGTCTTTTGATATCCTGGGTGTCCAAAGTATGGCATTTGATGTATTTCATCCATCACTAGCTTCTTCAAATCTACACTATTTGGAATGTACAGTCTATCTTTGTAGATGAGGAGATCATCTTCATCAAGCTGATATCCTGCACACTTTTCATCTATATTTTTCTGCTGCAACTTTTTTTTAATTTGAATGGAATTTTCATCACTAGTTTGAGCCTTAATGACTCTTGTCTCCAAATCTGATTTGCACATAGTTAATGTTGCAACATGAAATTTTCTGCTAAGGACATCTGCAACCTTATTCTCTTTCCCTTTTACATGCTTAATTTCAAAATCAAATTCACAAAGAAACTCCATCCATCTAGCTTGCCTAGCATTCAAGTCTGGTTATTCAAACAAATACCCCAAGCTCATGTGGTCTGTTCTAAGCTCGAATCTTCTTCCCAACAAATAATGTCTCCACATCTTGAGAGCATGTACTATGGTTACTAATTCTAAATCATGTGTGGAATATTTATTTTCATGCTCTTTTAATTTCCTTGACTCATAGCAAATCACAAATCCATCTTGCATGAGCACTCCACCTAGCCCTTCAATGCAAGCATCTATGCACACCACAAAATCCTTCTTTGGATCTGCTATCTTCAAAACAGGAGCACTGGTAAGTAACTCCTTTAACTGCTGGAAACTTTTCTCACATTTTTCAAACTATGCAAACTTGATATTCTTCCTATGCAATGAAGTGATTGGATGAGCTATCTTGGAGAAGCCTTCAATAAACCTTCTGTAGTAACCAGCAAGACCCATAAAAGATCTAACATTTGAAACATTCCTGGGAGTAGACCAATCCATGATGGCATTAATCTTCTCTAGATCAACTGCAATTCCTTCCTAAAAAATAACATGACCCAAATACTGCACCCTATTTTGGTAAAACTCACACTTGCTTAACTTGGCATACAGTTAATGTTCTCTAAGGGCTTGCAACACCATCCTTAGATGCTCTTCATTTTTCTTCTTCGTTCCTTGAATAAACAAGAATGTCATCCAAGAACACAATCACAAACTTATCCAAATATTTGCTGAAGACACTATTCATGAGACACATGAATGTAGCAGATGCATTGGTAAGTCCAAATGGCACCACAGTGAACTCATAATGACCATATCTAGTTCTGAAAGTTGTCTTGTGAATGTCTTCTTCTTTAATCCTCACTTGATGGTAGCTAGACCTCAAGTCAATCTTGAAAAACACTTTAAATTTCTTCATTTGATCAAACAAGTCATCAATTCTTGGCAATGGATACTTGTTCTTGACTGTCACTTTATTAAGTTGTCAGTAATCAATACACAGCCTTAAAGTCCCATCATTCTTCTTGACAAATAACACTGGTGCTCCCCAAGGAGACACACTTGGCTTGATATACCTCTTATCCATCAACTCTTGTCGCTGCATCTTTAACTCTACCAATTTCGGCGTGCTCATTCTATAAGGAGCTTTGGGATTTGGTGTTACCCCTGGAACAAGATCGATGGTAAAATCAATATCTCTCTTTGGTGGTTGTCCCTACACTTCATCTGGAAATACATCTTGGAACTCTTACAACAATGGGAATTCTTTTATCCTTGGTCCTTTGTCCTCTGACGAATCTGATATATGAACTGCATATAATTGACAACCTTTCTTATAAAACTTTTTCAACTATAAAGCTGAAATTTGTCTTATTAAAACTTGCTTGGGCATTCCTCTTGCCAATCTTGGTCTTCCATATTCATTAACACATTCAAGTGCTTTCTCATAACAGTCCAACTTGACTCTATGTCGTTCCAACCAATCCATATCAATTGAGGCATCATAAGATCCTAATGGTAGTACATTTAATTCTGCATGTGTGTGGAGTCCATTCAATTCTATGGGGCACTCCACCACTACTTCACTAAATTTTTTCTTGGTCCCTGTGGCTAATTGAACTAGCCAAGACTTATTGTGCTTCACTTTTCTAAGAGAACAACCTTCAACCACTTTTGGAGAAACATAACTATGAGTAGATCCTGGATCAATCAAAACAGAAATAGATTGCTTAGCAATCTTACCTTCAACTTCCACCACTGATGATTGATGATCTGCCTGATGATTATCCAACGCTGCATAAATTCGAGACATTGCCCTTGCCATGTCCTCCACTGTTGTTGCTCCCTTTAAGTTGTTCAACCTTCAGGGATTCTCCTTCCGATGTGGACAATCCTTTAGCATGTGGTTTTCTCCACATCCCCAACACTGAAGTGGTCCTTTTGATGTCTTTTCTGCTGCTACTGCTGGCTTGAATCCACTCCTTGCTTGCTACCCCCGTAGAAAGGTTCTGGGCTCAATTTTGAATGGTGGTTTGAAGCCACTTTTCTTTTGATCAAACCGTCATCTTGGCTTTCCTTTCCATGCTGGATTAACCTATGATTTTCCTTTATTCTACTCATAGCAATGCATTGCCATTCTAATGGCTTCATCAAGACTTGGTGGATTAACAAACTCAATGCTATCTTTGAAACTTTAAGGTAGGCTTCCAAGGAAGCATTGAATATTTATCCTCTCATCCTTGATATAGTCCACATACCTCAACAATTCCAAAAATTTGTGGACATGCTCTTCCATAGATTTCTACTCCAACCTGAGTTCATTGAACTATTTTTTCTTACTGTCATAATACCTAGCATAAAGGTATTTTTCCTTGAAGTACTTCTTAAATCTCTCCCAGTTGATCTTCCTTTCATTGATCCCTTTTACTTGCAAGAGGTTATCCCACCAAATTGAAGCTCTACCATTTAGATTGTAAATGGAAATTCTGACATTTTCATTTCCTGAGTAGTCCTGAATTCTGAAATATTTCTTCATCCCAAGAAGCCATGCCTCTGCCTCTTGGCCTGTCTTACCTTCTCCATCAAATGTGAGAGACCTTGCCTTCCTGAATTCTCCTTGTGGGATGCCTTTGAACTTCTTTCTTCCATCAAATCTCTTGGGCATATGCCTTGGACTTCTTGGAGAACCGCTGGAGTCACATGATTTGCTAGAAGAAGATCTAGAGGAAGGTGTTCTATGCTTATTGCTCGCAGAACTCTTCAGTGGGCTTGGAGTCCTTTTCTTTGAACGACCTCTAGAGCGACTCTCTGCATCTCTTCCTTCTTCACCTACATTGCTTGGGTTGGACCCAAGGTTTATCTTCTGTTGCATACTAGTGAGGCTTTGCAAAATAGCAACATTGAGTTGGTTTTGTTCTTCTTGAGCCTTCATCAACCTTTTATTGAAGCTCACCATGGTTTCAACCAAATTCTGAGGAGTTACTTGCTCCCTTCTCCCATTAGATTCAGTCTCAGCATTCTTTTCTTGCACATTTTCTCCCATCACATCTTCCTCATGCTCATAAGGATCATGAGCATCATTTATGGTCACCATTTTTCCTATAGGCTGCCTCTGCTACACTATTAAATCTTATGAGCTGCAAACATTGTGCATTATGAAACTTTTTGTTAGACATATTAAGAATGCATATAGAAATATGAAACATCAATATTTAATATAATCAAACTCATGGAATTATCTACAGAGTTAATATGTCTTCATTTCTTTTTCCCATTCATGCAATTCCGGAAATTGCCCATATTGTCAACAATTTGTCAAAACAGTCACTGGCACTTTTCTACTCTAAATATCTATGAGGTATGATAACCTCAATCAAATTATGGTCATGCACCATTATTCCATGTTGGAAAAGCTTTCCAATGCATATCCACGTGCTCCATTCCGACTTTGGATGTGGAAATTACATCACTTCAAAAATGACAATTTTTACCAAAATTCTACACTTTTACACAGTTGCAAAATATCTTGAACTACCAACTTCAACCACCTCTAGAAGCAAATCTATAAAGATTCAGGAAAACTTTTCTACTGGGAAAAGTTAGTCCATATAACAAGGAACACTCAGCAACTTGCAGATCTCTGATCCGATGCACCATTCATCTTCTATAAATTTATGGGTTTGACTACTATTCACTTTTAACATTTTCCAAAATTTCAAATTTTGGGCCAAAAATGGCTATTTCCCAAACGGTGCATTTCTGGAAAATCTTTGTCTAACGTGAATTGTCTGTTTTAATGAGAATAAACATTTGTGGAAAATCTTTGTCTAACGTGAATTGTCTGTTTTAATGAGAATAAAAAATGTTGAGTTTAGTAAATTTCTTGAATCCTTCATCTAAGGTCTCTTTCATCCACTGCAAGCTTTTCAAAATTCTCAAAAAAGTGGCCCGGAATAGTGCTTTTTGGCATTCACACTCACCCCGACTCCACATCCTTTGGAGTTTGGCTCCAAAATTCCAAACTTAACACTGTGCCTGCTCCATGACTGCTCCATATCAGTTTCAGCTCAATCCGACCTTTTGTCAAGCGTCAGGACATTGATTTATAAAAGCCATTAATTCAAATTTTATGTCAAATTGGAACATAATGAGCTCGGGATCTTCACTGGTTCATTCGTGGCCTTCGTTAATGGCCTCAGAACGCCACTGAACTCATCCAATTTTGATTCCGCATGCTCCTGCAATCCAAAAATCAAATTTCGGGCTCTATACTTTCTTTCTTTTTTTATCCTGCAATCCGCAGGTTCCGCAACCTGCAATCCGTACTGCGGGTGCGAAAATACTAATTTTCCAACCTGGGACTACTCCATCCCGCAATCCGCAATTGCGGGTGCGGAATGCCAACACGAAAAATCCAAAATTTTGTGGTTCCGCAATCCTGCAATCCGCAATTGCGGGTGCGGAATGCCAACACGCAAAATCCAAAATTTTGCGGTTCCGCAATCCTGCAATTGTGAGTGTGGAACGCCAACACGCAAAATAAAAAAAATTTGCGGTTCCGCAATCCGTAATTGTGCCTACGGAATGCTAACACGCAAAATTTGGAATTCCTCGTTTCCGCAATCCGCAATTGCGGAAACACCTCGTCCGCTCCTGTAACTTGCGGGACTCTCCCTCTTCCCTTAACCAAATCATGCGAGTCTGGTACCATTGGAAATATCTTGGCCAGATCTATGCAATGATGTGATCCCATGCCCCACTTGAGAAATCTGATTCTGTCATTTTTCTTGATCAAAATGCGCCCAAACGTCATCAATACCACGCTAAAACACTCTGATATCTGCCTACAAACTTAGAGTTTGGCCCAAGCAGCCCCAGTGATGCAACATGGGCTTTGATACCACTCTGTCACGTTCCCTCCCATCATTCCAAACCACTAGAGGGAACATGGCCGAGCTATGGGGGTGTCTGATTCTTCCCCAAACCCATAAAACTGAATTTTACCATTTAAATAGAATGCATACTAGAATTACATAGCGGAATTAAAACATATTTGCATACACATAAACAATAATGTTTCAACATATCTATCAAAAGCAGAGGATGACTTCAACATGCAGAGACTCATTCCCATTCCAATGTTATGCACAGATTTCATATCAACCATATTAAGATAATCATTCAAATCCATTAACATGAATAATTATCATTCAGAATTAACACATTGCAGAACACAAAATGATTATAATTTAAACCACAAAGAACACTTATCTTTGAGATGAAGTTGTCCAAACAACTGGCTATGTGAGAGCAACGTTCCACCCAAACATAGATCTCTGTCCAGGCTATATTATTTCAGCTGAGAGATCAACCCCGAGCTCGGTTGTGTATCCACTAAGGAGGAACTAAATAGGCTCACTCACAGCCATGGTTTCACTCAAGCAGTCATGCTAAGCTAACACCTAGTTGGATTTATCAAGCATGCAATAAGAAAATGAAGAGGATGCTAAGCCAGTGAGCTCAACCACGGAGCTATAGGCATCTCAAATGAACTTAACAGTCATGGCACCCACAATACCTACCTCACCCAGCACAAGGAAGGTCCCCTTCTCTGCTGCATAGTCCCTCAGGTGTCCCTTCCCTCTAGTGCTATTCAGGGTGGGCATAGAAAGGTCCAACTGCTAATTCCTTGAGATTCCAACCTTCACTGGTTTTATCAAGCAACCCAACCTCTGTTCAATCATTCACACTTGGATTTCTCACAATTCTGTCATCAAATAACTCAATCCCGTCATCAAATAACTCAATCCCGTCAATGGTTTTTTGGGCTATAAAAACTGGATTTTCTAATGGATTTCAAGGTATCTAATACTCTCAATTTCACCCCAAGGTTCACATCTATGGATCCCCCATTGGATTTCACTGTCAATACCAAATTCTGGGCGTTTATGGCACTTCAAAACATGGGTTCTTGCAAAATTGCGATTTCTGGTTTTTCTCACTGCTGAGCATTCGTAATGGATGAAAACTGATGTTGGGATGTTCCACAATGGAATGGGAATGAGGAAAAACGAATTCCAATGAGGTAGAGTGACTTGTGGGTCAAGGAAACAAAGCCCATACTCTGCCATACAAATTTCTGGGTTGCCCATGCTCCATTGAAGCCATGGACTGAATTCTCAACAACTTTTCTTACAACTAAATTAAATGTCAGCCAGGAAAGTTAAATGGGTTATCAACATGACATTTGGCAGCATATGGTTCAATCCCACAACCCCCTCACCACTCCCTAGTGGATACACATGGCCCCTTCTCATTAGTTGCTTCCATAGTCAGTTTTGGTATTTTATTGCAATATTAATATTTACATCAATTTACAATATCACATGGCTTAATAGCACATGGATAACAAAATGTCAAATACTTGTCCATTTTAAATAAAATCCGAACATACACTAGCGGGGCCTTGGCCTTGAGCTCCACGCTAGGGAAACATACCACACATGTATACAATATTTACATTAAAAACCAACATTTCATAAGGGTCAAAATTGGGGTATTGCAAGAATCTGTTTCCAAGCAAAAGGATATCTTGATCCAGTACATGAGTCCAAGGATGAAGACTTCAAAAAGTTCCAAACTAGACGAAGAAGATGATCAAGGTCTTCAGAATCAGATGATGAAGTAGAGTACGCTTCCAAAAACTCCAGTGACTTCTGCAAGGAGACAAAAACCAAGAGGGAGCCTACAAAACACATGAAAGATAAGTAGTTACTATCATTTGAATTCCTAAGTATTTTGAAGGATATTGCTCATAACAATTACATGTAGATCTGTGATACAATTTTATTTTATGCACCTATATATGACTAAGATTGACTAGCAGTAGGCCCATGTAGTGCATGTTATGGGTAAGTGGCCTATAGTGTTGCACAACATGCCACGAGCCCTGGATGGAGCTAGTTTAGGATGGAATCTCTTTGCTAACATGTTAAGATCAGTGCAAGCTCTTAATAATATGTTCTGGTAGAGATGGAAGGCATCTAGATAGTTACCGTGTGTATACGAGATATGGATGAGTGTTGTGCTGAAGCATTGGCTAAGATGCATTGGATACATGACTATGTGCATTATGCATAAGAAGATGTCATTACATGTCATGTCCCCATCTTGACCCTATTGCATTAAAAATGTAAATTATGTAATATTGTTATAAAATCATGGTGAGGAGCTCAAGGCCAAGGCCCCGCCATCGATTTATTGATGCATATGGTTTACGTGCCAGCCATGCATAGTGGAATTGTGAATATCATGTAAATATGCATTTTAATAAAATACCCACAACTAGCTATGCAATGCAACAAAAGATGGGGGCATGATTTTTCAAGGAATTGGGAGGGAAAACATTCAAACCCTTGGAGCCAATCAAGTCAATCCAAGTGTCAATGAGAGAACCCATCAAACCTTCAACTACCCATGTTGACTTTTGTACAAAATCATTGATTTCTCCAAAGAGTTGGTTGGGGTAGTTAATGCCTTGGGGAATGGGAGGTATGGCTATCCAAATTCGAGTATGGGCAAGCCACCCCGCATGGAAAATCGCGTTTTGCTTCTTGGGCAAGAAAGGAGCCATGAATTGCTCCCCAAGCCATTATCCATCAACTAGTGTCTCTCCCTCACGAGTTTGGAGCTACCTGGGCGTTTTCCAGCCATGTTGGCTATGTTTTCCTTCATTCTCCCAGCTGAGAAGGGCGTTTTTGTATTGTATACCAGTGGGGAAGAAGGGGAATGGAATTGGGGTTCCATAGAGACCGTTTTGCTGTTAAATGCTGAGAGAGTTGGGGAGAAAACGTTTTCCTCCCTGTGAATGTTTTTCCCCATCCCACAATTCGTTTTTGGATGGAAACGATTTGGGGAAAGCCCAAAACCATGGCCATCCTATTGGTAAATCCATTGCTTTGGCTTGAGCTTGAGTGTAAGCCTCTAGGGTTCAAATGTAGCCTGATAAACCCAGCTGTGGACTCGCTTAGCTGAGATGGAATGAGTAATTGGCTATGCATGAGCTGGAATGTCCCCTTTTCCTTGTAAGAATCATGCCCAACTCGGGGGGTGGCAGTTGTGTTGAGAGATTGATGAACACAACTGGCCTATGGTTGGGTGGAATGTTGCAGCGACATAGCTAGTTGTTTGGGACCAATTGCGCAATGAAGATAAGTGTTTTTCTATCTATGTGTTTTGCCTCTGCAATGTATAATCTAATGATTATTTTGATATGTTGGTTGTGAACAAAATATGTGTGTGTGTGGATGAGTTTATTTCCGCTATGCATTTTTGCTTGTTTTCCATCTGCACACATCTCTCTTATTGCTGAGAATCTAATGAATGGGCTGAGTTTTATGTGAAAGCCCCAGAGATTGGCATCATGTTCCATTCCTTGCATTGGGACCACGGGAGGGTACGTGACATTACATGGAATGTTACTAATCATATGACTAAATTGGACTTGTAGGAAAAATCGTGTGCTATGACCTACAAGAGAAGGATGATGATACTTGTTCTGAAGAACGAGTGAGGACGGTTCAACAATGACATTCAAGAAGATTTACAAATTCAAGCACACTACAGAAGTATAAGGAAAGGTTCATGGTTTCTCTCAGAAAGAGGGAGTTGGTTATGATGAGACGTTGTTGCTCTTGTGACTAGATACACTTCGATCAGATCTATACTTGCGATAGCTGCAGTGATGAAGTGGAAGGTACACCAGGTAAACGTAAAGACCGCCTTCCTGAACGATGCAGTAGAGGAAGAAGTGTATGTGGAGTAGCCACAAGGATTTGAGACACATGATAGGTAGACACATGTGTGCAAATTGAATAAGGCCTTATATGGTTTGAAACATGCACCCAGGACATGGTACGACAAGATTGATGGGTTTCTTACGAGCTTGGGCTTTACCAAGAGTAAAGCAGATTCCAACCTTTACTTCAAGGTTGAGGATGGGAAACCATTGATGCTACTTTTGTATGTAGATGACCTGTTCCTGACAGGTGATGAGAAGCTCATTGCAGAAACTAAGAAGAAACTTGCCGCAAAGTTCGAGATGAAAGACCTGGGTATGATGCACTACTTATTAAGTCTTGAGGTGTGGCAAAATCCAGAAGAACTTTTCCTTGGCCAAGGAAAAATGCGGTAGATATCTTGAAGAGATACAAGATGATGGATTGCAAGGCCATGGCCACACCAGTGGCATCAAATCTGAAGTTGTTGCATGATACTTATTCATAATTAGTGGATGCCACGATTTACCGGAAGATGATTGGTTCGTTGATGTACTTAATGAACACAAGGCCAGATTTATGCTTTGCGGTTAACACACCAAGTCAATGCATGGTAGAGCCAAGACATATTCACATGGTTGCGGCAAAGCATGTGTTGAGGTACCTGAGGGGTACGATTGATTATGGCTTCAGATCAAAAGATTAACCTGCAGGGTTATGTTGATGTGGATTGGGCCGGTAGTGTCATAGATAGAAAGAGCACATTAGGGTGTTGCTTTAGTTTGGGATAAGGTATGATCTGATGATTCAGTAGGAAGCATACGAGTGTGGCACTCAGTACAACCGAAGCAGAGTGTATGGAAGCTTGTTCGGCAAGCTGCGATGCAGTATGGCTTCGGAAGTCACTGGTAGGTTTGTTCGATCTCGAGTTAGAGGTGACTTGTATTCTTTGTGACAACCAGAGTTGTGTGAAGTTGTTTGAGAACCCGATATTTCATGACAAGTTGAAGCACATCGAGATCAGGAATCACTATAATAGGGATATGGTGTAGAGAGGAGCAGTGAGGCTCCAGTATATAACGACAGAGGAGCAGATAGTAGATGCATTGACCAAGCTGCCTCTGACGAGAGTGGAGTATGAGTACTTCAGGGACAAGCTTGGAGTGGTCCAGATCGAGGTTCCTCTAATGAGGGAGGAACGAGGAACATAGCATGTGTGAGACGCAGGTAGTCACATAGTGACGTAATTGAGCTCCTGGGCATGTCTCCACTTGAGATGTGATGTTGTAGAGAGTAGTCACTACATGTGATGTAATTGAGTCTCCTAGACTACGCTCACGAGGATGTAGTGGGTAGTCACTGTGTGTAACATAATTGAGTCTCCTTGACTACACGTATGAGGATGCAGTAGGTAGTCACTATGTGTGATGTAATTGAGTCTCCTGGTTGCTGTGCCATGTTGGACAACACACATGTGCAAAGATGCAGGTTTCAGACTTGGGTTGTTCTCCACATGAGATGACGTGGCAGTGGGTAGTCACTAGGCATGTGTTGTAATTGAGTCTCCTAGGATACACTCATACAGTTGTGTTGTCCCGATGATGAGATGTGACGTGGTAGCGGGTAGTCATTGTGTGTGACGTAATTGAATCTCCTAGGCTGCACTCATGAGATGATTTGGACACATGATGAGGTAACGTAGGTGGTCATTGTGTGCGATATAATGTACGCTCTTGGGATGGACACACCAGATGGCTTGCTAGTTCAAAACTTCTAGTGATGTAGAGATTCGAGAGATGTCAGAAGTCAATGGTTAGAGTATAGAGTTGCAGTAGCGGGATGATGATGATGATGACAGTGACAGAAGAATACCTTCCTTGTTAAGATGGAGTGTTGAAGAATGTAACTTCATAAGATATTCTTATTGTATTTTTATTGTTCTTCCTTTAGGAAATATTCATATTGTATTTGATTATGTAAAAACCCTAAAAGAAATCATGTAAAATAGACAATTCGACCCAGTGGGTAAACTGCCCCAGTCAAGTCGGCCCAATTACGTAAAAAGGCCAGTTTGTGACTAGTATTAATAGAGTGGCGCCTAGCTTATTTGGTGAATCACTCACTCAAGCAAGTTCGCATGAGTAAAGGCAGAAGGACAAGTTTGCTTGGGAGAAAGAGTAGTTGCATTGAAGACATCTTTTCTTGGAGTTTCTATTTGATCTTATTCTAGGGTTATTGTACGAGATTGACATTGTACTTTTGACGAATCTATACTGAAGAAGTTTTGCTGTGTTTTTCCTGTGAGAGGGTTTTCCCAGGGTAGATCTTTGTGTTCTCTTGTTATGCTGTGCTTGTCTACCTTTCATTGATCCTATTGCATATGGCTATTGTGATAATATATAAATCATTTGAAGATCTAACATAACCATCCCAAAAGTATCAAAATTCTAACAACGAGAGCCTTACCTAGAGTGACAACCAAAGCATATCTTGGGGTAGGATTCTTGAGGGTCACAACTTTAGCAACCATCATTCTCTATCGTCCTGGATAGGATCACTTGTTTGGGTTGCTATAAGATTAAAGCAACCCAAACATGTTTTCCAATTATTACAGATCCATCCTTCAAGAGTTTTCTCCAAAGGACATAACCACGCGAATCTTCATAGTAGGGTCCAAGATTAAACCACGCATAAGTTTTCCACAATCACCATAAGGTAATTTTGAATCATCGACTCTAATTCATCGTGTTTAAAAAAATCTTTTTTGGTAAGGATAGGATGATCTCCCTTTGTCCTCCCCTTATCAATTAAAAATCATAAACTTATTTTGCAATAAAAATGATTCAAACATAACAAGATCACTTTAATGAATGATTTTTTGAATCTTTTGCTCATGACAGAGCTCTACTTACCCATTGATCAATAAACCTTGTCAATGCTAACTCATCTAAAGAGTGAATTTTTTTTTTTTTTTACACAAACGGTTAACTAGCTTTGTATTAAAAAAGAGAAAATATTACATAGAGCCGGGGAGGTTGTTCCCATAAACCCAGAGTTGCCGAAGCAAACATCACACTGTCCAGCCTCTGAAGTTCAAAAAAGAAGGCATTAAGCCTATTACAAAATGGTGCATAAAAGTCTAAGACATGGCCTAAAACAGAGCATAAACCCATTACAGAGATTCGATGGTGCATAAGATAAACAAAAAGAGTTACATAGTTGCCTGGAAGAGCTTGAGCCATATCAGTTGGCCTGGTGACGAGCCTTGCTGTCAGGTGTTGGGGCTGCATTGTCTTCATCCACATTCAGAATAACAGAGGGACTGCTTCCATTGTTAATCTTGGTGCTGCCATTGTTTACCCTTATACAATCCACTTTAGCTTCCATAATTCGAAGACAGCTATAAAATGTATCATGCTTACCCATCAACTTTTCGAAGTGGTCTTTCGCCTTTCCGGTGTTGTTCCTGATTTCAGAGTTGGAGATCTGCACGAAGGTAGCTAGGTTCAAAATCGCCTTCTTCATATACATTAAATCGCCACGAAGCCAACGGACTTGGGCTTCCAGGTCTTGCAGCCGAGTGTGAGCTTCAGGGGAGGGACTGGCTTTCCCATGGGGAGAGTCCATAGCGACCAGGTTTCCCTGGTAACCCAAATTATGCTTCCAATTTTTATTGCCATAGCCTTTAGGGCTGTTACGCGCAGAGAGATGCGGGGCTTCGTGACCAAGGTCCAGGTTTTTTTCAGCTTTCGGCTTCCATTACCGCAGTCGAAACCACTGCCGAGACAGTGCATAGCACCTCTGTTACCAATGCCAATTCCTGTGTCCAAAGGAACCCATCTCCTTCCATTACCCTGGTCTTCAGGTTGACGAGGATTGTTACAGGCCAGGACCCCTCGTCTTTCATTACTGTCGCTGCTCTGCAGAAGTTCATTGAGGTAGCGCTTCTTACCTCTGCCAAAACCAGATTGACCCAATCCACAATCTTTGCAGTGCAGAGAATGGCAAATACCCGCCATGGCACAAAACGAGAACCAGCAGGAGAAAACACACGAAAATGGAGGCAACAAACCCGCAGAGGAACGCTGGTTGCAAAGGCCGCCACCCTGCATGAAATAGGAGGAAGGAGGCCTAGGGAAGAGCCCATAGTTAAGGCTGGTGCATGCGGGACAGGCGGGAGAGGTCAGAGGCTACCGTCGAAAACGTTGAAAGGACTTGGAGGGAGTGAGCTGGGATCCAAGGAAGATTTGAGGAGTAAATGCGACCCCCGAAGGGAGAGGGAAGGAGGGATAAGGGGGAAGGAACCAAGAATGAGGGGGGTTTAGAAGGAGGAGGCTAAGGCACCCAAACATCAAATTTATGAAGGCCATTTGAGATAGCATGTCCACAGTTCAAACTTGCTCCGATGCTAGCCAAACCATCAGCAATTTGATTGTTGTGTCTTAGGATATGTAGAAAAGAGATAGAGTGGAAACCATTAGCTGAGAACCTGAAGTGCTGATGAAGGGGGGAGGTAGATTTACGATGGTTATTAGCATAGCTTCTGGCCTCCTTTATAACCAACAAAGAGTCCCCAAAAACCACGAGATCACTGACTTTTTTGTTCTTTGTTATTTCCAGACCTTTTATCAATGCAAGCCACTCAGTTGCATTGTTAGTCTTCATGTCGATCCCCCAAGCATAGTCATTCACTTTGTTTCTCGGAGTCCAAAAGAACTCCCCCCACGCCTGCCAACCCAGAAAGAGTGAAATTTTTTAAAGACATAAAAAGAACTCTATTGATGCATGGATATGATTTGCTAGAGAAAAAGGAGGCTTAAGTTTGTGCCATTTGAAGTGTCATAATCCATATCTAGTGTATTAACAAAATATGCACATGGGAAAGGCTTTATGTTTGTAGAATCATGTTTTATACATTTGTTTGTGATTTAGTTGACTTTTAAAGTAATGCACGCATAGAGGAAGAGTTTAGTTTAAATTTAGTTTAAGAATAGGTAAATATTTTATATTTTAAAAATAATTTAAAGTTTTTAATTGTTAAAGTGTTTTTTCTAAATATGTAAAAAACAATCATTATAGATAGAAATTCCGAGCTTACTGTTATTGGAAATTTTAGCTAAATTTATATTAACTTGTTCTCATTGTAAATATCTTTGATTTTTATATACTAAAACTTAATATACGTTAATGAATTTATTATCCCTGCCAAGGCAGATATATACTTTTCATTCAAAAGTCAAAGCTTTTTTTACTTGTATTAGTTTTTATTTTGAAACAAAATTTGTTATTATTTTATAATGTTTTCAATAATTTTAATATTAAACATAATATTAAGAAAAATAAAAATAATTTTTATAATTTTTAAAATAAAAAATTTTGATTTTTTGATTGGATAAGGACAACTCCGATGAGACATAAATCCCTCGAGGAGTCATTTTTATTTGTATAATTTAAAAATAAATATAAATAATTTTTAAAATAAAAAATCAACAAAATGACACTTGTCCTGTGCGGTCCACGATGCGGTCAGGTCATTCCGTGTCATTCCGTCTGGCATCCAAAATCAAAATATTTCAAGCTTAGCACAACACATTCGAAGCAACAGAAAACCTGGAAGCCGGACTTTGGACAAAGTTTTGTGTATTCAGAGGAATTGTCCTGCCCTGACTCCGACTCTGTATTTGATGCCGAAATTCAAACGGCCCTGTCTAAACTTGATGATGAAAACAATGATGAAAAACACGTTGTTGCTTCTTCCTGTATTTTTTCGGATGTGACCCCTTCCTTCTTTTTAGCTTCTTCTGATTCGGAAGCTGTGCGGCCCTCAGTCCTTGCCAGTTCGTGTTATCCATTAATTGCTGAATTTGAAGAGAAATTTTGGTCTTGGAGTGATTATGCTTTTGCCAATGGTTCCAATGTCCTGTTGGAGCTTTCGTTTAGTATAACTAATATGACATGCCGAGAATTTACAGAATCCTGTCGTGGTAATGAAGCATTTTCGGTCGTGGTAATGAAGCATTTTCAGACTATTTGCAGGTAACGTTAGTTCAGGAAATTTATGTTTCCGCTAATAAATTCTTTTGTAGACACTAAAAGAACGAGAATCATGAACACTTAAAGTTTAAATCATTGATCATTAGGCTTTATTTTCATTTACTGCAGAGACAATTTCTGTTTTTTTGTTAGAGTAAATTAAAATAACTAGCAAATCAAGTTGTTCATTGATCTCTTGCCAATCTCAAATTCATCTTTGGGGAAGATTAAATTATTATCATTTTTAAAGGAGATTTGTACAATGAGTTTGCTATGAAACAAGATGTGAAAAGCCAAGACTCTTTATAGGTTTGAAATTTCAATTCATAATGCTTTTGTTTCTTCTACTGATCTACAGGACTATACGTGCATTGAGGATGAAGATGAGGATACATTTCATAAATATAAAGCAAGAGAGCGTAAGAAACCTCCGTTGCAAAGTCATATGTTGGACTGTATTGATACTCAGTTGACCGACTCCATAGGAAAACAACGTCTTCTGATGGTTAACTAGATTATGGAGGCAAGAATTTTGCACGATTTAAATTGAACTGAAATTTTGAAAAAGTCCATGGATGTTTCAATAATTAATTCGTAACTTCTGCTATGGCCCAGTACATAGCCTCGTATCAGCTTCAGTGGGAAACACTCTTCTTAGGCACGAATTTACTGGACAGATTCTTGTCTAAAGGGACTTTTACAAATGATACTCATATAATACAGGTCTTGGGTATCGCCTGCATGACACTTGAAATCATAATTGAACGGAATCAATCTTTTATAAAATTCAAAAGATTATTTCTTTCCTCCTATCGTTTCTCTGTTGTGATTGGTCTTGTAGTTAGCTAGCTGCTTTATTTAACGAGGAATGGTTCGGTCCCTCCCTGGTTTTCTGCCGATCAGTAAAATAGAAGAGGTGGGTATGAGTTGGTTTTCACATGTTTAAAATAACCCTCCCTGTAAGTTCGGACTAGCTCATTGGCTCCTCTAGTCCCATCGGTATGAGTTAAGGAATGTTGCTGCTCATAAAACTCTATAGTTGAGTGTAATATTCTGACGATGGATGTTCCTGCTATAAGATGTATGGGGTCATCAATGGATTTGATGATGTATGGGGTGTTCCCTGCTGTAGAAAGAGAAGGAATGCCAGTGTAAAAGTATAAGGTGTCGATGTAGGTTAGCTGTCGTGTAGTTTTATTTGCGGTATTAAAATGCATTTAGATCATTACATTATTAAAATGCTTTTTAAATTTGTAATTGCGTCAAACTTTTTAGAAAATGAAACATATATTAATTCGAGCATTTCGTTTCCAGTATCAGGCACGAAACATATTTTACAGTCGCAAATAACGTATTTAAGCAACAAGAAGTTGTTGCAATGGAATGGACTATCCTTACAGTTTTGGATTATCGATGCTCCTCACCTACTACCGCTATCTTTCTCTGGTAATTCTTGCACAGTATATTCACATGCAACCGTGTCAAACTTTTTAGAAAATGAAACGTATATTAATTCGAGCATTTCGTTTCCAGTATCAGGCAGGAAATATATTTTACAGTCGCAAATAACGTATTTAAGCAACAAGAAGTTGTTGCAATGGAATGGACTGTCCTTAAAGTTTTGGATTATCGATGCTCCTCACCTACTACTGCTACCTTTCTCTGGTAATTCTTGCACAATATATTCACATCTCAAAAATTTTAAACATAACACAACTCATACAATGTTCTTTCTATTTCCAGGTATTACTTGAAGGCCGTAGGAGGAGACACATAGGTTGAGAAGAAGGCCAAATATTTGGCGTGCTTGTAATTGGTAGATCGCCAGTTGCTGCACTTTTGGTGGTCCACCATAGCTGCATCTTTGGTTTTCCTTACCTGTCAGGTGCTCAATTATCCAGGTGTTTCGTAACACTCAATAATGTAGGTCAGTATCAGATTTTTTCTTATTACTACCACAATATTCCATTTACAGTATAACCATCCGCCTTTGTGTAGGAGAAGCATAGAAATGATGGCGATGAAGATCTGACATAGTTTGTCCCGCTAACAAAAATGTAATCTTGAAATTTGGTGTTAATTTTGAAATTTTGACATCACTATTTTGGTGTGTGCAGATGCTAAAATGTTACTGGAGAACGTTTGGTAGTGACACCATTATTATTATATAAGACTAAAATTTTTACATCATTATTTTGATATAATTTAAAACTTTATATATATATATATATATACACACACTAGAATATATAAATGATACTTATATAAATAGTACATTAAAATTAATATAAATTTAGTTATAAGAAGATTTGTTTATAAAGGTAAAATCATTTTTGTTTTTCATTTCAATCTTTTAAAAATTATAACAAAAATTAAAATACAAACAATGAAAGCAGTTTTAAATCTAAATAATTTTTGTTATTAAATATTCAATTCCATTCTCACTAATATTTCCTATTGCTAACCATTTCACATGAAAATAAATCTTACTATCTTACTTTAATACAAATGTACACGTGGTCACCAAGTTTAGAATACTAAGTAGTTGGAGTCTACAATTCCACAAATTATTTTAGAAATATCCTAAAATGGTACTATAATCATTGTAAACATTTGAGACACGTGACACTCTCTCACTCATGTTTTTTCTTGCAGTTTGGCATGTTCTTCCATAGCTTTGAAGGCAATTGTGCAAAACTCTAATTTCTTTTTTTCTTTTGATTTTTTGTTACATATATATAATAAACATAAAACTAATTTCTTGAATCCACTCCACCAACATAGTTCAAGTGACTGCCATATTGATTGCCAACCCAAAAACATGTGCTTGTGTGCACCATTAATTGGCTAGTTGGGGGCTTGAACTCTTTCCATGGCAATTAAGTTGTAGACCCTTTGTTTGTAGCAACATCAAACCACTTGCATTCCCTCCAATTCAAGTTGATCTTGCTTATGAGGGGAGTTTTCTTAATACACGGGTTTGTGAAATAGGGAGTTGGACTTAAACACTTGAGTTAGAGGAGTTAGGTTTTGTTTCACACAACCCGGTCAAGGCAAGTTTAGTAATCACTTGAATGATGGAGCTGCCATTTTTCTTGTTGTGAAGTGGCTTGGCTTGCTGAATTCACTAGGATGTTAAAGAGGTGATTCACTGGGATGTTGAGGAGGTGGGTGATTCATATGTTGGATTATGTTTCTAGGTTAGTTGAGTGCATCACCAATATTTCATAAAATAAGTATGTTGATGTGATCAAAGTTGATCACCCAATGTCATCCCAATTAGTTAGTCAGACCACACTTAGTCAATTCTCTACATTACGTGGAGTTTTGTGTCAAGATTTCAAATCAAAATGTATCTTTGGCAATTTGTCAACCGATGGTATTTTTGTGGCTGTGTTGTTTTCTTCTTGGAATCTTTTCCAATACCAATGTTCCTTCCACACAATCCCCATCTCCTCAATTAGCACCTTTTTTTTTTTTTTTAAAATCTCAAGGAGCATCCAATAAATGAAAGCGATCATCACCACCACTCTGCCTTCAAAGAAGATAAACAACACGTGCTTCATGTGGTAGAGCATGGCGAAAAATGCATGGAAAACAATGAACGTGAAGAGAAAGTTTACAATCACGGTGATGCTCTAAACATGTACTTCATGTGGTATAACATGGAGAAAAATGCATGGGCAACAATGAACGTGAAGAGAAAGTTTACAATCATGGTGATGCTCTACTAAACTATTTGGTCTCTCTTTCGAAAGTGCTTCCTTTCAAATCCAAAAGCATCACAAGAAGCCTCCTTTCATGGGTGAGATGGTTTGACGAACTACTAGTTAACCTTGGTTAGCTAAGCTTTTTTTGGTCAGAATTACTCTTTTATCAAAATGACCTAGGACTTACACCCAATACCAATCTTAGTGAATGACTATCCCTTGAAGTCTCAACGACTTGCTTTCTCAAAGACTTTTTAGCAGGGATATGCGGCAACGCAGCGTTCTCTTGTTAAAAATACATGTATGAACTCAAATTCACCACACAACCAATTAATAATAACAATTATATCAAAATGGTTAATGCCAAAGCCAAAAATACCTGACGATTGTGGTACTGGTGACCGGGGATTTAACCAAACCACACGCGTTACAAATATTGGAATCCGGAAAGGAAAGGGGGTGTTAGGGCTCTCTGCAACTTTGAGTGGGCTTTTTATCGTGCTATTTATCCCATTCCGTCCTTGAGTGGAGTGGAGGCAAAACAGGTTATTGGGTATTCTTTGATTTAGAGTTTAGGATTGCAAGGATGAGTTTGAGTCGGATGGTGCTGAGCAGAGCATATGCCTCCGCGGCATTGACGAGGAATAATTGGGCTTACTCAAACATCTTCTCGTTCACAAAACCTAACTCTGCACCTGCACCTGCACCGATCTCGCCTTTATTTAGGGTATGTATGTATGTCCTATTTTTCCTCACGCTCAATGCCTCCTCCGCTTTCATAGTTTCTTTAACAGGTTTCGAAATTTACTTCGTTTTCTTGTTTTTCAAGCGCTGATGATATTCATATGGTTCTGATCTTCTTTCCTTTCGTAATGTAGGTAGCAAGGAACTATTCCGCGGTGTCCCAGGTCAAAGAGACACATGTGACGGTATTTTATGTTGTTGCTATTACTTTATAATTCTAGATCTCTGTTGATGATGGGCGGAACAATTAAAACTGACTTTGTAACTGTTCGCTTAAATCAGCTTTTGAGAATTAGTTTATGTTGTTTTGAATGACAGGTTCCTATTCCGATGTATGGGGTAGCTGGAAATTATGCCTCTGCCCTTTATGTGTCTGCTGTGAAAGCTAACATGCTGGATAGGGTTGAGTCGGAGCTCAAAACCCTCATGGAGGCTTTTAACAACAGTCCAAGTTTTCGAAATTTCATCAAGGACTTGTCTGTAACGAGAGATACCAGATTAAAGGCCGTCCAAGAAATTTTCGAGGAGTCCAGCTTTTCAGACATAACTAAGAACTTCCTGGGTAAGGATGGATTGGATGATCGATCCTATTGCATGATTTGCGTTTGGAATGTTTTTACAGTACGATGTTTATTGAAATATTATTTTCTGGTTGCATTTTGTCCTATTTTTTCTTTGTCGTTGCTACCAAAGATCTGCTGAAGAGGGGCCTTTTAAAAACGCCAATTTTATGCTTGGTAGATATTGGGGGGCACGAGGACAAGTCTTACTTTGGTTGACATTTGCCTTACTGGGAAATACATACACGTTTATGAATTGCAAACTTTGATTCCATTTATTTTTGAGTTAAATAAGATGCTGGCTTTCGCAGATGTTTATTCATCTTTAGATGTAGGATGATCCAAAGCAGGAATAGCAAATGAAGTAACATGTCTAAAACAATAAACAGCGTGATATCTCACCAAGAGGATAAGAACCCTTTTAGTTCATTTATTAGAACATGAAAGAGTGAACATATGTTCTTTACAAAGCATTTTTTGATCCTTAACCAGGTCCCGTCTCTAAATTTTGATGAGATGTGTTTGCCCAAAAAAATCCAGTTCTTTTTGGGCTTTTCAGGACCTAGTAAAACCGATTAAGGAAATTTAAAAGGGAGTAGGGTTAGTTCAATACAATGGTTTTCTAGGCCATGACATATTAGATCCTAAAATTCATGCTTATCAGCTTTTAATAATAATATTGCGATTGTTTGTAAATTGTTTATAGGATTGCGATTGTTTGTATACATGTAGTTTTTAGAATTTCACAAGTATGATTACAGAGTTCACATTATCTGTCTTTTGCTATTAGATGTTAACATCTTAAACAAGTTTATACGTGTTTGCATTTATTATTTGTTTTTATTGCTTATTTGCATGGTGCCTGTGACTTGACAAAGGCAATTTTACTGTTTCTGGAAGTTTCCTTTTGAAGGCATAGTCAATTTCTCACCTTAGAGCCTCCAATAGTTGATTTACTCAGAATGATTAGTCAAACTGCATGCAAAATATTTGAATGTCTAGTTTTCAGCCTCTCTCACAACATTCATTGGTTTTTATAAAAAAATTAAAAAAATAATGAATATGAAAATGACAGATTTTATTTGCCTTAACCAATAATGAATTAGAATAAAAAATAAAGCATTCTCTGTTACATGTGTGAGAGCTGAACCACCATGTATTAATTGCACTGGACTGTTTTTTCCTGGAATGACTGTTGAATGTGTGACCTAGATGGATTCTTTATTTGCATTGCCTTGACTCCTTTGCATTGGTCAAAATGGATCTATGTGCTAAAATGGTTGACACCAATGGCTTGTGCATTCGCCAAAACTTGGAAGGCTTGATGTGCACGTGCCAGAATACTGTGCTCCTTTGCCATTGCTAGAAGGTGCTTCTCATATTTTGTTCGATGAGTTCATTGACTTATATCATATATCTTATACTCTTTTCCCAATAAAAAAATTATATATTTTAAAACCTGTTTAGCTTGTCAGAGTTGACTTCTTCAGACATCTGCAGCCTAAAACAGTCATTTACCAGGCCTCCAAAAGCCTAAACTGCACAATACAAGCTTTTTGTGGTATCCACAACTACTACTTCTAACCCAAAGGGCACCTCAAAATTACATATAGATGAGAGTTACATTCCAGTATATTTAGATAAACACAGTTTCTATCAGATCCAGACCAATAAAAAATACATTCCAAAAGACCCATTTTGTATATATTTATTTCAATGGCTGGCTGGAGACTTGGAGAGTGCTCTCCCTGAATTTTTGTTCAAGTAAGGTACCCTCCTGCAAAATTAAAGATTCTTTAGAAAACATATCTGCCAGGGTATTAAATTCCTGATATAAATGTGAAGAAATAGAATCAAAGTAAGGTTTTACCTCCTGGACCCGATACATGATTGCAAGGAGACCTAAGTTTCTTAAAAAGCACTGATGATTTGCCCAGTTGATCAGAATCTTGGAGTCTCCAAAGACCTGAAGATTTTTTAGACCTTCTTTTGATCCTTTTAGTAGGATCCATAGGCTGTAGAATTGAGCTTGATTGTTGGATTCTTGACCAGCTGCATACTTCATCATAAAGTAATGTGAAGAGTCAACATAGAGCAGTGCCCCAGCTCCAGAGATACTAGGATACCCTTGACTGGCTCCATTGAAGAAGCTCCAACGTCTTTCTTGATTGAAATTTGGTCTTAGCAACACTCTGGTAGACACTTCTCTAGGAAGAGTTTTATGATCAGCCCAAGCTAGTCTTACCTGATGTGATAGCGAGGACCGAATGTTGAAACAGCATCTGATTCCCGGAACATCAAATTCCATAAACAAACAGACAAGGGAGAGCCTTATAGGCTGATTGGTCAACAGTCAAAGAGACAATCAACCAGAGTCGTCTCAACCCATTTTGATTTACTAACTGTAAGTTATGTTACACTATTCCAAACCTCTCTAGAAAAGCAACAGGTACCGAACAAGTGGTCCACCGATTCTTTATTTCTTTTGCAAAGGATACATCTACCTGGCCCGTTCTAGCTCCTATTTTGTTCATTATCCCAACTTAGGAGCTTATTAGCTTGGGCAAACCACAAAAAAATTCTGGATTTCAAGGGGCAAGATGGCTTCCAAACAGTTCTCCACCACCAAACTCTCTCATTTCTACAATCTTCGTCAATTCTAGCTGCATATCCTAGCTTGACAGTGTAATCTATTGAACTAAGATTTTTGGACCATTTAAGCTGGTCCTCTTCATTATTTAAATTTATTGCATTATGCTGTAGCATTCTGACATATTGCTCCCATTCCTCTGCTTGTTCTTTTTGAAGAGTTAGGCTATCTGCTGTCTACCATTCGTGTGCCTGTAAGTTTCTGTTATCAAGAGAAGCTCCATCCCTTCTGTAATAAATCCCTGATTGTCCAGGCCTGTAAGTTTCTGTTATCAAGAGAAGTTCCATCCCTTATGTAATAAGACCCTGATTGTCCAGGCCATGGTTCCTCTCCAATTGTCCAGACTTAAAAGTCTTAGAAAACCTTCATACATAAATTTTAACAAACAGGATCCATTTGAGTCAGCTTCCCTTCTTCTGTTATACTGAATCAACAAGGTTAAAGATAGATTGAAAGGGATTTAGCTTGAACGGCATGCCTGTCTATTAGTTCTGCCATTTCTATCATTCTTTCCTGCAATCTTAGGGATTATTGGGACAACAGGTCAACTTTTATATTGAGCTCCCTGTAAATGTGCAGCCTTCATACATAACTTTGAACAAAGAGGATCCAATAAAGTCAGCTTCTCTTTGTCTTTTATACTGAATCAGCAAGGTTAAAGATATATTGAAATTGATTTAGCTGGAAGGGCATGCCCATCTATTAGTTCTGCCATTTGTATTACTTCTTCCTGCAGTCTTAGGGATTCTTGGGACAACAAGTCAGCCTTTATATTGAGCTCCCCATAAACGTGCTGGAAAGAAAGAGATAAATTTGAGTTCTAGCCTCTATTATTCTATCCATTAGTGGGCAAGGATTAAATTTTCTAACCTGATGTTTCCATTTGTCCACTCCACAATGAGTTTGGAGTCTTCTATTACCAATTTACCTGCAAGTAAATTAAATCCTTTTCAATTGCAATTTCAAGCGTCAACTAAAGGAGTGTATAGTTCAGTTCTGTTACTGCAACCCTCTCCTACTGCCACTTAGAAACTAATCACATGATTATCTCTTAAAAATATTATATGCCGCTTGCTCCACATTTGCTTGGGTCACATTGACATGCCTTGTCAAAGTAACCACAGGCCTTTGTTTTATCTATCTCTGATTATCTGGAGCCTTCAGATTTCTATGTGGTTGCCATATTCCTCTATGCATATCTAATTTGATGACAGACTTGAATTGGTATGATTTCTTTATTTTGAAAGGTCTTTTCATTTTTTACCAACCAGATTGCCAACACCACCACACAAGGTAATGGTTTTTGGCTTGTAACCTTAGTTGCCAGGAAACTTGGGTATGGGGACGGGTGCGGGGATGGGGACGACACTTATTGAAAGAGGGGACTTGGGTACGTCGGGGGTATATATATATTTATTTATAATTATAAATTTATAAATTATAATACATATGAAATTTAAATCATTTTCACTGTACATATATATTAACGTGCATCCACATGAATCCAAACCATTATACACAAATATGCAAAGTTTCTCATGTATATAGCAAGGGTACATACAACTAAAAAACATCAAGTGCAATCCATATCTGACCCAAAATACATAAGCAAAGAGGCTAAATGACCTATAGAGTCCAATTTTTTTTATGTATAACAAATAATTACATATCAAAATCCTTGCCTATATTGGGATCCTATTCATCAATAACACCCTATGCCCCCTCCTCTAGGCTCTAGCCCTTACCTCTACCTTGAATTTCGAAGTTGGTCCTCCAAGGACATTAGTCAACACCCTACAGTTTTGATGAAACTTCCTAATCCAAGTGTTAAAATTGTTAATGTTTGCACTTTAATTCAATTATGTTAGATCGTTAATCTAAAAGATAGACAAGCATAACAATACACAAGAACACAAGAAATTTCTTTGGGGAAACCATAAAGGAGAAAACCCGACAACTTCTTCAGTAATAGATTCGTCACTTAGTACAATATCAGACCAAGATAGAAAACCCAAAGATAAGATGCTTCTGTAGCTTCCTTCTTCTTCCTCAGCGAACTTGTCTTTTATCTTCCTTGGAGCAAACTTGCTTGTTGGTGTGTGTCCAAATGAGAAAGAGCACCTCCCTATTTATACTTTATGTGTGATTGACCTAAATCCCTAATGGGGCCGACTTCTTCAACTAACTGGGCCGACCTCTCATAGGGAGACCCAAAAATGCATTTTACATTTATCCTTTTGGGGACTATTGCCCCGACTTACAATGGAGGTTTTACCTCGATATTCCTACATGACCAAATACAATAATGACATCGCCGAATGGAGGAAAAACATCTCCGACGGAGGTACAATAAAAGTATAATAATAATATTCAAAAGAATATCATCCGAAGTTACATTTACAACAACAAAAGTAAGGTAGAGAAAGCCTCCCATGCTTGATAAGTGATTTTTCTTGAGTGAAGGGTACATTTTTGTTAATGTCATGACAGGATTTCAACAATAAGCGCCATCGACATCAAGGTACATAGAGAAGTTGATGTGCTTGATTAAATGCCCATCCCATACCCTCATACATGATAGAATCCAGTGGAAACGTTGCAATCCTAAAATACTGAAAACTGTTAAGTTTGTTGAATACTGAATGGGATCTAAAATTCTACTTTTTGCATATGAAATCTGTTGCCGCCGGATTGTGCACCTGGTTAACGCAACATAATTTTCACTACAGTTCGGTGCGCCCTTGGGGGCAAGTCTTGAGTCAAGGCTGTTACCTGATCTTGACTCCTCCGTTTAGGCCAACTCCTAATTGATCCAAGAGGGGTAGTCCCTATGGAATGTTTCTAAAGTGTTTAAAATGTTTTTTAGAAAGTTAATTATGGATGTTTTAGGAGTTTAAATGATATGATTATTGAATCAAGATTATTGCAAGGAATTAAGAGACACTTTCAACAACATATATAAAAATTAAAAAACAATCACTAGCATATAAAGTTTAAACAACAATTGATTAAATTGATATTTAAGCAAAAATGCAAAGTACTTGTTGTTGTTGGAGACCGGTGCCAATGGAGTCAATATATAAAAAATAGATGCTGCTGAAAGGGAAATGTTTTGTCAGTTTTAGATTATTAGAAATGTAACTTAGTTAAAGGAAAGATGGAAACTCCAGATATACCATGAGGTACGAGGAGCAATGTCCGGAAATTGACATCACTTAATTTTTCTGGACATTGCTCCTCATACCTCACTGTATATTTGGAGTTTCCATTTTTTCTTTAACTAAGTTCCATTTCTAATAATCTAAAACTGACCAAGATACACTTGCAAAACATTTCCCTTTCAGTAGCATCTATTTTTTATATATTGACTCCATTGGCACTAGTTCCAACAACAAGTACTTTGCATTTTGCTTAAATATTAGTTTAATCAATTGTTTTTTAAACTTTATATGCTGGTGATTGTCTTTTATATATGCTGTTGAAAGTGTCTCTTAATTCCTTGCAACAATCTTGATTCAGTAGTCATATCATTTAAACTCCTAAAACATCCATAATTAACTTTCTAAAAAACATTTTAAACACTTTAGAAACATTCCATAGGGACTACCCCCCTTGGCTTCGGATAGGAGTTGGCCTAAATGGAGGAGTCAAGATCAGGTGACAGCCTTGACTCGAGACTTCCGCCAAGGGCGCACCAAGCAGTAGTAAGATTTCCGTTGCGTTAACCAGGTGCGCAATCCGGCGGCAACAAAGTCCAATGAGGTTGGAACCATTCTAAAACATCCTGAAACGATGAATGGTAATGTTAAAAATTTAAGTAAAATGATAGAAAATAAAATATAAGGAGAGTGTCACTTTTACTTCAAGAATTTAATATTACCATTTAATGTTACTGACTTTAATGTCACTTGTACAAATCTGGCTGGGCTAGTACCAAACTGGTTTCTCGGTGTCCCCAGGCATCCCCAAAATAGGGATACCCCATACAAAACTGGTCCCGGGCATCCCCAAAACAGGGGTACCCCGTCCCCTTTGCAATCAATGTCCCCCAAATCTTTGACAAACTTCTCAGGTACTTCGTCCAAGTTTTGGGTACGTTAGGGTACGGAAGGCTACATGGGTACGAGGTATCTGGTACATTAGTATGAGTATCCGGTACAGGTACATGTACCCTACCCCTGGATATGGCTACCTAAGATACTTAGCTTGTAACAGACCTATCCTTATGCCGCTTCTCCAAGAAATTGTGCAATGTATTCCCATCCCATTTGCCTTTACCATCAGGTAATTTCAAAGCCTCCTCCCATATCTTTTTTGAGAATGGGAAATGCACAAACAAATGGTCAATGCATTCATCCTTGTCCTTGCACAATATACACCTTCCTGGATCCTGGCAAGCCTTTCTCTTGAAATTATTCCAGGTTAAAACCTTATTGACATAAAAGAATATCTTTGTTTTGAGTGGACATTTGAGCTTCCTTATTTCTTTCCCCACCACAATTTCTCTTCCTCACTCTCTTTTATAGAAGCCTCATATCTTAATTCTGCTGCATTTATCGCCATAAATTTGTTTTAGACCATATGATTTCATCTGCCTTTGTATTCAGTCTCATACCACTATTCTTGAGATTCTAGATCTAATATTTCCACTCCTCTGCTAGCTGTCCTTGGAAACCCAATTGAACTTTTGACTTCTACACTTGATTTCAGTCCGAGTTTGTTTTGGGAATAGCTGCCTCTTCTAAACAGTGAATCTCCTTACTTTCCAGTTCAGTTTTCAAGGCTTCTGACAGCCTTGATTTTCCAGTACTCCCTGTCCAAGGATCTTTTCCTATCAAATAACTGATCTACCTGCAAACATTTCTGCTTCATTTCTTATCCAATATTCTACTGTTCCAGGGGCAATATATTTTTCAATCACTACTTTCCCCAACAACCCTTCTATTTTAAATTTTTTCCATAAGCTCTTTGCTGCTAGATCTTGTCCTAACAAATGGATGTTTTTAATGCTACACCCTCCTTGATCTTTAGGTTTTTCCAGTTTTTTCCATTTCACCAGGGGGATTCCTTCCTTTTCCTTTTTTCCTGTCCACAGAAAACTAAAGCATTTCTTCCATAATTTGTCTAGTACTTCGAAATGAAAGCTAATGTATGCCGATACACTGGGATCCCCTCCAATACTGATTTAATAAAATAGATCTGCCTCCCCTGGATGACTGCCTATGGCACTAGTTGGTTACCCTTCCTTATGTTCTTTTGTATTCTCAGTTCCAATCGTTTACCCTATAGTGCGTGACTTGCATTTCATTATCATTATCCAGTATCCACCAACACAATATATAATTTCATTCATCCACAGCAAGACCATTTTGTTAAAAGGAGGATGACGTCTTCTTCTGTTTCATAAGCATAAGTGCATCATAGTCACATTTAAAGGATGATGTTCAAAAATTCAAAAAGATTATCTAAACCCATTGGGTTTTAGGACACATACAAAACAAAGACATTTAACAGTCACCAAAACAATTGCAACAGAACTTTGGTGCAGAGTATTGCCTTGCTGTGATTGGTGTGGGTTCCTCCATCTAACATAGACCTTTCACTGGTGCAAACTTCATTATATGCTAACTTGGTGCAAACACATGTTGGCACAACTACCCTAAAACTTGCAAAAGGGTACCAACATTGTCAAATATTTGGTTGTTCCATGTGTTCTAGATTTTCCTAAAGACATATCTTGGTAAGATAGATCATGGTTTTACCAAGAATGGTTTCTTCTTAAGAGAGCATGGATATTCTTGCCTGCATGAGTTGGAGAGGATTCCTGGCTAGAACGGCCCCAAACAGCAGGGAATCTAGAATTAATGAAAACATACACTCAGACTTCTCTTTTTATTCTGCCTTCCAGAAAAGGGCTCTATTTTCTTCACTTTCCTTAAAGAAGGTATGCCAAAAGGGTCCTTGGATACTTCATTAATTTTTCAGCTATCAGAAGTTTGTTGTGGGCTAAGAACAAGAAAATGTTAGCTTTTGGAAGAGATTCTCTTACTCCAGATTGAGTTCCAGCGATATCAATGGAGTCTCTGCCTATTCAAAGATTCTCACACCAGTAGTCAGCAGAGATTGTCCCGAAAAACAAAAACTGTGATGTCATTGCTGGTAGTAACTAACAATTAATACTGTGCAGATGCTAAAGTCTTGCAATTATTGATGAAACAGCTGTGATGAATTCTCTCTCATTTTTATGCTTATAATTAATATGTTCTTATACTGTAAGCTTATTGACGTGTTTAATTGGATCAGTGCTATTGTTCTTACACGTGGTATTTGCTGTATTTTTGTCTTCAGCTGTTGCAGCTGATCTTGGCAGATTAAGACAACTTGAGAGCATTGCAAATGCATTCACTCGCCTGACATTGGCTCACAGAGGGGAAGTACATGCTGTCGTGACCACTGTGATTGTGAGCATCGAATCCTTTGACTTGTACTTTGGTGGTCAAAAGCTTTATTTATTTTGATCTACTTTGAAATTTGTTTTGTATAAATGCTCAAAGCTTGTAGCATGCGTTTGTGTGTGGATAAATAGATAGACATTTTTAAGTATATACTTAGTTATGGGTTTCAAGAAAAATTTTAGGGGCTACATTTTTCCATTCGGATAATTTTCTAATTAAAAAAAATGATTTTCCAATTTCCATTCTTTTCCAAAAATGAGTTGCCCAAATTCTTTAGGATAAAATTATTTCACTTAAAAATCTTAAATTTTTTGTAGAAACTATATAAAATCCTTAGAAATTTTAGTATTTATACAAAAATATAGGCAAACATTTTATAGTTGAAATTTTAAGAATTAACAAGATTTGCAGAGGTTTCTGCTTATGATTAGTATGAATCCTTACAATTTTCCCTGTGGGGTCTTGCTATATTTGGTGCATTAGTTGTCTCTTTGAGGTCCATATAGGGGCCATGAACATTTGTAGAGATGAGAGTGCTTTGTTGTAGGGAACACCTAAAGTGCCCATGTACTGGTGCTGGAATCTCTTGGAAATGCCTAAGAAACTTTTTGGAGTTGCCAAAGTATTCTTGAGGGGCATGGGGCTCATAGGAAGTCTGAAAAAGCATAATCTAAATCTATGTAAAAATGACGACAAATTAACCTTTAATTTGTTTCTAAACCTACCTGAATTAACCTATCATTCTTATTTTCTTGCAAGATATAAGCAATACACACGCACACACACACATGCCTGTGTGCACACATACACACACAGAACGTGTTTCTTTTTATGTACCTGTTGTGGGGAGGGTGGGGGGTTGTGTTTCCAAGTGTTCCTTTTTTTGAAACTAGTACATGTTTATTGCAACTTAGTTAGTCAGTGTCTAATAACAAAATATCATATCATGCTCATTTTCCTATCTTTCTCATTGCTTTCTATGTGCATAGTCTATTTGTTTTTTCACTTTATTTTTCTATATGCATTATTGTCAAATGAGGAGGCTTGTTGGGTGGGTGAAATGAGGTGTTGTTACTGTCCCCATTGTAATATCCCCAATAGGGCTAGGCTGGAATATTAATGTTTGTTTGTGTAATTTTGCAAATAAGATGTTACCCACCCCCAACTCGTCCTCAGCATCATAGCAAGGATAAGATGTTGACTCCTCAACATGAGCTCCTCAGAAGGCTGCATCACACGTGCTATCAATCTGTCCATCATGTGTGTTGGTGTTGTTAACCTCATGGGAAGGCTTAAATGGTGCATCCGAAGCTGTTGTTTGATCTTCCTCTATGCACACACCCTCAGTATGGCTAGCTGTATGCTTTGCTTCTTCTCCTGTCTCTCATATGTCGCTCTCCTCAATTTCCACCTTGTGTCTCTAAAGGAATCCTTGTCCTCTTCATACCATTCTGGATGTTTGATGGTGCAAAAGTCCCTGAACAACATAGCTGTGTGGAACTCTTTTCTCAATGCCATGTACTCCATAATGCAGGCGGTAACATTATCCTGACCCTGCTGCTCCTGTGTTCTTGTGGGCTGCTCCTCAAGGAATGTTGGAAACCATGGTCTAGGCATCCTTTTGCTCCTTGACTGTGGAACACTTTGTGTATGAACTCTACTGGATCCATAATGAACCTGGTAGCTGTAAGGAATGTTTTTTAATTGCTACCAGCCTCCTCGGAGCTCTTTTTCTATCTTTTCTTACCCCTGTACAATCCCTCTTCACTGCTGATATAATTTTTTTTATTACCTGGCTATTGCTGTAGGTTTATGTGGATGGTCTGACACTTGAATTTCGTTAATCACTTAGGTTCCAAACCCTGAACCCATTGTAAATACTCTCTAGTTATGGCTGTTATGGTTTACTTTTGTTGTTTATTGTCTTCTGAAATTGTTCGCTTGGGTTTACTGTTGAGATTTGGAAATGATAAACTTAGTTTGTGCCAATAAATGTATATAAAACAACATGACTCACGATGTATGGTAGCAGTACAGATAACTAAGGCTGGAATGGCAGCTACAATCTAATGAGAACACATGTGACAGTGAAACCTGGAAGTAATGCCTAGTCTTCTTCAACATATGCTTTGAACTTTTGTAATGGACTTGCCCTCCTTGCTAACACCTCAGTCATGGATCTGCTAAATTCGAATCCCCAAGATAGACTCGGCCTACCCACAATCTCCTCCAAATATCCCCGGCTCTGAAATGAGGCAACTCGGCCCTCACAACTGCCACAAATTGTTGCAAAAATGCCCACGGTCCAAGAATATGAATCAGCCTTCTCGAGCTAACGTCTTTCTCAAGATGAAATCAACCCAATGAATTTGGATCCTACTGGAATGAACTTGGCCCTATCCAATATAGTCGGTCTTCCTCAGGGTTTTCTGGCTCTCCTCTCGGTTCTGCTCCAGAATCGTGGCCTCTGCAAATGGGAAATTTGGCTCTATAGGAGAAATATGACCCTCCCAAATCGGATCTGGCATCAACAATAAGCTTGGCCCTCTCAGAATGATGAGATCGGCCTTCGAGTGCACTCGACTTCTCAATGGAGTTTGACCTCCACTGAAACCCGACTTTTCACCCTCAATCTGTTTTCCCAACAAATTCGGCTTTCAGGTGTTCGTGCTCACATTCTATTCGACCCTCCAATTGGTCTCTCGTGTCCACAAATGGGACGTCGGTCTTCATAGAAAGGGAGCTCTTCTTCTTGTATTAAACGACCCTACGCAATTCAGCCTCTAGGAAAATGGCTTCTACAGAAGATTTCAGCTTTACTAGGGAATTCACTCAACACAAAGAACCTTGTCCAATGTGATACAAATCATCCCCTCACAATAGATCTCTATCCTCCAAAAATCGACTCAGCCATCATAAGACAAAAGTTGACTCAGCCACCATGAGACTTGGCCTTGGTATCACAGTTTCTCCTTAGGCTGGCAAGATCTCTAGCTCTGATACCACTGTAATATCCCCAATAGGGCTAGGATGGAATATTAATGTTTTTTTTAGTGTAATAAGTGTTCTTTATGCCCTAAACTCATTGACAACTTTTTACAAACAATTTCCATTCATTCCATTAACAACATCAAACAAATATATTGCATGTACTCAAAGTACACATGAGATAGCAAGTCACCATGGCATTTTATTATGGATGGAATCCAATCACAAGTAACTAATGACTGCTATAGCAGCTACAAGTACTAATAACTCAACAACAAATAGACTTGGAAGTGATGCCACAACCACCTCAATAGATGGAGCTACCTCCTCCAAACTGCAAAAGGGTTAAATCCTAACCTCCAAACCCTCTCCAAGATGATGCCAAACCAAAAGATGAAGCTCAAGTAAAGACTTTTGATGGATCCTCCTCCTTGTCTAGCTAGGGTGGCTATCTCACCATCGAAACTAAACCACAATAGATGGAAGGGTTTTGCCAAACCCTAACGAAAACCCCAGTTCACTATGCTAGCACGAGAGATCAAGTCAAATCAACAAGCCCCTTATTTTAGAACTCTATATCATGGTCAATACCACGTAGCAGCATGTAGTCACCTTTAGGAAATAATCACCTTTTCTGAGCTAAGTGACACCAAAATGACTCCCTGACTTCATTGACTATAGCCTATGGAAGTTAAGGCTACTCAGTCATTCTCTCCTCTTGATTAGTGGAATGGGACATCACACCCATTGAGATCAATTCCCCCAATTGACATGTTTGCCTCTCATGGACCGACGTGCTTCAGCAAGGGGTCCATTGAATAGCTGGCTGTTAAGGTTGGGCCACACTAAGTGTAAAGCCGTGCCCCCACCTCTTGATACTTGACACATTAAGAGTAAAGGAAGTATTTTTGATATTTTTTATGCATTATTGACCAAAGTTGATGTTGCATTATTTCATCACACAAAAACTAGTGGGTTTCTTCTTTATTCTTTCACCAAGAGTTGAATTGCAGTAGTATGCCCTTGAAATTCCATGAAGTGATTATGCCATTGTTTCTCCTTTTATGTGATTGATCTAGGGCTTCAACCATCAAGATATAGAGATAGGATGATAGCGGGCTTGCCTTAAACCCCTTGAGGCTATGAAGAAGTGGGTTGGTCAATGCAATGTTTAATCCATTGTTTATAGTTTTTTGAGAAGCCAATCATTTTGAGCACTTTAGAAAATGATTAAAAGAGTACGGTTAGACTTAGCGCACCTCTCGAAGAAAGCATATACTCTACATCTAAAGTTGGCTAATGTCAGGTGGACCTGTGGGCGATGATTGACTCCACGATAAGTATAAAATGTGAGAACAAGCACGTAGCTACCTGCAAAAAACATGGTAAGAACCTCCTCTCTCTTATGGAAACACAACATGATACATATTATTCGAAATTGATTAAATACAACGTGGTTA
Organism: Larix kaempferi; assembly: GCA_027924585.1. Classification (NCBI taxonomy): domain Eukaryota; kingdom Viridiplantae; phylum Streptophyta; class Pinopsida; order Pinales; family Pinaceae; genus Larix; species Larix kaempferi. The sequence continues at coordinate 1,282,734 of BSBM01000841.1, forward strand.
ACCTAAGTGGGAGACTTAATGCTCCATCCATTCGAGTGCTGGAGTTAGGGCTCAATTTCTTTTTTTCTCCAAGCAGTGTACCCATAGAAGACTTGATTTGTAACGTGGAAGCAATTGTAACAAACCTTCTCGATAACACTGCAAAAGAGATTCGACAAGAATGTGTCGTCACCATCAGAAACGCATAGCCTACGAAGAGTGATATTAGCAAGGAAGAAGCTAACGTGCTGCAAAGCATAAGGGCAAACAAATATATTAGGATCATGAAGGTTGATAAGGGCAACGCTATTGTGATCCTGAACTTTGAGGACTACGAAAAGAAGATGAGGGAGCATTTAGCCTGTGGCAGTTCTAGGAAGTTGATTAGAGATCTGAGCAAAAGAATTATGAAAGAAGTCTCCAATGCCATATTGAAATCTTCCTTAGATGAGGACACTAAGAAGAGATTAAACCCAAAGAATGTCGTCTCTCCTCGCATTTATGGATTGCCGAAGATTCACAAGGAGAATGTTCCCCTTTGTCCAATAGTAAATACCATAAACTCCCCCAAATATAAGCTAGCGAAGTACTTGGCTAATCAACTAAAGGCACTTACTGGCAAAACAAGTTCGTTTGTAAAAGACTCAATTGGTTGGATTAATGAGATGAAAGATGTGAAGATGGATGACATATTGGTTAGCTTTGATGTTATCTCACTTTATACCAAGATCCCCATCGATGAAGCGATTGACATCATCAAGAGATTAACGGATGAGAGTACATTGACGCTAGTGAGGTGTGTTTGAGGTCCACGTTCTTTGTCTTCAGAGAAGAGTTTTATGAATAGATTGAAGGCGTGGCAATGGGCTCACCCCTTTCTCTGGTAGTTGCTAATATATACATGGAAGAATTTGAGAGGTAAGCTATAGTCTTTCTTGCTCAAGCCTAAAAGATGGAAACACTTTGTGGATGACATCGATGTAGTTTGGCAACATGGTGAAGATAACCTTAACGATCAAAACAAGAGCATACAATTTACCATGGAAATAAAAAAAGAGAAATCCCTTCCCTTCCTCGATGTGCTAGTTTCCAAGAAGGATAATGGATCGATTGCGCACCAAGTTTATTGCAAGAAGAAACACAGACAAGTATCTTTACGCTAGTTCTCACCAAGCTTGCAAAAATCGCCGCTTTTTGAACAAGTCGCGAGGTGTTGCCCCTGCCGAAAAATCGGCTCACAAAAATCGCGATTTTTTAAAAAAGCGGCGACTTCCGACTTTTTCAAAAAATCGACGCTTCTTTCGAAAAACTCGTGAGTCGATGTAAAAAATCGCCCAGGCCGTCACGTCCACGGTTTAAAGGGTCAAACATGAAATTTTTTTGTTATTTGTTTCATTTGGCTGTTGGAGAAGGAGTGTGAAGGGCAAGAGGGCACCATCAAGTCCAACGTTGAAAAAGTCGGACTCGGCAAAAAGTCGGCAAGGGTCCCGAAAACAATTTCTCGGCAACATCGGCGAAAAAATCGGGAAAAGTCGGAAAAAGTCGGCAAACATTAAAAAATACAAAATACATTCATTTTTTTCAGAATTTTAAACATACAACGTAACAATAACATCAGATAAACACATTGGAACATAAATATGAAGAAATCACTAATATATAGATGTAGTGGATGCAAATAACTCGGAGTTGTTTGATTTCAATGACTCGGACTGTTAAAAAATACATAAAATTTTACAATTTTAATGAAAAAAATATATATTAAAGATTCCAAGCTATGATTCCAAACCATTAGAGACAAAATATTATCATAATGGCACCAAGCGCAATACATATCTAAATCAAAATTGAAAAAACATAATCATCAAAATCATTGTCTATGTCGAGATCATATTTATCAATAGCACCATGTTCCCCCACCTCTAGGCTCTAGACTTTGCCTCTGCCTCCAATCTCGAAGTTGATCCTCCAAGGACATCAATTAACACCCTACAATTTTGTTCAAACTTCTTAATCCAAGCGTTAAAATAAGGTAGAAAGAGCTTCCCATGCTTAATAAGTGATTTTGCTTGACTGAAGGGTACATTTTTTTATTAACATGACAGTGTAATTCAAACAACTTTAACAATCAGGCATCGACACCACCAACATCAAGGTACATAGAGAGTTTGATGTACTTCATTAAATTCCAATCCCTTACCCACATACATGATAGAATCCATTGGAAACGTTGGAATCCTGAAATCCTGAAAACCATTAAGTCTGTTGAATTCTAAATGGGATCTAAAATCCTACTTTTTGCATATGAAGTCTGATGAGGTTGGAACCACTCTCAAACATCCTGAAACAATTAATGGTAATGTTAAAAATTTAAGTAAAAGGATGGAAAATGAAAGATAAAGAGAATGTCACTTTTACTTTAAGAATTTAACATTACCATTTAGTATTGTTGCCATCAATGTTACATGTACAAAACCCATCAAATTTATAAAAAAAAACCTGAGTTTTTAAAACTGTGAAAAAACCTGGGCGATTTTTTCCATAAACACGCGATTTTTTCGAAAAAAGCGCCGATTTTTTGAAAAAGTCGGAAGTCGCCGATTTTTTAAAAAATCGCGATTTTTGCCAGCCGATTTTTCGGCAAGGGTTACACCTCGCGACTTTTACGAAAAGTCGCGATTTTTCGGCGACTTTTTCAAGTATGCCATCAACTACATTGGAGGCATCCAAGACTCCAAACAACATCTAAGCTCACCATTGTGAATTTTTGTGGAGAAAGGGTTCAACTTCAAGAATCAAAATTTTGCCAATCAACCAATCCGTCTCACAGGTATGTAGTGATTCATTTTCTTGTATTTTTTTAATGATTTTTTTGCATGTTTGCTTGCCTATATTCTTTCCTCTATTCTTTTATTTTTTTTTGCCATTTTTCCAATGATTTCCATGTCCATAAATATAAAAAAGAGTCAAAATGTAAGGGGGTTTTAGAATGGAATAGCATGTTTTCTTTCTTAGATCTTTAGCCACCCTCTTGTTATCATTTTTCATGGCCAAAAATAGAAATTTAGAGGTTTGATTTTTTAAGACAAATTGTTGCAATTTTTTCAAATGGGGTTTAATTTATTGTTTTTGTATTTTTGTGCCCTAGGTTTGCATTTTGAGGCTGCCATTCCATTTTCCAAGATGCCAAAGCCATTGGACCCGTTTTGGCAGTATGGTCAGCCCGAGGATTATGGAAACAGGCAAAATTTGAGTTGCAAATTGTGTGGGCATCACATGTCAGGAGGGGTTAACAGGTTGAAATACCATCTAGCTAAACTCCCTAGGCATGATGTTGGTGTTTGTAGTGCAGTGACCCCAGAGATCATGAGATCTGCTCATGACGCAATCCATGAAAAGAATAAAAAGAAGGATGAGATCGCCGCAAACATAGCTGAGATTGCAGCTTTTGGCCTAGCAAGAAGTGTGGGGGCAACAGGATCAGCCACTTTCGGTCAGGGTAGTGTGAGGGGTTCCACAGCCACGACGAGGGCCTCATACCATTTTGGCCCATGAACAGGAGGTGGATCACAACCTTCTATCAAGGCATTGATAAATAAAAATGACAAGGTAGAAGTGGACAGGTTGATGGGGAGGTGTCTTTACTGGAGTCACATACCCCTCGGCATCGTAAAAAACAATCCATTTTGGCAGCCGATGTGTGATGCCATTGCAGCATTTGGCTCAGGGTATAAAAGTGCCACCTTTGAGGAGTTGTGGGGTCCAATCCTTCAAGCAGAAAAGAAGGACATCGGTGCTAGGTTGGAGGAGCTCAAGCAGTCATGGGAGAGCACTGGATGCACAGTCATGTCAGATGGTAAGGGTAGATCCCTTATCAACTTTTTGGTACATTGTTCTAGAGGTACCTTGTTTGTGAAATCAGTCGATGCATCGGCATATGTAAAAGATGCAGCGCTCTTATGTGAGTTGTTAGATGGGTTCCTACAGGATATTGGGGTGCACAATGTTGTGCAAGTTATTACGGATAATGCAGCTAATTATGTGGCTGCTGGCAGGATGCTTATGGAGAGGCACCCCACTTTGTTTTGGACTCCATGCATTGCTCATTGTATTGATTTGATGCTGGAGGATATGGGGAAAATTCCCTTTATCAAGGTGGTGATTGATCAAGCTAAGAGCATCCCCAAGTTCATTTACAACCACACTTTTGTTCTCAGCCTCATGAGGAGGCACACCAAAAACAAGGAGTTGAAGCGTCCTGCAATCACGTGCTTTGCCACCACCTTCATTACTCTTCAGTCCTTGCTTCAATGTCAGTTTGAGTTGAAGCAAATGTTTGTTTGTGATGAATGGCGTGATTGTGCTTACAGCAGGAGAGAGGATGGGAGAACCATTGTGAAGTTGGTGTACACTGACTCCTTCTGGGAAGGAGTGGGGGAAGTGTGCTCGGTGAGTGAACCTTTGGTAAGGGTTCTGAGACTTGTTGATGGTGATAAGCCCGCAATGGGCTATTTGTATGAGGCCATGGATAGGGCCAAAGAGACCTTCCGGAATTATTATGTGGGCAAGGGTACCCTGGGGCACAATCGACACATGTTGTTATGGGAGTTGATTGATAGTCGATGGACCGGGATGCTTCATAGACCCATTCATGCAGCAACACTCTTCCTCAACCTTGCATTTTCCTACAAATGCAAATTTGATTTTGATAGTGAGGTGTTCGAGGGGCTCTTCACTTGTATTCAGAGGATGGTACCTGATTATGAGACTCGCAATGCAATCAATCGCGAGATAGAGGTGTATCAGGATGGTACTGGAGTATTTAGCTTTCTTGATGGTATTCGTGACAGGACCAATTTCATGCCAGGTAAGTTATTAAAGTGTTTAACTTTTATTTGCAAGTTGAAATCTGAAATTTTGAATTATGATTTATTTATTTCCTTATTTGTTGTAGCTACTTCGTGGCGAACCTATGGTGTAAGGACACCAAATTTACGAAAATTTGCCATCAAGATTCTTTGCCAAGCATGTACTGCTTCAGGATGTGAGCGGAATCAGAGTGTGTTTGAAAAAGTTACACGCAAAGAGACGCAGAAGGTTAGAGTCTTAGACTTTAAATTTTCAACAAATCAATTTCATTTAATATAATTTGTGAATCTATCATCCTCACATATTATAATTATATTTCATTAATTTTTTAAACTTGAACCTCTAGACTCATACAAAAAAATTATTTTCCTCTTACAGGTTGGAGTTCACACGTCTCAATGATTTGGTCTATGTCCATTATAATCTCTGCTTATGGATGAGACAGATAGATAAAGCACCAAATGCTGATGCCATCGCCTTCGACAATATTGATATTTTGTCTGATTGGAGGGTGGAGATTGAGACTTCTATCATGGAGGAGGAACCTACATGGCTAGAGGGAGAGGAAGGGCAGGCAGAGGAGGTAGAGGAGGAGGAGGTTAGAGCCACCATGGAGGGTGATGTGCTAGCATCGCCACCACATTCTACACCGACTGATACATCTAGTCCTCCATCTGTCACTCATCGTCCGATGTTAGATGTAGGGGCAAGGTCTTCTGTTGCTACTTCTAGTGCTAGGGGTAGGCCTGACAAACAACCCATGACCTTTTCCCGTAAAAGGGGAAGAGGGCATTGATATTAGATAGATAGCTACTAGTTTTCCCGAGATACATTTATATATGTGATGTCATTTTGTATTGGTTATCTACTTTTGAGTTTTGAGTCCTTGATTGGACAACTATGGTGTTTCAAACTTTCAGACTTTCAGGATTCAGTATCGACTTTGATGTATCATTTTATATTTGACATGACTACATGATGATGATATATATCAGTGCTTTCTACATATTTATGTTCCAATGTGTTTATCTGATGTTATTGTTGCTTTATATGTTTAAAATTTTGAAAAAAATGAATGTATTTTGTATTTTTTAATGTTTGCCGACTTTTTTCGATTATTCCCGATTTTTTCGCCGATGTTGTCGAGAAAATTGTTTTCGGGACCCTTGTCGACTTTTTGTCGAGTCCGACTTTTTCAACATTGGTTCTCACCACTCCCCTCCTCAAAAAATTGGTGTAATAAACACCCTAGTGACAAGAGCTTATAGAATCATTAGATCCTGAGCACTTGGAACAAGAGATTTAACACTTATCACGGGTCTTTAGAGATAATGGATATGATAAAAAACTCTTTGACAAAGTTGTCGCTAATGTTATAAAACCACATGTAAGGAGGAATAACGAAAAAAAAGAGAACAATAATGGAAAGTGTACCTACCTTACATCAAAAGGAACTATCGATAAAATAACAGATATCTTAAGAAAAAGAGGCTAGAGCCACCTTTACCCCTCCCAACACCATTAAGAGGATGGTTGACGCCACTAAAGACCCTATCGAACAATGCTTGTGTAATGGTGTTTACTCCACCCCTTGCTCCTGTGAGAAAATGTATATTGGAGAAATTGGCAGGTCCATTGATGTCAGATTGAAAGAACATGGGGTCGACTTTAGGCCTAACAGACATAAGAAGCCAACATTACTGGAACACTCTCACAACAATAGCCACCAAATCTGTCTGGAAAAAACCAAAATCATCGGTAGCATAGACCACCTTACTAAGAGAGTTCAAGAGAAAATTAGATTTTCCTAAACCCTAACAATCTCAACAGAGATGAGGGCACTAAACTAAGTGAAACTTGGAATCCGGTTTGTTGCCACCTAAAACACACTTAACTGTAGAAAAGTCTCCCAACTACTAGGTGTATTCTTGAGGGGCAACTATGAGTTGAGAACCCACGTCACCTTGATTCCTAACTCCTCCGTTTAGACCCAACTACCAAAAGTCAAGGGGGGTAGTCCCAATTTACTGTGTTTTCAAAGGTTTTATTTTAGGAGTAAAAATTTAATTAAGCTTACTTAAGTTCAATGACAATCATTCATTTAAAATGCAAATATTCAATGACAGGCAAACCTTACTTTGACACTCAACCAAATAAGAATGAAACAATCAAATAACTAGTGCCTATTCTACTTGGGCTATGGAGTCAACAATAAATCAATACTTGTTCAATTAATCATACAAGATATATAACAAATTACAACGATTTACATTCCCAAATTTAGACATTCAAAGATTGCAAGAATTGAAATGAATGCCTTATTTGCAAAATATCACTTAACTAACCATGAAGCATTCTTGCACTTGAAATTGAAAGTACAGAACTTGAAATGAAACAAGTATGACAATGAAACAAGAAATTAAAATGTTTTGCAAGTGGTCCTGTAGATTTTAAACAATTTTAAAGTCTCACTTTAGCTTAGGGAATTAATATGTGCTGATAGTGCAAATAATAAAAGATTGTTCTAAACTAATGTGACTACCTCCAACACTTATCTTTCAATTTGAGAGAAACTGTTGGGTGCTCAACAAGAGAACACAAGGTTCCCTTCTAGCTCCACAAATTAGCTCCGAAAATTACCAAGTGTTCAACAGGAGGACACAAAGTGCCACGAGGCTCCCAACAACCTCTACCCCTCAACTCCACGAATCAATTCTTTTTTTCTCAAGTTCTAGATAAATCATTAGAGTGCCTATTATTCTAGCCAATTCAATCTCTCGCCCTTTCTTGTCACCCAGGATCAGATTAATTGGCAAGGGGAGTGAATATGGGGCAAAAGCGAGGCAAGGTTTATTTACTTGAAATAAAGAATTTAACAATGAAATTTATCTTAATCTAGCTGTCACGAAATTTGGAAAGATGGCATAGCCTTTCACATGCAAGGTATGTGCAAAGTTTTTTAACCTTGAAATAAATAAAATAAATTGACCCTTAAATAAGAACTAGTCAACACGATTTTGCATGGATGGGTAGAGCCACTTCACATGCAAGGTGTGGGCAACAAAAAAAAATCAAATCCTAGCCCTTTCTTTTTTGCTTACAAGGGTGGGAGAAGCCAACTTTCTTTCTAAGCAATGGATGGCAAAGAAAAATAAACTAACAATTCACCTAGCCACACTATCCTCTTCCTAATGAAGAGGTGGGGAAAATGAATGAAGAAAATGCAAGGAAGGAAAATAAATTAAGTACACAATGCAAGGGTGGGCAAGCCCAACTTCCTTTGCATGCAAAGGATGGCTGAAAATAAACTCAAATATACTCTTTGAATATAAACAAGGAATCAAGTTCAAGAGACTCTCTTGAACTTGTTACAACAACATAAATTTAAGCACTTAGAAAAAGAGGGCAAAGAGAGAAAAGAGAGATTTTGACCATTTTCTTGCAAGGGACTTGGGATGGCTTCTTCAGGATGTCCTTTGCACTTAGTTGAGGCCAAATTTTGACAGAGTTTCCATTTGTGCTGCTAAAAATCTGCACAAAACAACAAACTAATTAAGTAGAAAGTGCCCAAAATCCCTTTGGGACACTATTTGTGAATACTAAAATTATGTACAAAATTTATGAAAATTTTATAGAGTAAATAGCTTGAAATAACTTGTAGAAATGAAGATTTCAACTTGATTCTAAAGTGCTAATAAAGAAAAAACAATAAGAGAAATTTTAGAAATAATAGGTGAGGAAAGAGTGCTCTTAGTTCTTCAACACTTGAAGAAATGAGGCATCTGACCAAAGAATCCCACTCTTCAAACTTGACAAACGTGCAACTTGGAAGATTTTGCTACACAACTAAAAAGAGGTGAGTTCCAAAAGATGTATTAAAAAATCACTGTATTCAACCAAGAAATCTATGAACTTCTAACAAATATGAAAACTCGTGAAATCTAACAAAAATGAGTAGATCTCACCAAGGCAAAGAAATTTGCTTCTTTGGCCTCCAACCACTTGAGTAGCTATTGAGCATAGGAGCAAGTCACCATAAACAACCAAGACACACTAGCTTTCCTCCAAAGATTTTGATTAAAAAGCCCAAATGGCTGAAAATTACAATAGCTCCAAGAATGAGAGCAAGATGGGAGCAAGAAAATGAAAGAGCATGAGAGCATGAGAGATTGTGGAAGAAGGGAAATTGTTACCAAAATGAGGAGGAGGAGCCTCCTTAAATAGGAAAAGAGAGGGGAGAGTTCCTTTGCATGAGTGACATTTGTCACTTGGAGAGAAAGGGGGCCCATGAAGGGGGGTGCACTTCCTTGGGTTAAAATTAACAAACATTGGGGGAAAAAAAACCCCACCCATGTTTTATATTTCATTGCTAGGCCAAGGGGAGGGAATCATGAAGGGGTGGGACCCCCCCTTTTGGCTTATTTCAATTTCTCATTTCCCATGGTGAGAGAGGGTTTTTCCCTTAGGGAGACAACTTCAAACTCTTCAAACTCTTACATGGGGGGGGGCCCTTTTGGCCTCTAACATCACCTTAGGCACATAATATAACATTTGGAAACTTATTTTCTCCTCCCCAAGTGACTTTAGTCACTTTACAAAATTTTGCCATTCTAATTAATGGTCAATTTTCTTGATTTCCTTGATTGACTTAGGAAAATCCATAATTTTTTTATCATCAAAACTCAACGGAATGACTTCAAACTTGGTCCAAGGGTGTAGGGGGTCTCTTGCCATTGATTTCGAGTACCCAAACTCATATTTATGGGCATTAAGGGCCACTTAACCCTCTTTTATTTTACAACATTTTATGCTAAGGAACATTTTTTAATTACCAAAAATTAAAAAATCCTAAGTAAAACTTAATGAAATTCCGCAAGACTTTGGATAATGTATAGCATGGTAATATAGAACATTTCTAGGCCTTAATCACTCCATGGACTCGATCATTAGAATGCCTTTCACCACTTTGGAGGAAAGTTTGAGTGAAAAACTCAGATAATTAAAGTCACTAAAAATGAATTTTAATTATCCAGGGGAAAAAACACTCGATGAAAGTCCTCGGCAACTAAGTTTTACAAAAATTGACCCTCATGCTGACATATCATTACAAAATCCCCCGTAGGGGTGCGGAAATTTCATGGAGAAGAATTAAGAAGAGAAAGAGAAAAAACTGCCTCGCTTGAAAAACTTTGCTAGGTACATCTTTCTCGTCTTCAAGGTACATGGTACATGGTTGCCCATTAAATCTAAAGAGCTAAGAGGTGTGAACCCTCTTAATATCTATAACCTTGAAAATGTTAAAATTGGTACAATTGATAGATTCAATTGATTTTTTGGCATGAGAACCAGTGATCATTCAATTGATTTTTGGTTCATTTCTTATGATTTTAGTGTTAATTTTTGTTAGAGTTAGGGTTTTTAACTTTTATGCAGAAGAATAAAAATCAATATACTTTAATGCAAAAATACATTTAATAAACAAGTACTGAAACTAAATAGTACAACAGTAACAAAACATAATTTTCATCTCTTTCAACTTTTCAACTTTAACACTACCAATTTTGGGTCACAGTGTTAAAGTAATCTTCGGTAACATGTAATCAGCAGTATAAGACTAACAATAACAAATCTAATTAATAAGAAGAGCAAGTTAGGGTACTTACCTGGAGTGTGAGACCCTTCCTGTTTTATACTCAGAAAATTTTACTTTCAGAATAAGCAGAGCCTCTCAGAGGCCAGTTAAACATTAGGAACCAGCTGACCCTAACTAGGAGGGTAAGTACAAACCAGAGAGAGAGAGATGAGAAGGTTGGGTTATAGTAAAATAAGGACAATCAAAGACAATCAAAACACAATGGCGGTATCAGGATAATAAATCAGACCTCAAACCAAAAGTCTCAGTACTTAGGTTTAATCACACGCAAGTTTGTCAGCACATGGTAAAGATCATAGGAAAGTCTCAATGTTCAGATCTGAACAATGGAAAGGCTCAACAAACAGAGGTCACAGCCTTTACATAAAGAACAAGATCACATTATATAACCTCCACATGTGTGTACAGTATGCAGAGAGAACCCTTAATAGGATCAAGGCTCAAACAACAAGGTGTCAGCAAGGTGCTACCCACTTAGGACAAACACAAATAGGTCATGGTTGTCAGATCTGAGCTTTTCCAAGGCTTATAGCTAGGTCACAGTCGATAGAAAAGTTCCTAATAATTTCTACTAGCAGATCGGACCCTTTCTCAGACCAATCAGTCTCCACAATAGCAGATCAGACCTTTTCTCAAGCCAAGTGAACCTCAAAAAACCTTCAATAAACAAATCAGATCTCAAACAAAAGCAGATTAGTTAAGACGGCAGATCAAAATTCATAACAGTAGGTCTGGGCATAATAAACCCTTGGCTGAGATAGAATAAAGCTTCCAGGGCTCACGGCTATATCAGAAGGGGCAGATCGGATCCTCCAACAAGCAGATCGAACTTCAACCAACCCTCAGCAAGTGAATTGGATTCCAATCAGACTCTTCATGGCTTAGTAAGGTTCATGGCCTTGTCTCAAATAGCAGCAACAAATAAATCAGATCAGTGTTGAGTGAGAGATAGGAGGTGGAAGCCTTAGACAAGTGAGTGAGCAGCAGCATACAACCTTGGAACCCTAGACGTCATCTTCAAGAGAAATCAGAGCTGATATAAAATGAAGATAGGATGAACATAATGAGAGAATAGTACTTCATTAAATAGATCTTTGATGTCTTCTAGAAGCATCATAATTAATTCTTTAGGGTTCCATAGAATTAGGAGAGTACCATAAAAAAAAAAGTCACATTTAATAACATAAAAACATAAGTAGGGTACTAGGGTCATTTAGGTGAGGGTACAAGGACTAATACATGACCCAATATAACATAGGTGAATAGGTGTGGGTACATGACCCATAACCCCTAGGACCAAGGGTATACCTTAAACGTGGTCAAACAACCATAGTACCCATAAGACCAAAAACATCAAAAGATAACTCAAGGTGTGTAAATGACCCTATTAACCACAAGTCAAAAACAATGTACCACAAGACATAATCAACATGGTGTAAGGACCAAAAGTAAATCAACGAAGGTGGAGAATGTACAACCAATCATCTCTCTCTCAAATGTACAAATATTCTATATAACCTGAAAGTTCATCATCACTGTACAAGGGTCCACACAGATGATGTGATCATGTGGTCCTCTAGACTGCTCCTGAGGTCAAATGTTAGTGGCTCGAACAAGGGGATCAAGGGGTGGCCAGTCCCTTGAGAAGACCATCTAACTCAACCATCTCGAAGACCTAGGAGAAGGGGACATCACACATCATCATCTTGGTAGCTGACCAAGAACCTCCATTCCCAAGGAATGGCTCTCAGCCTCAGGCTGAGCTTTCAGTCCTAGAGTGAAACCACCTGTAGGACCTACTTGGTCTTTGTGACCAAGAATTTGCCTGGTCCTAGACCAAGATGTTTTTGTCTCAACCTGCAGGATCTGGTCTGGTCTCAAACAAGAATATCCTAGAGATAAATAGGGGCGCTAGCCACATGCTAGGGACTTTGCCATGGCATCGATCTGCTTGGTCCCCGACCAAGAACTCCAAGAGACAGCTGGGGGCCCTAGGGTACCTTATAGGGTCTTACTCTCTACTCCTCCTGGTAAACTTTACCAGGAACCCTAGTTAACTGACTAGGGTACCATTTTCTCTAAGAATGGGTCTCGCAGCTGCACTAACTTTAACCTTTCAACAAGGACGATAACCAATCTTGGTGTGGCTTAGGTAATGACCCGATTTTAAAAAAGCAGAGGTCATTCTTTCTAAAATAAGTTTACCATGCTTCTTTGAAGGTTACTTTCTACAAGAGGCATTCCTTATTGATGCTTGCACTTTGTTATTCCTTTGTTTGCTTGAATGCCTTATTGATTGGATCACTAGGTTATGTTTTACCTTTGACAATCAACATTGCTTTATTTATTTCCCCAACAAATTTAAGATTTATTTTGTTACATTTATTTGTAGTTGCATAGATCCAAATCTTGGATATGGCATAAAAATTACTCATTAATATTATTTTTTCAAAAGGAAAACCTCCCAACGTCTTCCCTTCTTCTTTGGAGCATTCAGATGGAGGGTGGATCAAGAACTGATAGGATTTCCCTTCTTCTTTGGAATATTCAGATGGAGGGTGGATCAATTACCATCCACAAGAATTGTTGGTGAACTAATAGGATTCAGTTATCTTCTAGAGAATCACCAGTAGGACCACAATAACTCCACCTTGAAATAGTTTGTTCTAATTGTTTGAGCTAACCCATTGGATTTTTTTTAGAAGGAAAACTTTGTGGGGTTCCCCCTTCTTTCTCATACTATTTGGATGGAAGATGGTCTCCTTGAGAGACTTGACTAGATTGGAACTTAGGACCTCCCCATCGACAACATGCCTTTGGCAAACGGTCCAACCAATTGAGCTAGCCCTTGGGGCTAATTTTAATTATTATATATATATATATTGACATAAGTTTCTTCTACGTTTGCCTTAATAATTTGTGTCCTCAGTCACGATTATTATGAAAATTGAACACAAAGAAACCAAGAACACAGAGAGAGTTGAGAGAGAGAAAATGGTTCTTCTATATTCACCGGTGAAGAGAATAACTTTATCTTTATAATAATGAGATGACATAAACCCTAACTGCTTAAACCCTAAAATGTCTTATGTGTACTTTAATAAAATAGTTAAACATAAAGTAACCTAAAGTAACCTAAAGTAACCAAGTGACTGTTAATATGCCTAAGTCTATATTCTAGATGACCTTTTTAGTTTTAATGCCCTCACTTAATGGTCAATCTAGAAAATACATCAAGTTTGTCCTTGAATTTTATAAATTTTTCTAGATTGAAAAACTTGGTGAGAATGCCTATAGTCTGATCCTTCGTAGGATGGTATTGTAGCTCAATTGTTTCGTCTTCTACAAGTTATCAGATGAAGTGACAATGAAGATCAATATGTTTGGTACACTTGTGGAAGATTGGATTCTTTGCTAGCTTAAGAACTCCTTGACTATCATAGTATAATAGGGTAGCCTTGTTTTGTTGGATTTTCATATCTACAACCATTCATCTAACTTAAACTACTTCACATGCTCCCTTGATTGCTGATCAATGTTTTGCTTCAGTTGAAGAAAGAAAGACAACACGTTGCATCTTGCTGGTCCTCGTAATTGCTCTAGTACCAAGACTAAAGCTTGATGTGGATTTCTTGTCACCCACTCATCCTACCTAGTTCAAATTTGTATAACCACACAATCGAGGTTCTTTGTGTCTGCCAAGTAGAATGCCAAAATCTAATTTTCCTTTCACATATTGGAGCAATCTTTTTCTCGTTGTCCATGGTTCTACCTTTGGAGCAATCATGTATCTAGAGATAGGTGATTGCAAAACTCAAGTGAGGTCCAGTGGTTGTAAGATAGATCAAGCTTGCCACTGGTTGCCTGTAGGTTGATTCATTAACTGCCTTAGAATTAATCTTTGTTGTGGTACCCTTCATTGTATGATGGTAGTCCTGACTACAATGACTTCATTTAGATTTAGGATTTCAACACAACATAATTGTAAGGTTTGTCGTTACTCCAAAACCTGTAGATGTTGGTAAACTTTCCAAACCAAGCACATATTCCCATGATCCCAATGTGTCAATTAGTCCACATTATATTCTTAGAGGTGCGACTGTTATGCCAGACTCCAATACCCCCCCTTCGATGTAACTCAAGTGAATTGAACATGGGACCTGAGCTTTGATACAATGTAAGGTTTGCCATTACACCAAAACTTACAGATGTTGGTAAACTTTCCAATCCAAGCACAAACTTCCTAAACCAAGCACATAGTCCCATGATCTTGGTGTGGCGATTAGTCCACATTATATTCTCAGAGGTGCGACGATTATACCATACTCAAACAATAATCAGTTGCACATGGCTTAGGCTCCCTTGGGGTGATTTTCATGTTATATTTTTGTAAAGTATTGTTTGATGGAATGTATATACTATGTGGAATTCCCTCCTCAAAAAATGGTGGGCACACACTCCATTTAGACGAATTTAACCCCTCAGATTATGCTAGGTGCATCCCCTGGAGACATAGTCCCATGTTTGTTGGATTTTGGAGACGAGATTCCTTGATTTATGGGATGTATGGTATATAAATCTTTGATTTTTGGATTTTGGAGATATAAGCTCTTGATTTTAATGCCCAACATCCTTGATTTTGGGATTTTGATTGGTGATTTCCTCTTGCTATGGGGGTCCACCTCCTGGGAACATAATCCCCTGATTTAAATGTGGCCTCTCTCCTCTTAGAGGTGGCACACTTCTCCATGCATGAGATTAGAACTTGGCTAAGCTTTCATAGAGGTGGCACACTCTCTCCATGCATGTGCTTGACACTTGGATGGGTAGCCCTCTTGCTTCATGAGGGCTATATAAGGAAAATGCCTATTCATTGTAAACATGGTTGGACTTTTGGAGTTCATTCTCTCTTGAGCTTAATAGATATATCTCATCTTGGAGTAGATTTTGTTGTAAGGATTCTCTTCTTCCTCATGTGTGGCACACTTATCTCGCTTGAGCTTCATGGTTGTAAGCTTATTGGTGCTTTTACTTTGTCATTTCTATGCTTCTTGGTTAGGCCATTGGGAAAGGTGTTACCACCTCATTGGAGAAAGATGTCTTAAGTTAAATCTTATTTTATCCTTTCTTGCATATTTATTTATGTGGATTCATATTGGGCAACCATAAACCTTTATTTATAAGGTGCATTCCAAGAGCTAGAAAGTAGTGGATACTTTATTCGATCCCTTCCCTTGTAAAACCTGATTCCTCTTCAATTCCATCAAGTAGGGTTTGGGTTAGCGGTTGCAATTCTTCCCTCTTGGTGACCTATTAAGAAAGGTCCTCTTAGTTGGTGATCCTTTGACTCCATTTGCCCTTGAGTGGATTGACACTAGTCCTTCGAGTGGTCCCCTTTATCCTCCCATCACCTATTTTTTCTATGCTACATAAGACCCACATTTTGCTAGAGTTACCCTTTATTTTACCTAGCACTCATTGCCTATTGCTCTAGTAATCTTAGTTTAGGGAAGCCCCCCTTGAGTTAGAGAAAAGCCAACCAAAAGTGCAAAAGGGGTTTGGTGTGGTGACATTGGCCTTTTCCTTTTGAGTTCCCCTCGGCTAGCTTGCTTCTTTGGGAGGTAAAGGGTTAAAAGTTTCAACCCTTTCTCCATATATGTAGATGATGTTTTGCAATCTTCTACCATTTTGAACTTCTCTAACAAACTTTTGGCATACTTTATCTGTGAAAAAAAAATGTTTATCTATGCCCAAGTAGTAATTTAGGAGGCCTAAGCCACTCATGTCAAAAGTTGCACATAAATTTGATTTTACTTGTGATATTAGTCTTGCCTCACTACTTGTGATGATGATGTCATCTACATATATCACCAGAATAATTACTTTATCTCGTATGGTTTAGATGTAAAGGTTGAGATTTGAAGGGATCGGTAGGAACACTTGGTCAGCCAATACTTGTCAATTTTGATGTACCATGTTCTGGGTGTTTGCTTCAAGACATAGAGAGCCTTCTTTAGTTGGCAGTCCAAATGTTCTTTTCCCGAAATGTGAAAACCCTATGGCTGGTACATGTATACTTCTATCAAATCTGCATTAAGGAAGTCATTCTTCACATCCATCTAGTATAGTTTCCAACTAAATTGCATTGCCATGGCCAGAACTAAATGGATCGTGCTCATTTTTGTTGTGGGAACAAAGGTCCTATCGTAATCAATTCCTTCATTTTGTGCGAAGCCCTTTTCAACTAATCTTGCCTTATGCTTGTCAAATGTCCAAGTTTTGTGCAACTCAGGTAACTTCACTTCTCTGTGTTTTCATTACACACGTATCTCCTAACTCAGAATACCATAATACTACTTTCACAACAGTGTAGCACTATCTACATCTGTTCCAAATAAGCTTCATTACGTTTTAAAAGATAACATTTGACAAGAGTTAAAAAGGAAACCTTGAGACAGGAATGAAAGGCTAGTTGATCATTTAAATCATAGTATGTAAATTTTTGTTCAAGGAATGTATTAAGGAATGTATCAAGCTTTAGATTGATGTGTTTATGGCCCAACTGTCACATAGCCAATTGGTGGGGTTACTAGTTATTGGGAAGACAGCAAGTAGCAACCAATATGTGATACCATATAATTTAATATTTCCACCATGCCATGGATCTTTTGCACTAACAGATTTCATGAAATTATTTGTACTAACACATTGCTTGTTTGGTCACCGCTACTGGAATCTTCTGCATGTTGCCGAGTTTAGTGTGTATCACACAAAAATATCGAGTTCACCTTTTATTCAGATAGCCTTCTAATCTTTATTGGTCATTCTTTATGTTTTTTTTCCCTTTTTACTTCCCATTGCAAGCTTTAGGAAATTTAATCAATTTTTTTATTGACTTGCTCCAAATTACAGTTCTATCCCTTGTGACTAATCCTACAATAATTCCATTGTTTGTTTTATTGTATAACTACCTTAAGGTTTCTTATTGTCTTGTCATTTTGTTGGTGAATTGTACAGTCCACATTTCCTAAAAAGACGTTGTCTATATGCTTTCTCACCATTCCATTTTTTTATTGACAGCCACTTCCTGCAGAGGAGGAAAAGGAGCTGAAGCAGGTATTGGGAAAAATTCTTGGCCCAGGGAAAACTGTAAAGTTTGAAGAAAAGGTAAATATGAGGAGCTCCATATTTTCACATTATGGTACAAACTTGTGTAGTCATTTTAATGGTTTTTCGGTGTCATGAGTTTAAGTCATCATTCACTTTGTATTAGACTGAGCAGGAGTTTTTTTCATTTTCCATTTCTTTAATGGGTTCTGTTTCCATTGTGATTGTTGGCCCATGGGTGTTCACCTAGATGATTTCCTTTACCATTTAAATCTGACTTATATTCTCTGAACTTGAATACCAACTTTTATTTTTATTTTTATGAACTTGGAATAGCTATCCCGGGAAACCCCCAGGCTCTTCCCCTCATTCTGAGGATGGTAGCCAGGGTAAATGGAGTTTTCAGGGCACAAGGCCAAGGTGCAAATGTTCACATGGAGCCCAACAATGTTTCAACAATTGGTTTACTAGCTATTAGCTCATGAAGAGTCCAACAATTGGTTCATGCATGTCTCATCAGGGATTTAAACCTGGGTGGGGACAGTGAACACCTACCTCCTCTCCAATCAAGCTATTGCCCTTGACAAAACTTCAGTGTCATGTCCCAGGAAACCCCCAGGCTCTTCTCCTCATTCTGAGGATGGTAGCCAGGGTAAATGGAGTTTTCAGGGCACAAGGCCAAGGTGCTAATGGTCACATGGAGCCCAACAATTGGTTTACTAGCTTAATGTTCACGAAGAGTCCAACAATTAGTTCACACATGTCTCATCAAGGATTTAAACCTGGGTGGGGAGAGTGAACACCTACCTCCTCTCCATTCAAGCTATTGCCCTTGACAAAACTTGAGTGTCATGTCACAATAGGTTTTTGTTTTTTATATGTTGTAACCATTACTTAGTGGTTGGACCTTCAATGGTTTTACTTCTACCTTTTTTAACTTTTTGCTTAATATGGTAATGTATTGAATGTTTGTTCCACATTCTGTTAATTTGCATTTGTTCAAAGTATTTGGGTTTTATCTTTTCAGTTAACTTATTTATTACTACGGACATGCCTAACATGTCGGGTCAACCTTTTCCATCGTCTCTTGTCGCAGATTGATCCAAGTATTCTTGGAGGCCTGGTTATTGATTTTGAAGATAAAAGTTTTGACATATCAATCAAAACAAGGGTAGCAAAGATGGAGAGGCTCCTTAACGAACCAGTGGACTTTCTAAACCTTTGATTTTGATCTGGATTCTTTGGTATTAATGAAACATCAAATTGCTCTGTCCTGCTTGATATTGAATAAATGCTTTTCCTTTTTTCTGTCTTGTGGTAACCACTGACAACTTGTGCTTTGGTGTAATTTTGAGGGCCATGGTGTCCCCTCTGTGACCAGGCTTCTATTTATTTGAATTCAGACACTAAGAGATGGATGCAGATTCTATAACTTTGTCTCAAAAAGATATGAATGTGGCTTCTCTACTTCTGGTTGTTAGTCTTTTCTTCTTTGCAATGACTATAATGTGAAGTGATAAACTATAAACGTGAAAATGTTTCAGAACTGAGAAATAATCAGAGAATTTAAAAATTAGAAAAGGATTGGTACCCACTTTAATCTCATATGTAAACAAATGTCGAGATCAAGCCCGGTATAATTTTCTAGATGCAAGAGAACTGACAATTATTTCCTCAGTAATTAGTTTATTAACTTTATTTTTTTTTTCCACTATTGGGAACACAACAGAGAACATTCTATCCTATAATGTTTTTTCAACACTATTACTTCTCTTTATATGCTATTCTCTTGCACTTTTGAACATGTTTTGTTTCAAAGTAATAATTTAGCTGAATGTAAATATTATTGCACTGACAGTAACAAGGTGCTTACAACCCAGTATGGAGGAGACGTTTGTCACGTTATGTAACATAACGTTCCCATGTTGGTTCATAACTTGTAAAAAATAAAAAATATTTAAAAAATTAATGTCGGTTCATAAAATAAAAATTTTAAAACCAGCATAGATCCATCCTAAACCCGAATCTATTTTTTTTTTGTTGGCAAAGTGGTGGAACCTCCTTGACTAGCAAGTTTGCCTTTGGCTAAGTTACCACGAACCAGGGGCATCGAAGCTGTCAAAATCACCCGGGGATCGCACCCGGCCTGGACTGCACCAACCCTTAACATGGTTGGATTTTTTTGGTATCCGCGGGATTAGAACCGGCGACCTTTACGCTTAGGGGGCGTCTTAACCATACCCTGCCACCAACTGTTCTACATCTCACGGATATCCTAAAAACGAATCTATTAAGCATCGAGAGGGATTCAGTTTTTTGAGGTGTAAACATTTTCTTAATATGTGAAAAAATTAAGATAAAAAAAATTATACGTCAAGAAATTGGAATTGGATCCCTCTCGGTGCTTAATAGATCTGGGTTTAAGATGAATCTATGCTGGTTTAATATTAATCAATGTTATTAGATTTGACTGCTATTATAGTGTTCTCATAATAAATAATGTATCTCAAATTAAACTTGGATGTAATAAAAGATCATGATATGTATAAGATAAGATAATATTTGTAATGTTCGATAAATGGCCACAATTATGTCAATGGGACTGCTAAGTACATCTGTGATAATACAAAGTCTAAAGTAGCTCATATAAAATTTATGATATGAGCAAATCTATCATATGCTGAGAAGAATAAAAAACCCAGATCCTAAAAGCATGGAGGAGTGAAACAAAACGATGGTGAGATGCCTTCAAGTGGCAGAGAACCAAAGGCCAAGAACAATTGGCCCTCTGGGGTGAATGTCTCACCTGGTGGGGTGATCAGCGTCCCCTGGTATCCTCTTTCCTAACATCTGAGGTCGAAGGGAAGAAATTCCTGATAGATGACTGGTTGGATGCTCTAGAAGAGTCGGGATATGATGATGGGATATGATCGCTGTCTGGGCACAAAAGCTTGCAGCCGAGATCTGGATGAAGTGCCTTGCCTACTGGTCTGGTGTGAGCTGTCCTAGGGGCTGAGGTGCAGACACGACTACAAGGGTCTATCTGGTTGAGTGCTTGTGGCCTCTCGGGGTCTCACAGATCTGATGTTTGATGTAGTGCTGCTGTCTGCCTGCCTCATCTGGTCAAAGCACCAGAAAGATATCTGTAATCAGCTGGATCGGGTCTGGACAGGGTTGAAAATGGTTGACTAAGCGAGATTTGAATCTGACGGTTTCCGTCATGTACAAGGCCAAACATGTCCGGGAAATGGAAGAAAAATATTCCTCTAATCTTGTAATAGATGGGGAATTTGAAAATGAATATAAAATTATCATCTTGGTAGAGTATAGAAATTGGTGGGAAAAATGTTGTTAAAGTAATATAGATATTCCAGGCAAAAAATATTACTATTGGTAAATGATGTTGCCAGCCTTGATAACAATTGCTTGAATAGCAAACGACTGTGCTCAAGGAACTTGGGTGCTTTGTTGCAGCCTTCTTCAAGTTGGAAAGATCAGGTCTTCAGCCTATAGAGTTGTAGCTTTGCCTTAGAGGCCCTTGGATCAAAATAAAAGATCATGATTTGTATGCCCCTGAAATATATAAAATTGTGAACCATGTAAAGAACTTGTTGGGAGACATCTTAATAAAGGAATGCAAATATTCCATAAAAAAATACTATTGGTACATGATGTCTGCCTCAATAACAATTGCTTGGATATCGATTGGTTTTGCTCAAGGAATTTGAGTCCTTTGTTGCTGTTTTCTTCAATAGGGGAGGATCAAGCCTCCAGCCCTTTAAAGTAGCTTGCCTTCAGAGCCTTTGGATCAAAATAGCGAATTGCTTGCCAAGTTTTGTTTGGACAATGAGGTTAACAGCATGTAAAAGGCGTCTCTTGTTGCAAATATACAATGATCTATTTCATTGATGTTCTTGGAGAGGTGAGTTGGGAGTCGTTTTGTTTCTCTTTGTTCCCCTAGAACAATTTGTGCTTCTAATGCCCACATTTCTAGCCGCTTTGGCCTTTCCATTGGAAAGACCTTGGATAAAGTGGCGACATGGTTTCTAAAGTTTCTCCTTGAAGCTCTCCTGGTTTGTTGAGACATGAAACTTCTCTCCACAAAGTTTGCTTTTAATTTTGTTTGATAAGTGGCAAATTTACATTACATGTGATGAAGTTTGCCCCTTTTGTCAGGTTAATGGTTATTTTGGCCTAGCGGCCATAACCTGCTGGAAGGTATTGTTTGAAAAGAGATGTTTCCCAACGACTTTGCTCAACGTGATTTTAGAACACAGAATTTCAAGATCACGATTACAAAGAATTTGGTTTTGAACACCCATGAATATTGAGGGAGGTATTGTTAATGCGGTCTTGGTTTTGTGGTTTTGACTCAACAACCATTGATTTGCCCTCTACCCTAATTTGCGGTGAAGCTTCTGAGCGTGATGTGGGAGCACAAGAGTGGGGAAACACACATTGGGGATGTGTGGAGACCACCCCCAAATTTTAGGAAAATTCATGGGGGACGGAGGGACGTCGGGGTCCCTAACATAGTTACCTTGTCTCCAAAATGATTAAAGTCCCATAGAACATTACATGGTGAAGCTTTTTGTGGTTTCATTGAGGAATCTGTCATCCATGCCTCGAAACATTCAATAAGAGTGTTCTTATTCCACTTATTGGGCTCACCCAACATCTGAAGAATTTCATTCCAAACTAATTGGGAGAAAGAATAAGAAACAAATATATGGCAAATGATTCACCTTCTAACTTGCACATAGTACATTGGTTCAACTTTGTTTTTGACCATTGTCCTGTGTGAGAAACTTGTTGTATAGACCTAGCTTCCATATCATCTTTCACCACCAGGGCTTATCCCTAATTAGGTCTAGCCCCTTGCATCCTATAATATATATCACAACAAAGATATACAACCCTTATATTGCAGAAATAACCAAAAGACATTCACCATAGGAACAACATCAAGATGTGGAGAAAGACCCTTAAGGTAGAGTATCATCATCAAGTACTCCTTATGGAAGGAAACACTCCAGAAGCCATGCTTGCTACAATACGATTCATCACATATCTCATACAATGTTATTGATGAATATTTATACTTCTTCATGAGTATTCTTAAGGTGTTTATGCCAGCTACCCCGTATTATCATATTATTTCCTCTAACTACGAAGTGGGCATATTCCATGATTATGGTCACATTACATACAATATCCCCTTGGGTAACTCCCTAGGTACCCCATATTATCATCCCTAGGTACATAACACATCCTATATACACGAGTAAACATACCATATTTGGTGTCTAATGGCATGGATGTATGTTGTGCGTCTATTATGTATGCATGTGTGTATATGTGTATGTTTATATATTCACAATTCTCTTTGTCAACTGGTTTTTTTGGTTTCTGGTTTGATCAGTGATTTAGGGTTTGCCAGTTTGGTCCAGTTTTGGTTCTGATAACTATTCTTAATCCTTGAATGATATACATATTATGTATTAAACCAAGTGATTTCAGATTTGACATTGGATAGTTTGTTCTTTTTGGTTCATAAATTTCCACCATGGTTCATGGCGGTTTTTATGCATGTTCATATGATATGATATACTTGGTTTTACAAATACAATTTTGGGATTCCAGAATACAAAACACATCTTTGTATTGTAGTCAATGTAATATTTCAAGTTTAATCTAAATTCAAGCCAAAAAAATTATATTTTTTCTGGATTTTCTATGTTTTTGGATTTTTAATAGGCAGAGCTTTTGATGTGTTGTCTAGAGAGATTTTGCCAATTCAGGAATCAAATTTCACTGGTGGGCAAAAATAAGTCTCGTATTGAGTTGAGTCTGGTGACTCTGACCTTTGGATCAAAATGGAGAATTCCGAGACAAGTTTTTCTTGGCCAATGCGGTTAAGAACTTGCGGAAGGTTGCACTTTTTGCAAATCTATAGTCCTCTATTTCACTGATGTTCTTGAAGTTGAGTTGGTGGTTGTTTTGCTGCTTTTTGCTTCTCTACAGGCAGTTTTGGTTAAAGGGACACTAGATCAAGGGGCATAAGGTCTCCACTAAGGTTTCCTCATTTGAACCCTGCAGGAAATATGATATGAAATCCGTCACTGAAGCTAGCTTTTTCTTGTGTCTAGGAGGTGGTAAAGTTGCACACTTTCCCCCACGTTTTGATTAATGTTTGTGGCCTAGCTGCAATTCCCTGCAGGATTCGATTGACCGAGTATGATATGGGTCTTTGGAAAAGGAGGCATTTCTTATTTACTTTGCTCAAAGGGATTTTTCATCAAATTGAAAGCGTTTTGGTCCAGATGCATAGGAGGCATTTCTTATTTACTTTGCTCAAAAGGATTTGTCATCAAAGGGAAAGGGTTTTGAGAACTGGTTTTGGGGAAGGGAGGGACTGCTAAGGCAGTTTTTGGTTTCCTGGTTATGAGCCAGCAACCATGGTGTTGTCCTCTACTCCAGTTTTGGTGAAGCTTTTGATTTTACCCTTGCATTTTACGGTAGAGTATGTTTCAGTGTTACTGTAAATTTTGTCTCAATAGCTGTACCTGAGTATGCATTCTTATGGATTTGGGAGAAGAGTGCTAGAAGCAATCGTGTGCAAGTTTATAACTCCAAAAATATGAGTAGCAATTCAGGGAGGTTTTGACCATTTGATACTACAGGGAAATCCAAAAATAGAGATGCGTTTTTGGACGGGAAGCACACTCCCAACCTAAATGTGGTGCTAATGTAGTAGATATGAATGAGAATTAAGGTAGGGTCTTAGAGGAAAAGGTTGAAGAACTTCATTCTTGAAGCTCTACCACTGAACCTAAATACGGTACTAATATTGTTGATATGAAGAACTTAAAATCAAGGTAAGGTCTTAGACGAAAAGGCGGGAGAATTTCATTCTTAGAGGCACTACATCATTAATAAGTTTTAGATCCCGGCTTGTTGAAAATTTAGGTGAAGAATTAGAATATCAAAATAGTGAGAAGAGTAATAGAGAGAAGTATAGTTTGTTATTCAAGAACATTTTTAGCTGGTCAAGGAATGCTAGTCAGCCTGTCTTTGTTGTTCACGTCTCTAAGTAGTAATGTTCTTAGAAGTTTTACCTGATGGGCAGGATTCTTTGTGATGCCCACTCCTTTGATTTTTTTTGTTTTGTTTTATATATAATGAAGAGGAAATGTTTTGAAAATACATCACTTTGGGAACTTATCTAAATACGTTTTGTAGTGCACATTGTTCAATATAGCTCTGTTACCTGCTCTGTCATTAAATTAATTACAAAGATGTTTATCTGTTCAATAATTTGATAGCGTGTATTTGTCTAAACCTGTAAGTTTGGTTGCATTTAATAATTTGACAGCGTGTATTTGTCCAAACTTATAAGTTTGGTTGCATTTGTTATAACAGCTAAAGACGAATTAAATTCTTTTACAGGAAACCTTTAATAGTGACTACCAAATAGGTTTTAATAGCGAACAAATTGAGTTATTTTACTACTGTCAAGTCTATTTTAAACTAAATCAAGAATATTAAATAAGCATTTCAAAGTTCAACACACTTTCTTTTATCGTTTGTTGAATTGTTGGCACTCCATGCTACTATGGAGGCAACATACTTGAATTCCACTTTGTCCCAAACTACATTAGGGTTGATTGATCCAAAGTTCATCTCATCTTGGTGAATGAATTTGAAGATGTTGAAAAAAGCAAGGAAATGTTGAGAGGGGTCATGGGATTTTTATGGTTATTAGCTTTAATTGTAGCTTTGCATGTCATTTATGTTCTTATTGCTCGAAATTTGTGGTGTCAAATGGGCCCTTTAAGAAAATTGAACTGATTTTAAAAAGTGGAAAATATGGATGTTTTCATTGATTCATTTGATACATAATTCTTAATATTAATAATATATATTCTAAATGTCCCACAAAACCTCCTTTTGGACTATGAAAAACATCGATCACTATATAGTTAAAATGTACAGCTCTCAACTAACAATGATCGAGCGCTATCCCTTTTAAGGGTACCGAGCTTTAAGTTTTAAAGAGCTTCTAAAGGGGTTGAAATGATCTCTCCGAAGTTGCTATCTGTTTTAAAATAAAAGGAGAGCTTCTAAAAATTTGACTTCTGGACATGCTGTTCGAGATGGCCGTATAAGGGATGCCACTTGATTGATATACTGCATGAGAGATCTCGAAACGCCCACAGAGATGCCATGAGAGAAATCAAGAGATACCGAAATAGGAATGTCGTAAGATGAGAGATATCGTTCGAGAGATACCATATTGAAGATTCTGCCATGAGAGTGTTATATTAAGAGTGTTATATTAATAATATATTCTAAATGTCCCACAAAACCCACCAGGCTTGACATGAAATTTCCACATGATTTCTTTAATAGTTTACTTAAATGATTTTTTTTTTTTTAACAAGAACGGTTAATATTTTTATTGATAATTGGAAAAAACATGGTTGGGCTGCAGCCTAAACAACCCTAAATGTAATAGAATATCCTACAAACTGATACTATAGGAGAAAAAAACAATCCATTTATGGAATTGGGGACATTATAGAATTTTCAGCATTCTTGATAAACTCAGATTGAGCTAAAAGACAGCCCTTGTTTGCCAATGCATCGGCTTCCTTGTTGTGTCTGGAGAATATGATAAAAGGAGATAGAGCTGAAGTTATGCAGCAGTGAACGGACCCTCTGCAAAATCTGATTGAGCACTGTGTTTTTAAAACTATCTTTCATGATTAAGATTTTGATTAAAATTTCCGAGTCCCCAAAGATTTGAATGGCTTGTCCACCATTCCCGTGAGCCAGTTGACATGCTTTGAAAAGACCCAAAGTTTCAGGTTGATTATTTGTGCTATGGCCAAGACCCCAGCTAAATGTGTCTTTTCTTTGCCCATCCGAACCACAGAGAATTCCTTCCGCTCCAGAAATACCTGGATTTCCTTTTGCTGCACCATCAAAGAAAATTGTGAATTTTCCCTGTTTCTGCCACCACTGCTGAAATTCTGTTTCAGTACTTCGGATTCTCCACATAGGGTCACTGCTTGGACGCTGGTAGTTCTTGTTCCTGACCTGCTGCAAGAGTACTTCAAGCCATCCAATATCTTCAGGGAGGAGCTGCTTATCTTGGTGAGAGTGGCAGCTATTCAAAGTATCTATCAACAAAGCTTTTGCTTTTGCTACCACAGTTGAAGGGGGGCACAATTTGCTTTGGAAGATGCCTTCATTCCTGGCTAGCCACACTTCCCAGCAAATGTATTTAGGGAGTGCTAGCCAGATTTTTAACCAAGGGGATTTGCTTGTGATAGCATGAGGATACCGCTCTTTCCAGGTAGAGAAAATGTTGACAATCGTGCTCTGCGAAGGCAAGTGGACGTTGAGCCCCTGCAGCATCTGTTGCCAGACTTCCTGAGTATATGGGCAATCAATGAAGATATGATCTATAGTTTCCAGCGCCATACAACATAGTGGGCATCTGTGTGGTCCTACTATTCCACGCTTATTTAAGTTCTCACTTGTTAAAATCCTTCGATGCATAAGAACCCAGCTGAAGAAATTGATTTTTGGGATACTGAATGGATCCCAAATGTGCTTCCAGAGAGCAGCCGTTTGGTTCACTGTTTGAATCTGTTGAAGTGCTTTAAACCCATGAGCTGCATTGTAAATCCCTGTCTGACCCCAACCTCATCTGTCACGAGCACGAGCATGCACCGAAGCTAGCCCTGTCAGCGTTTTCTTAAGCTCGATTTCTTGTTCTTTCAACTCTGTTGGAGGACGTGGGAGGATCCAGTGGATCCAATTTCCTCCGGGATCCCACATTGAGATATCTGTCATCTTATTAATGCCATGTTGGATAAGCCACTCACGTAGCTCTGCAAACTCGCCAAACTCTCTGAGAGGTTGAATGCCCATTATTTTTCCCACAACCTAATGTGCTTACCGTTGCCAGGAATTTGGTACAGATGTGCTTTGAAGAACTCCCACTCTTGACTGCATAATTTCCAAATCGCTGTTCCCTTGCTGGTGATGCCCTCATCCATGCTGGCCACGTTGAGCCCGGTCAGATATTTTTTAATTAGCATCTGGCTAACAGGGTGTCTACGATTTGAGAAGAACTGCCATAGGATCTTACCACCCATTGCTAGGTTTGCAATTCCTGGATCACGCACCTGAAGACCACCTTCAGAATAAGGCTGTTTAACCATGTCCCAACTAACCAAATGATATTTTTATGGGTTCTATTACCTCCTTGCCATAAGAAATTGCGGATTAGTTTTGATATTTTGATATTTGATCAGATATCAGAATGAGCTTGCCTGCTTTAGTTAGCCACTGCCCCCCCCATCCTGCCAATTTTGCTTTGATTTTGCTGAGGATTTCTATCCAATGAGTTGCATTTGCTCTACCCAGGGTTAAAGGCAGGCCTAGATACTTGATGGAATCCCACACAACGAATCCTGAGAAGCCTAATGAGTGAGCAATGCGTTGTATGGAGTTTTGTTCTGCCTTCCAGCCATAGACTGTGCTCTTTCTCTTGTTGACAAGAGCACCAGAGACTCTGCAGAAGCTTTGGATTATTTCATTGAAGACCATTGCTATACGAACAGAGGCACCTCCCAATAGGAGAGAATCATCGGCGAACATGGCATGGTTTAATGGATCTAACTCTTTCACCGCCCGGATACCAGGAGCTGCCCCTGCTATCTTCGCAGCGGTCAATTTCCGGCTAAGAGAGTCGGCCATCAGGATATACAGGAATGGGGACATAGGGCAGCCTTGCCTAATGCCCCTCGAGCCTTGAAAATACTTAGCTGGTCTGCGATTTACCACGGGGGCAATCCATGGCTTTCCTATACAAGCTTTGATCAACCTAACAAAATCAACACTAAATCCAAAAGAAAGGAGAACTTGAAAAAGGAAGGAGTGTCTTACTCGGTCGAAGGCATTGGCCATATCAAGCAAAATAAGCATCCCTTGCTCTTGCCTTTGACTGCTGGAATGAATGGTTTCCTGCACTAGAACCACATTATCCATAATGTGTCTGCCTTTAACAAAGCCGCCTTGACTGGGAGAGATAAGTTTTTCCAGAAGTGGCTTGATTATATTCGCCAAAAGTTGGACAGAATTTTGTATGAAGCATTGCACAACGATATGGGTCTGAAACGCTCGAAGGTCCCAGGGTTTGAATCCTTGGGGATTAAAGCCAAGAAGGTCGAGTTTGTGCTGCCTCCTACCTTTGCTTTTTGGAGGAAGCCTTTGATCATCCGAATTAAGTCCAACTTAATAATGTCCCAGCAAACTCTGTAGAAGTGAATGGAAAATCCGTCGAGCCCAGGAGCTTTGTCCGGCTCCATCGACCAAATGACTTTGCTGATTTCACTTTCAGAGAAGGGCTGCAAAAGATCGGAATTATCCTTCTCTTCGACCAGCCGGGGTATGTGATTAAGAAAGGCAGAAAAGTCGTCCTCACTTCCCGTGCTTTCTTCTGTAAAGAGCTGCTGAAAGTGGGCAGATGCTGCGTCTTTTAATTGATCTTCTTCCTTATGGACTACACCATCCGAAGTCTGAATTTCTTCTATGTGATTACGAGAAAGCCGGGCTTTGAACTGTTTGTGAAAGTATTTAGTATTTCTGTCTCCCGAATTGAGCCAAAGACTTCTTGACTTAAGTCTCCAGTAATCTTCTTCATGCTTATAAGAGCGGAGGGTGGAGAGTTGGGAAGCTTTCTCAATCTGAATGTTAGTGAGAGTAATTTCTTTGTTCTCCAACTCAATTTGCATTTTGAGCAGCTGATTGGTAGAATGCTTTCGGCAACTTGAAGGAGTAATGGTGGGCTTCTTTATCCAATTTTTCAAAGCCACTTTGGTGGCTTTAAGTTTATGTTCCCACACAAAACTGGGCGAGCCTGTGACATGAATTCTCCAAGCCGTCCGAACTGTATCAACAAACCCTTCTCTTTCAACCTAGAGAGGGATGAACCGGAAGGGGATGAGTCCCAGATTTACCTCATCCTCAATCTGTAAAATGATAGGCTTGTGGTTAGAACTCATCTTATGCAGAATTTTAGAGAAAATGATCTTCTTTTCAACCAAAAAGGTACTTTGCAATAGGAATTTGTCCAATTGGGCTGATATATGTGACTCTTCCACTCTGTTGTTTGATCAGGTATAGAGCCCTTTTTTTGGTTTAAAATCTATCAAGTCCTCCTGCTGCACCCGATTTTCAACAAAAGGGAGAAGATAATCTCTGCTCATGATGCCTCCTCGCTTCTCCTTAGGTTCGAAAATTAAATTTAAGTCTCCGGCGAGAATTATATTCTTGGGAGAACGCATATCTAAAAATTCAGCCAAAGAATACCAACATTCTTTCTTCTCTGCGTACATAACATGAACATAAAGATTGACTAGGGAAAAGGTCAACTTACTGGTAATATGGCAGAGTTCAGTGAATATCTAATGCTACGTCTCGTAGGCGCTCTCCAATTGAAATTTGTTGTCCTCCCAAAGAGTAGCCAACCCTCCGGCGGTGCCCCTTGCACTAACTACTTTCCCAGCATTTTTATTCCACTTCATTTTACTTATCTCAAGGAGAGCTTCCCCTCCAACTTTGGTCTCTTGGAGCATGAGGATCTTAGGGTTTTATGACTTCAGCAATTTTTTTACCACATCAACTTTTGCGGGATTCCCCAACCCTCTATAGTTCCAAGAGATGAGTCGCATTATTTCCCAGGTAGTGGAGGAGTAGGGCTTCCCTTTCCTACTCTAGTTCTAGTTTTTCTGCCAATAGACATTTCAATGGTAGGTTGATTACCTTGCATTTTGTGTCTCTCAGCTTCTTCCTCTCTTACATCTTTGAGAGATTTCCTTCCTGCTCTCTTCATAGGTTTGTCAAATGCCTCATCTTCAGATGAGCCAGAGTTTTCCACCGGTTTCTTACTTGCCATTTCCGCATAGGAGAGAGGGGAAGAAGTTCCACTAGGGGAATGGGCTAGAGGACTAAGATTTTCAGTCCTTTCTTGTATCCCTTCGAAGGAAGTGGTTTGCTGAGCAGTGTCCAATGTTGCTGACTCTGGCTTGTCTTCTAAGGTGTTGAGAGTTGCAAAGGAATTTTTAATTGCTGAAGCTTTCAGAATTTTGACTTCTGCACTTGGCTTTACTACTGATATGCTTTCATCACCTTGTTACTGTCCTACTGAAGATTCATTGGGCCCTTTCTCTATCTCTTTCCCTTTTTTACTTTTGTTAAGCTTTGACTTGGTAGTTTTCTGCACTTGGGACCATTGCTCATCTTTATTTGTTGCCTCCTCTTCTTCAGTTCTCTTTTTGCAATCCCTGGCAAAATGGCCATATCCATGGCAGAATCGGCATTTAAAGGGAAGTTGTTCATAATCCAGGTCTTGGATATGAATCCAGTCTCCAATTGTTAATTTGATGGCTTCCGGGAGACCGGTTTCCAAATCAACCTCTACACATATTCTTGCGCAAGAATATTGATCCTTACGGTCCGCTCGGTCAATGTATTTGCCCAGGGTGTTGCCGATTGCTTCTAGTGACTTCAGATTCCAACAATTAAGGGGCAGGTGGGGTAGGCGCACCCAGACTGGAACCGCCGACGGCACATCCTGCGTGGGATCAAAGTCTGGCGTCCAATTGTTCAAATACAAGCCCTGGGGGCCCATAAAATACAGTCCATTCCGAAAAATTAGGTGCTTGTCTTCTGCATTTTCAAAGACAATTACAAAAAATCCTTTGCCCACCATGTAACTTCTGATACCTTCCTTCGTAAGAGGTCTCCAATTTCGCTTTACCCAATCCTCTACCACTTTGGGAGAGGGCCATAATCCCGTAAATTGTCCTATTAAACCCCTCTCAGCAAGGTTCAGGGCGGATCTGCAAGTTTCGGCTTCAGGTAATGCTACACTTGGGATGTTATCTAGTTTCCTCACAAACTTCTGTGTCTCCTCCCGCTGTTTCCTCTTGCCTGTGGTTGCAACCAGCTTACGAAAGGCTAAGATCTCAGGTGGAGGGAGATCACCCCCATCAAGTCCATAAGGCCCAAAGAGTTCTAATTGGGTCCCATATTCCTCAAGAACAATCAGGGAAAAAAAGAACCTCAGAGAAGAACCCACTCTACTGCTCAGCTCCCACGCAGAGGAGAGCTGGTCACCAGGCCAGGGACTCTCAAGATCAGGGGGCTCGTCTTCAGGAACAACTAATACCACATCACTGCTCTTCTTGATCGAAACTCCAAAAATCTCTGAAACTTCTCACTCCAGGGCACAAAAGTCCTCCACTAGTTCCAGGGGGAAGCACGAATCAACCTTGCACACAACTACTTGGCCTATCTCGGTTCTGGAACAAATCTTGGAGCATTTTTTGCAATCAGGTCCAATGACTTTCAGAACAGAGCCTTGATAATCTTGGTAATCTTGATGTTAAGCTCCAGAGGGAAGCATTACACCTCAGAAAAACCCTGCACAACACTATGGCCGAGCTCGGCTCTGGTTCAAATCTTGGAGCGTTTTTGCATTCAAATCTTGGAGCATATTTTTAATGATCAATCAAATTTCAAATGAAATTTATTTTCACAATGTATGTAAACACCATGAATTTTGCTACATGTATTATTCATCATCTTTTTTGTAATTTTTCTTCTCTTTTTATGGAATGAATTTTGGAAAACCCTTGTACCTCCTTTCATTTTGAGTATGACAACTGAACCTAATAGGCTTATTAAGTGAGGTCCTCAACATTCACATAGATAGTCAATTTTGGGACTTGACCATGTTACATTGAACCACTCAAGGTTTCCATTTCAAGGTATCCTCCCTTCACTAGTGCCCCCTTCGGCCTCCCACGTAAAACCTCAACAAGGCTTGAGATGAAATATTTTTCCACATTATTTCTTTAATGGTTTAATTAGATGAAATTTCTTTCCACATTGTAGGTATTCCCCATGGATTTGCTATATATATTCTCTTCCTTCCACATTGTAGGTATTCCCCATGGATTTGCTATATATATTCTCTTCCATCAAATTAGGTTCATCCTATAAATATCATGAGAGCTCTTTGAAGTCATAAATGAGATCCCTTCAATATTGGTCCTCTTAAGATTGTCTTAAAAAACATTTATGAGTTCAAAGAGCTCTAAAGATATTTATCAATATTGGTCCTCTTAAGATTGTCTTAAAAATCATTAAAACCCCACCTTTATATTCACTAAGGTACAATAAATATTATTTTCAAAGATGTCATTAAGGTTTCTAATTGCGATAAAATTTTATATTGGTCATTTTTTTGGTATTTTTTTAGATGGAATGAATCGTGAGAAACTCTCTGAGTACTTCCCTTCATTTTGAGGATGGTACCCAGGGTAAACTGATTGGTTATAGGTTTGCAATCTAACCCGACAAGGTTATCGAGTGAGGTTGTTAACATTTGGATAGATAACTAGTCCAGGGACTTAATCGAGTGACATTTTACTTGTAGCTCACAAAAATCAACACTCGAGTTAGCTCATCGGGCTTAATTTTTTCTCTCGATGGAATGAATTGTGTATAGCCCTTCGAGTACTTCCCCATGATCCATGGGTGGTAAACGTTGTAAACCGTCTTTCTTGATTACAGAGCCTAACCCTAGAGAGGATTAAGAGAGTCGAACTTGTGAACTTCGCAACTTTGGGGGAAGAGATCTCATGTTTGGCTCATGACTACTTGATTTACTCTTGGGGCTAAGCCATCTTTTTAGTTTGAAATTGTAATCCCTAAGATAACTGTAGTATGAACTTTTCATTATACATTTCCTTAAGGGGATGATATGCTCGACCCCTTATTCCATTTTTTTCTTGAGAAAATGCACATCACAAGAAACCCTTCGAGAGTTTCCCCTCATTTCGAGGATGGTATTCGAGGTAAACCATTTTGTTGTAGTTTTGACAACCTAACTTGGTAGGGACATCCATCGAGGCCCACAATATTCACAAAGGAAGCTATCCAGGGGACTTCACCCTATGGCAATTCACAATGCTCAATGACTCCAACAATCCCATCGAGCTAAATTTTTGGGAATTGAGTTTTGCTCGAGAAATATAGATCACCCCCCTCTCGAGCCCATAAGTGAGAATGAGGTTGTTGGTACCTTGTCAACGCCACACAAATATTTGCAAACAACTTGCTTAATCATGTACATACTCTATCCACTTCTAGAATTGAACCTATGACCTCCAAGGATCTAACACACATTCTTAACTACAAGGCCCACTTAGATTGTACAAAAACCCTTAATCATTGTCATCTCCATCTCTACAGTTTGTTTGAAATGATTTATGTGATAGATTTGTCTATCAATGCTTTCATGAGTGCTTATTACATGTCAACTTATTTGCCCATTACATGTTGGATTTTACTTTTCCATGTTGTCAGTGAACTAGATTTTAAAGAATAACCTAAATGGTCTTTGAAAGTTTAATGCTTTTTTCTATTAAACAATCTAAAGTAAACCATCAATCTTACTTGTATGATAAATTACATCTTGTGGTTTGAGAAAAGAGTGAGAAACAACCCAAGGAAATAATTTCCTAAATAATCTAAAAACTCTTATCAAATGATTATTGTTCACATCATTATTAGAGATCATGAATCAAGTTGCTATACTATGAGTACTGTATATCTTCATCAATTATTTGAATAATAATTAACATTAGTTTAATTGAACTTGGTTGACAAGCAAAAACGTTTGTCAAGCTATTAACTTTGCCTTAAATTGTCGGTTTTGTAGTATTTTCTTTAGTATAAATCTCACTTCTCAAGAACACAAAATGTTTTTAGTTCTGTTTTTTTTCCTTTCTAGATAATATATTTTGAGTGAAAATTTTTAGGCACTTCTTTTCATTTATTCTTTAGGTCACAAGGTCGGGTCAACAACTTATGAATAGATTAGTATATAGGTCATCAACATTTGACTCATTAAGAGCAAACACAAATGAGATTGAACCGAGGAGGGTAACAACTTTTCCTCAACCACTCGAGCTACACCCAATTGACATTGTGTGTGTAAACTTTGTCGCATATAGTCTTCCAATTCATTTTTATGATAGTTCATGGCAATATGTAAGCTAGTATCTATAAAGGGTTATGCAATTGATATGTAGTTACATCAACTTAGTACTAATTTGATGTAACTTAGCTTTGGAAAGTGTGAAGGTGATTTTCTCAATCTAGAATCGTATTGTTTAGTGCCAAATGTGTGGGTGCCCAACCAACAAAGTGATTGTTCCTTACTCCAACAACGAGTGTCGGTCTCAAAAAAATCCCCATTTACAAACTAACAAAAACAACAAGATTGAAAGCCTAGCTTGCATATACACGTAAAAATCTTTAAATCTGAATGTGGATTTCTTTTTAGTATGTAAATAAAATGAGTAAATTATGAGCAACATAAACAATTGACACTAATACATATGAGCAAATTTGCCACGGTTTTGCATTGATATTGCCACGTTTTATCGTCTCAATTGCGACGATCATGGGCTCGATTTTGCGTGGAACCTGTTTCGTGGATATAACAATGAACTTGGAAAGTCATCGCAATAGAGCCGAACACTGGTCCCCACATGTCTTCTATAAGGAGGTCTTGAAAATGTTTTTTTATTCATTTTCTACAAACCGTCCCTCTACCGACGAACATTCGTCCTGACGAACATATGTCGAAAAAGCGTTGCATAAATATTTGCTTCCGTGAAAAACCATCTCTCTATCGATGGTTGTTCGTCGAACAAACCAAAACAAAGCCGAAGGCTGCGACGATTTTTCTATACTTGCAACAATGTTTCGGCTCAGCTATCGATGAACGTTCGTCGATGTTTTGCTATAGCTTCGACGACATTTCGTCGATATATAGACGATACTTGGGAGTTAAAAAAATAAAAACAGTGGAAACTGATGTCTTATGATTATAACCTAAATGTTATACCTTTACATGGTTTTGCTATACCTTCGACGAAAGTGCGTCGAGATATAGATGATACCTGGAAGTTAAAAAAAAATTAAAACCGTGGAAACTGATGTCTTATGAGTATAACCTAAATGTGCAAGCGAGGTGACATTATATTAGTGAATTTTGGCATTGGACAAGAGCTTATCATCTTTTTTGAGAACAAAGATGATTAAATGAAATTGATGGTGAGTTTATCATAGTTTTTAGAGTTTTCAAGTGCAAAAGAAGAGAATGAAAAAAGAGATTGATCTAGTATATCTCCTTTGATTGATCTAATTGTGAAGTCAACAGAGAAATGCTTCACCCTTTCATGAGCAAATGAGGTTGGAAATGAATGCACAAGTTACAAAAAAATGAATGCAAAACTAGCATTAGCAGTGGATTTCATGCCCAAAACATTTCAATTTGGTGTAATCTTAAGTTGTTTTGGGATCTAAAATTGTCACAACACTGAAGTTTGAGCTAGAGTTGATCTAAATCTGGTGAAAGCATGGATATTTTTAGTTGCTAACCGGCATATTTAGTTGTTTATACTGTTGTTGTTAATGCCCCATAATGTTCCTAGGAGGATGAAGTACTCCATGATAGTTTTTGTGCTATGAATCCCCATGTTCCATGTTTTTTCTTTTCAATATGGTAACCACCTTTAACCAAAAGACATGGAAACTGGTTGGAAATTGTCGGAATGTTAGGTTGGGATCAAATTCCGTTCCTTAAGGGAGGAAGAGATTCTACAATCGTGGATGTTGGAACAGGTTGTCACATGCCTTTTGTACAATAAATTCCATTGGAAAAGTTTTTAATATTGTACATACATATAGGATATGGAACATTATAGTGACCTTAACTCAACCCCTAGGGGAAAAGAGTAGTTGTTCACCTAGAAAATATTTGTAGGCTCTTTGCAGTGCCAACTGGTGGTACACTGTTTTGAATTTGCACATTACTGGAAGAGATGAAAAATAAAAATTGATCCTTCTTATGCAACCACCTCAAGCATGGCCAAAATTGATCAAAGTTAGTACCAAATATGCCCAAAAGAAAAAAAACCCTTGAGCACATGATAGGAAAGAGACATGTTAATCAACAAAAAATTGACAACTTATTTCTATTCTTTTACTATGCATGATCTCATATAACAAAAAATTCATCATAAACCACCTTTTGGCATTGATCAGAAGCAGGTTGCACAATTGAGCATGCAATTTGTAGTTTAGAAACCATATCATTATTGCCTTGGAGACACTCCTCGTGAAATATCATCACTTGCTCTACTACATGTGAAGAGCTACTAATGAGAATTCATCATACTACAAAAAACATAAGGTGCACTGAATTCATTTTTATTGAAAAATAAACTAGCGTAGATCCATCTCAAACCCGGATCTATCAAGCACCGAGAGGGATCCAATTTCTTGAGGTGTAATTTTTTTTTATTTTATCTTTAATTTTTTACACATTAAGAAAAAAATTACCCCTTAAGAATTTGGATCCCTCTCTTTTAATTTTTTAATTATTTTTTATTTTTGATAAGTTATGAGCGAACATGAAATTTTTAATTACTTTTGATTTTTTATAAGTTATGAGCCGACATGGAAACGTAACGTGACAAACATGACAAATGTGACAAACGTTACAACATCTCCCCCATACCGGGTTGTAACGTAACATGACAAACGTGACAAATGTGACAAACGTTACAACATCTCCCCCATATTGGGTTGTAACGTAACGTGACAAACGCGACAAATGTGACATGTGACGTCCGTTACAGGATCTCCCCCATACTATTACTTTTTACATTTTATTACTTTTGAAAACGTTACATGTGACATGTGACATGTGACATCCGTTACAGGATCTCCCCCATACTGGGTTGTAAGCACCTCGTTTACACTTGGTGCAATAAATAATAAAAAAATAACTCAACCCTTAGGGAAAAAGAGTTGTTGTTCACCTGGAAAATCTGTGTAGGATCTTTGTAGTGTGAACTGGTGGTAAGTTGTTTTGATGTTGCTCATTATTGGAAGAGGTGAATATGAAAAGTTGATCCTTTTTATGCAACCACCTCAAGCATGGCAAAAATTGGTCAAGTTAGTATCAAATATGTCCATAAGATAAAAACAATCCCTTGAGCACATGATGGGAAAGAGACATGTTAATCAACAAAAAATTGACAACTTATTTCTATTCTTTTACTATACATGATCTCATATAACAAAAAATTCATCGTAGATCACCTTTTGGCATTGATCATAAGTAGGTTGCACAGTTGAGCATGCAATTTGTAGTTTAGAAACCAAATCATAATTGCCTTGGAGACACTCCTCGTGAAATAGCATCACTTGCTCTACTACATGTGAAGAGCTACTAGTGAGAATTCATCATACTGCAAAAAACATAAGGTGCACTGAATTTGTCTTTATTGAGAAATAAAAAAAAAAATAAAAATAACTCAACCCCTAGGGAAAAATAGTAGTTTTTCACCTGGAAAATCTGTGTAGGATCTTTGTAGTGCCAACTGGTGGTAAGTTGTTTTGATGTTGCTCATTATTGGAAGAGGTGACTATGTAAAGTTGATCCTTCTTATGCAACCACCTCAAGCATGGCCAAAATTGGTCCAAGTTAGTATCAAATATGCCCATAAGATAAAAACAGTCCCTTGAGCACATGATGGGAAAGAGACAAAATTGAAAACTTATTTCTATTCTATTACTAGGAATGATCTCATGTAGTAAAAAAATCATCATAAATTACCTTTTGGCATTGAGAAGTAGGTTGCATAGTTGAGCATGCAATTTGTAGTTTAGAAACCATATCTTAATTTCCTTGGAGACACTCCTCATGTAATAACATCACTTTATCTGCTACCTTTGAAGATCTAGACATATCAATTTATGAAGGGCTCACCATAGTTAATGATAAAAATTCCAAACAGATTGAGGAAAGCAACCATAGGACCAATCATATTGCTTTTCTTGGGCCCTAGCGAGTATGAATAATTGAAATATTTTTAAGGGATATTGTAATTCAATTCAATCATTAGAGATTCTAGCTTTTGCATCATTTTGAGAAATTAACAGCGTATATATACATTTGTAGAAGAATTACAGCTGGTTAGGTTTAAAGATTGTGTCAATTCTTGTCCTAGTAGTAGTGTGTCCATTGTAGATGCAAAACTTTGCCAAACAATGTTTGAGTCGAAGTTGTAGAGAACAAAATTGCCTGAATATTGCATCTCCCCTAACTCAACAAACAATATTATGGTCTCATCCATCCAGACTATTGATTTTCCATCTTCCAGCTGAATATTTCCATCTTGACCAAGGGTGAGGAATTCTTCTTCACTTACTGGTTGGCTTCTGATAAACCCAAAACCATAAACCTTCAAATTTTCTAGATACATAAACGTTACAATAATAAAAATCAATCATCACTACAATCCAAGAACTTATGTATCAAAATAGGAAATTTCACAATATAAAATAAATATAGAAGATGATTTGGCTAATACAAAATAAATACAATAACAAACATACGATACAAACATAAAAATGCAAAACATATTTGTGTAATTTTTTTGTACTACTTTCTCATGCATTCCAATTGGAACTTTGATGACTAGTCTTTGTACTTGATTATGATGCAATTGGAATTCTCATTGACCCCATTTGGTCATCTTTGGATGTTAATATAAAATCTATTTCTTTCTCTCTCACTATGTTTTTAAACCACACACTCACAAGTGCTAAGGCTAATGATCACACCTTGATGAGGAATAGGGACGACTCGGCTGCATGGAAACAAAATAACAAGAATTATCTATCATCAAGAAACTATGTTAAATGCAAGGACAACATATTGAAGTCATGTGCAACCTACCTATCTCACCACCCTCCTATATTAATGCCTGCAACTCAGATGATAAATTCAAATCCTCATCCTCAATTTTTCATTCATTTAAAAATGATTGAGATAAAACTCAGTAGGAGTAAAGTGGGAAGGATGGAGAAAATACGGGTTAAAGAAAATCAAACATCCTTGACATGATGCTAAAGTTAGACAGATACTAGGTTGCCATGGATAATGTTATGGTGAATAAGAGAGGCAATTGTAGATGAGATGAATAAGCTAGCCCAAAGTAGCAAGCTACCAACGCGACAAACAATCACCAAGCCTTGGATCCTAATTGGGGGTAGTTGAAGGGTAGACATTCTCAGGTAGAGGTATCAACCAACAAGAAGACCAAAAAATCAGATAATGAGTTATGAGCTCTTGGATTCTGACCTGCAGTTCTCATATATTTGTTATTTTGTTTTTAATTTCCTAAGGCATGTACTGAGCTTCATGAGAGAAATAGAAACACTAGACTTGATGATACTCTCCCATTAGCAAACATATTCTTACGTTACTAAGGAGCATTTTTGTTTTATGTAGAAGGTTGTCTCCTAGTTTGGATGATAGTCTAAAAGTAGTTATTTACTATTGGTTGTGTCTCTTGTATCTTGATAGAATGAAATAGAATTTAAGGATAAAGACAAACACATTAAGGATAAAGATCACGTCAAAACCCTTACCTTATCATTGCCCTTTTGCCAAATCCATTCTCCCATACAACTTGATAAGAGTTTTCCACTAGATGCATTTCCATCACCAAGACCTGCATAAATCATCAAAGACATAATTTTTATAGGAATAAATAATATATAAGCAAATAAACAGTCATTTAAATCCTACTACAAAGTCCTGTAGAAATCAATGAACCGTGAAATGTTAAATTTATTAACAATATTTTAAGAAATAAACATGCACTTAAAAATTTACAACCATCTCTAATACATAGTAATAAAAGAGTATTTATACTTTATTGAGCTCCTCTCTGTTTCAAGAATAGTTTTATATTATCTACTGAACAGGGCCAACCACGTGAAGGTAGAAGCTCATATGGCCCCTCCGCCCCCTCACATCGCTCTCAATTCCCCATACACAATAAATGATGTTTATTACATAGAAAACATATAAACATTCATGCATAACTAGGCTAGTCATCAAAACATATAGACAAAAACATTGAAGCATAATGAGGTAATTCATATAAACAATGTTTTAGACTAACAACATCGATATACATCCAAATACAAGTCATGAATTTATACATCTAATTTTTCTTTGTTCTCTACTTTTTTGCATTGTAATAACTGACGATTAGGGTATTATAAGCATCATTTGGTGGAATATCTACAGAGCCATGTCCTGCTAGTGTTTGTGTTTCCATGCCCTTATGTATCATATAACTTCTTGTACGTCGTTGAGTAGGGCGTGGAGGCAGTTCTAAAGGGGCATGAACTGCAACACCGAAAATGGGCATATCGATATGTTGAAATATTATTGAAACTAATAGTTCATTATTTTGATTAAAGTTACAATATTGCTCTTTACATGTCTGTGTAGCCGTGACAACTGTTGTGTTAATTGTTTCTCTACTTGCTAATTCCTCTTGCGGTTCACCCTCCTGAGCTACATGGTCTTCCATTGAAAGAAGAAAATTTATAAGCATACGTCAGGAAATAAATATCTATAATCACAGTATATATCTCTATTTCCAAAGCAAACATACCAGAATGGCTACTCTGCTCCCCACTATCATGGGACATGCACAAGCCAACATCAACTGGTACGTGCTGAGTAGCGCTAGATTCACTGTTGCGGTTGCACTGTTGCTTAAAAGCAAACATAAATATTTAGTTATGGGTGATATAATCAAAATTGAATAGAGTTTAATAGTATATTGCAATGATGTCCTTATTCATTTTATTTACCCGCATCTGCGTCATTGGGGAGATTGGAGTCTGCCCCAAGCTTTGCTGATATTCAATCACACTTTTAAAACCATACTTGAAACCAAGCTTCAGGTCTTCCTCGGTGGAAACAACTTGGAATGTATTTCCCTGCAATGCACAACACATTTAAAATTTCCAATATCAAAAACAAATATTTGTTCGCTACTGCCAAATAAATATTCCCCACAGTTAATCATTTAATTCTTACGATTTGGGCTCTTAGTTTGCTATAGCCACCCTGGCCCAGTCTATGCTGCTCGTGCTTTTCCACTCTAGCCTTGGTGGCTTTGGAGGTGTCAGGTAGCCTATATATGAAAATTTTGAAAAACATTAGATATCGGAATTCTTACTTCAAACAAAAAATAAAAAAATAAATGAGCATATTTCACTAAGAATATGATATGTGTTGTACCTAGCTTTTCCAGACCTTGGTTGTTTTCCTTGTCTTTTTAGCAAGTTCTCCTTTGCATCCTCTATGAGTGCCTTCCACTCTTTCTCCGAAACCATGGGAGGGCGCTCATGCTTGAGGTCAAGTTGCAATTTATCCCTATATTGGGCCCTGGTATATTTTAAATTCTCGGCGGCTAACTTTGCAACCACTTTCTTATTGAATGTATTGCCAAACAAGTTTACCATGTGGTCTATCAATTTATCTTGCTTTGTGCTATCTTCACTATTCCACCATGTGCGAATGGTGGGGCCAAACAACTCCAATGCTTTGTCATTCAAATTCCTGTAGAAAACATTGTTTCCTCCAGAAACGTGTAATCCATTAATTTATAATAATTTCAATGTATGTCCATTTCAATTTCATGAATAAAATGTATAAATTAATTAATAAATACTTGTGATCTTTTTAATCTTGATCGGAACACAAGTGTCATCTACCAGAAAGGTGAGATCTAGTGATCCGGTGCTTTTAACTCGTGCTGCTCCAGGAAATTTTTTTTGGTCATCTATAGTACGTTCATCTCCGGAGTCATGTGGAGTCCTAGGCTCCGTCTCATCATGCTCCGGCATGTCATGCCGATCAAAATCAATTCCCTCATCAATGGATTCGAGGCCAACCACATGAGTGTAAAAAAGACTCATTGTTACATTCCTTTGTCAATGTTGTTGCTGCATTGGAGCATCACTGCTACCTATACCTGTCTCGGCAGTTTCTCTAGTCACTAGTCGTAAAAAATCCTACAAACGAAAAACTTTACTTTATCAGATCACTTGGAAAAATAGAAAACATAATATCATATATGAAATCATGTCATATCTTAAAAAAATATGTGAAGATGCCACTTACCCCATAAGATTTTATTTGTTCTTTCAGCTCTTCAATCCTTACCTTGATCTCCTGTGTCATGGGCCTTGTGAGAGCCAAGACAATCATTTATATGTTTGCCTTTTTCAAGGACTTCTTTATAGTTTCCGTTGGGTCTATGGAATAGTAAATTTCATCCTCAAGCTCCTCATCACCCAGATCAAGTGCACCGTACTAAATTCATTAAACAATAAAATTAAGCAAAATAATTTTAACATCATTCAAACATTGTTATTGTAATGAAAGTTAGTTACTATTAAGAACTAACACTTACCTGATGCGGTGTTGTGGCCGATGAATTCCCACGGTCACCCCGTATTGATCTACTTCCAGTGGGTGACTGTCCACGGTCACCTTGGACCGTGGAAGCAACAGGTGCCTCTCCACGGTCCTCACCCTGACATGATAAATCAATAAATAATTCATCAGAAACACAGAAAAATGTGAATGTCAACAATGGAAATCAAATGTTAACAGAAAAAATCGAAACATTTAGTTATTATATTTAGCACTTACCTGACGGGGCATAGAGTGTGACCTTCCACGGTCACTCTGGACCATGGAAGTAGTAGGTGCCTTTCCACTGGCGCCACCCTGACACAATAAATCATTAAATAAACGTTATGAAAATAATTGTAACATAATAAAAAATGAAATATTGCAATAATATTTATTTTTACCTCAAAAGTAGAGGACACGCGTTCTGTTTCATGACGAACATGGATAGTCCCCTGCCACAGTGTAATAAGCATGTTGTCACATGGAAATCTTCTGGGGTTGAAGTTTCTAGTTATTGTAGTCATATTTAGTTACTATATTTAGTTGAGTCAATAATTGTAACATAAACAAAAATGAGATATGACAATAATATTTACTTTTACCTCCGAAGGAGAAGATAGATGTTCTGCTCCATGGCGATGAGCAGACCCCCGCCACAGTGTAATAAGCATGTTATCATATGGAAATATTCACAATAAGCATGAAAAAAGCAAATGGTAACAGTGAAAATCGAATGTTAACTGAAAAAATCGAAACATTTTGTTATTGTAGTCATATTTATTTACTATATTTAACATTTACCTCCCGAGGCATGAATTGTGACCTTCCAGGGTCACCCTGGACTGTAGAAGCAGAATGTGGCTTTCCACTGCTTCCACCCTGACAAAATAAATCAATCAATAAAAATTGAGTCAATAATTGTAACATAAAAAAAAAATGATAAGCATAACAGTGTAATAAGCATGTTATCACATGGAAATATTCAGAATAAGCACAAGAAGGATGAGGACTTGGAGAAGGCAAGCAAGCATGAATAAATTGGTGAGCTTGAAGTGATGACAAATGCTGACATGAACAAATGAAGAGAAGAATGATGACATGGCAAGGTGACAAGACAAAAGACAAGATGACATGGCAAGAAGTCAAGACAGGGCATTGGAGAACAAGGTGACATGGACTTGGAAAGCATGAAGTTGAGGACAAGCAATGGAAAAGTCAAAGGAAAAACACACATGGCAAGCATAACAAGGACAAGGACATGGATGACAGGGATGATGACAAAGCAACATGACATGGCTGATGACAAGCCCTTGCGGGCATTTTTTTTGAAGGACTGTGCGGGCATTTTTTTTTTGAAGGATTGCGCGGGCATATCAAAGACAACTGCGAGCACCTTGGAGAAGCCCATGCGAGCATGATTGAAGGCCCTTGCGGGAAAATTAAGTGGAGCCCACTATTGCCATTCTTATGGTGAATTGAGGTCATCTTCAG
The DNA here is from genome assembly GCA_027924585.1 of Larix kaempferi. Classification (NCBI taxonomy): domain Eukaryota; kingdom Viridiplantae; phylum Streptophyta; class Pinopsida; order Pinales; family Pinaceae; genus Larix; species Larix kaempferi. The sequence goes on from BSBM01000841.1 coordinate 1,327,292, forward strand.
AGTATACTGTGGGCATTATTGACAAGCCCTTGCGGGAATGTCTAGGAGCCTTTGCAGGCATCCTATAAGACACCCTTGCGGGCATAAACCAAAAGGCCCTTGCGGGCATAATTGTGGACACTATGTGGGCATTCTAAAGGAGGCATGAAGACCATGACGATGTGGCAAAGAGACCAAAAAAATTATATATATATATTTGTTGAGGATAACATGGAATAATATATATGTGTGTGTGTGTGTGTGTGTGTGTATTTGAATTGATTGAAATAACTTTTGACAAGTCGGCCTCCTAAAAACTCATGGATAGGACAAGTATAAATAAAGATCAATTCATTGAATTTGAAAAAGGATTTTGTGTGGAAGAATTTGGATGAGTGAGTGAGCTCTGATTTCGAGGGACAGGAAGAATAGGAAAATAGGAGATTACAAAACTATATCTTGTGTCTCTTACAATGTGTTGATAATGTGTTTTACTTGATGAATGACATGTGCTTATATGATTACTAAAATATAGTTCATTGATGATATAAGATTTGAAGAAGAAGTTGAAATTGATAATAAGTCCTAGCTCACTGATTCACCCCCCCCTCTCAGTGAGCCATTATGTCTAACAATAAACAACTGTTCCGGAAAACTCTAGATCAGCCGTGCCAAAACAGAGCTCAAAGTGCCATAAAGCACGAAAAAAGCGAATGGTAACAGTGAAAATCGAATGTTAGCTGAAAAAATCGAAACATTTTGTTATTGTAGTAATATTTATTTACTCTATTTAACTTTTACCTCACGAGGCATAGATTGTGACCTTCCACGGTCACCTTGGACTGTGGAAGCAGAATGTGGCTTTCCACTGCTGCCACCCTGACAAAATAAATCAATAAGTAAAAGTTGAGTCAATAATTGTAACATAAAAAAATGAGATAAGCATAATCGTGTAATAAGAATGTTATCACATGGAAATATTCATAATAAGTACGAAAAAAGCGAATGTCCTATGTGGGAATCGAATGTTAACAAAAAAAATCGAAACATTTAGTTTTTGTAGTCATGTTTAGTTACTATATTTAGCATTTACCTGATGAGGCATAGCGTGTGACCTTCCACGGTTACCCTGGACCGTGGAAGCTACATCTATTCGATCTAAGTTGTAATCGATCAACAACTCTTCACCTGGAAGTATTTTTTTGTTGCACATAAAAATATAGGATGTTCTTCGCGTCCCTCAAATTTGCAATTCAGTTGCTTAGTTGCTGTCACTGGCCGTGTACTATTTATAAAGCCAACAATGTTTCTAGACGCTTTTGGTCTCCCATCAATATACATAGTCGCCCCTTTGTTTTTATTGTTTTCTGCTAGTTGTATATAATTTGCGGCAACTCCGTATCTCCGCATACTTCAAGTATATTGGGCCAAGATCAACCAGTTATTGTATCTGTATAATGGTCCGACATACTCCATCAATTCAGTTACAGTGCCATAGCTGACCTTTATGCCATCCATGGAAAATAGCCCCAATCCATGTAAGGACGAAGGAGCATTGCGATACATCCTCCCATTGATGAAAAAATCTGTGTCCACTTGGGGTAGATTTTTAGGTACCCATCGTTGCACTAGATGTCTATACCTCAAGGGAAATGAAATTTAACCTATGCTCTCAACATCATAATTACATGACCCTCCGTTGGCAATAAAATATTGCATGTGTATACGGATCTTTTCCTTACCTTTTTACATCTAGTTGATATAGAATCGGTAGATCTAGTACAACATGTCTCACTTTCAACCTCTCCGAGTATATCTTCATCATCACTCAAGGAATATAGATATGACAGATACCTATTTGGTGGTACCTACACTCGATAAACAAGAATATAAGTTACCAAGCGGATATAATTTAGCGTGCAAATATATTTACTTGTAATGTTTTAATATCAAAAGTTATTTCTTCCCAAAAACGTTATCAAAAGCTATTTTTCTCTCAAAGGTGTAATTTCTTTTAGAGTTATTTATATTTGAATTATTTTTAAGTATAAGACACAATTTGATTTGATTTGGAATTTTCTCACAACACAGATATAGAAGTGTGTTTCTTGGGTCACTTGACTAGTTAATGCATGCAAAGAGGTATGGGGTTCCCCCTCATATAGATCATGTTGGGGATTCAATTTGGAATGGGTGGTGGTCATATTGCTTCATTCATGGATTTCCCACCGAAACTCGGTGACGTTATTCTAACATTCCCTCTTCCACAGTGGTTTGATATGCAAGTTTCCTCATGCAAGGTACTCCTTCTCTAACTATGTGCTACATGTGCGCAATGGTACTCTATTGTATGACAACGTGGTCACAAAGGTCCAACTCTCCTCCTCAACATAGGTCCTTGGTTCCATCACCAACCTCCATGAAGTAACTGTTATCACACCATAGTAGTAGGGATACTATTCTTGTTTAGTAGATATCTGCACATTCCAAAGCTTCCATTATTCAAAGCTTGGCTATGATGATTGTATATTTTGAGATCACTCATGATCAGAGCAGTGTATTATTAAGACTTATGTTTGACCTTGTGTCAAGGCTGAGCCTTGAGAGTTCAGATTTGATGACTGATGTGACCCTTTATCCCATACAATTTCAGTTCAGTGCTTAGAGATGCATTGCAGCAGTGTTTCAGATGATATATGATGATTATTATTGTGATGATGTTATATGACCTATGGATATTTTATCATTGATTGTGGATTATTATCTTGTTAATTTAGTCATGATCACAACATCTGCTTGGTATATTATTCCTGATGTGGCAAACTATTTAAAATGAACTGTAAATTATAAAATGGACATTTACTTGCACATTTAGGTTGTTTGAAAAAACCCACTGGTTTACCACCTTACATAGATATGGTCTTTCCTGACACCAGTTGTCTGCTAGTTCAGGCTCCATATTCACTTGACTCCATCCATACATGACTTTCCTTATTTGACTGTAAACCCTGACCTGTCTCATTTGACTTTCTGATACTGAGGACTTCCCATTTTTCTACCTCTGTGTTTGGACCGCATCCCTGTATGTTTAGTGTCTCGGCTCTAAGTTGGTGACAAAACTTACCTTTGGTGAGTTGGATTGTAGGCCTAAATCATTCTGGTCGGTTGTCCCGATGTTTGGCATTGGCTCGAACTCCCCCTAGTCACTTGAGATGTTGTTGGCTAAAACTGAAAGCTCATGTACTACTTATGGAAACTTATAAATTCGCCCATGGAAACTAAAAAGGGCAAGAGCGATGAACTGCTAAAAATACTCCTCGAAGAGTATAAGAAAGGTCCAAAAAGCAATGGTTCTTAAAAGCTATATCTAAACAATTGCTGACCTTATATGTATATGAAAACATGCCCTGGATGCAAGCTGCAACTAGTTGTGCTTATCAGCACACTTGAGATCCGAAGGATTATGTAGGCCAAAAATGCCATGAAATGAAATTGAATGATCCTAATGAACCTGGATCAACTTGATGTAGACATGATGCCTAAGTTGAATAAGCACTCTCTAAACAATTTATCCATTTGTGAGGCACAACCATCCCCCGTGTTATTTTTTCCAACACAGAGTTTGTAGCTTTCCTCTTCTCCCAGTCCAAAGTATTTTTGAGTTGAGTTAGACAAGTCAACCCCTTGGCCCAACCTTGTTCCTAGCCTTCATCCTTCACTAGCAGTTTGACCATGTCCAATGGGTGAGTTTGTCATTTGAACTATTGTGAAAGTAATTTCATATAATAAAGGAATATGCTAACTTGATTAATGCCACTGAATGGATGTTATACTTTGATCTAAGCTGTGAGAATGATTAGAGGAACATGTCTTAGTCTATTGATATGATTTTTCCTTGGTTATATATGGACCTAGTCAAACCTAGTTTGACTATGGTCATTTCTTGGGATCCGTGATGATGTGGGCCACATATGCTTATAGATGATGATTGATGGACCCACATACTCTTGATGATGATGCCATATGATGGATATAGGATGCAGATGATGATTGATGCAGTTCAACAGTTTTATTTATCACTTTAGATCATCAGATTATACACTGTCCATAAATGGTGGACCCTACAGCTGGCCCATTAGGGAAACCCATGGTGTATGAGTACACATTCCTAGTGGATTTGGGTCTTCTAGATCCAATGAGACACTTATCTTTCAGTTCCAGGCACTTCTGACAGTTATTGATGCAGTTTTACATTTGTTGACCAGATTTGGGGCTGATTTCCCAGCCTGAGCAGCAGGGGCCAGGAGAGGCCAGTTCACCTAGGGCGCTGTATGAGGAGGGGGTGATCCAACCACTTGTTTTTACCAATTAACCCCCCTTCTGGAGAGCTTAGTGGGCTCAGTTGGACAGCGCAGATGCCCTGGGAGGCAGTTTTGGCACTTTCACAGTTACTGAGGCAGTTAAAAAATGGGATAAAGTGGCCACTGAGGAATTCGATTTGGGAAATTGAGGAAAGGTTTTGGCACTTGGTTTTCATAGAGGTCTTCCAGGGTGATCCCACTATCTTCCAGCCAGTTTTCACCATGTGGGTAGGCCCACATCGATCACAGGAGGTCTTTTACTGCTTGTCTGTCACAGATTTTGAGGACATATTTGATCATTTATATTATCTTGGACATATTTTATTATTTTATTGTGCCTTGGGGATGATCTAGTAAGGATTGATGCCTCCTAGCCCCACCATGTGCTTCTTATGTTATGTCCTAGTCGTTATGAGGTGGATTTTTGTACTTTTACCCCTCTAGTGGATGACGTCATCCTCACTTTGTACCATTTAGTTAGGGCGTCATCATTATATTGGGTGATCCATGTGATATATTGTTATGATTCATTATTAACCATTGATCATGTATTGATATCTTTTAATCTCAACCACTCATTTGATGTAGTATTGTAAAGTGGTATAGGGTTTTGGTCTTTATTATCCTATATAAGGAGGAGACCCCCTATTGTATAGCTCACCTTTTGGAGCTCTGGAATATTGGAATAGAACACTTCTTTGTGGAGCATATCTCTCTTGTCTTGTGGATTCTCTTGCATCTTGAGTATACAGTATCTCTTCTATGTATCATTGTGTATTTTGGTGCTTCTACTAGTTCTCTTGCAGGAAAGTCGAATTGGTGGAGAGGAGGGTGATTTCTTGAGGGTTATTGTTGGAGGGATCCACATATTCTCTCTTGGGTTGATCTTGTGACAGGGAGTATCATTATTGTATCTTCGTGACATAGTTGATGCTTTCTATTACATCTTTCTATCATTTTCATAATCATCTTACTTGACTTGTTTCTTTGATCTTGTCTTGTAGGAGGAGGACGATTTGGCTATTTTGGAGGAGGACGTTTTGGTTGGAGCTCTTGGATCTCACTCTTGAATATACACATAGGAGAATGCTATCAATTTGCAAGGTGGCCACAAGCAATTGAGGTAAGATCTACAAGGTATGTGCCTCTTTCCATCCATTCTCTCTTCATTGGTCACAAACCCTAATTAATTAAAACCCTCATTTTGGTTTTTCTTAGATCTACTTAGATCTAGCCTTGCTTTTGATAAGATATTAAGAACCCACCTCTATAGCATCCACCCCTAGTTGGATCTATAGTTTGGTGGTGATTGGGTTAAAATTAACACACTTTTCAAGGCAATATATCCCTCTTGAACCAAATCGCACTTCCTTGGAGAGGCTTGTTGGGTTAGATCTAGCATGTGGGTAGGTGAGATCCCACTTGATTTGCAAGCTACACACTTGATAACCTACCCCTAGACTTTTACTTGGGTGATTTCTACCTTGTGGGCATCATTCCACATTTTAAGGGATTAAAACCCCCTTTTGAATTACTTGGCACCTTAAAACTCAGATCTAGTAAGATCTAACCCTTGGATTGGCTTGATTTTCTAGATCCACATAGATCGGTGCCTAAGCTACTTGGATCTACAATTTGGTGGCCATTGGACTTGATTTGACACACCTTATCCACCTTTTAGCCCTCCTTGAGCAAGGTCGCACTTCCTTGGGTGACTGAGTTTGCCTACTTCTAGGATCTGGGTAGTTGAGATTTCAGTGAATTTGGAACGGGCATACCTTGAAACCTATATCTAGAGTATCATTTTGTGACGATCTACCTTGGGGGTAGCATTCCTTGTTTTAAGGGATTGTGGTCCACTTGGGTCATTTCATGAAATCCTAGATCTAGGAAGATCCAACCACTCTATCTCAATTAGCCCACTTGTCTTGACTTCTAGGTGTCCCGATCTACACTTTGACATATCTTTTGACTCCATTAACCCATCTAACAAGGCACTAGTCTTCCTTAAGCAAGTCGCACTCCTTGGGAATTGTGTCAAACCTTAGATCCTGTAAGTGGGTACTCCTAATCTCAACTTAGATCCATAGATCTACTCATTACATATCCTCTAGTGCCAATTGCATCCCTTGATTTCACCTTGTGGGTCCACTTTAAGCCATTTCACATATCCCAAGAAAGTAGGACCCACTTGTGTAACACATGGTACTATACCTTGTCATTATAACTAATCATGTGGCCTAAATCATACATTGGTTGAAACACTAATCATCTCTCAAACCATCATCAACCATACTTTAATTTCTAGTTCCACTTTACCTTGCATTGGTTTCCGTAACTTACCATTTACTCATCCCTAGGAACCTTTGTTTGGCACCAATCATCTTTGATTGGTTATAGGGTCTCCCCCTAGGTCTTGATTTATCTAGATCTAAAGTGAAGAGTGCCTCAGTTGACGTGACTCCCACCTTGCATTGGGAACCGTGGCATCTCTTGGGTCACCTCTTTAGTTGTCCATCTCCTCTACCGTCCCGGATGGGATACCACTAGGGGAAACTACAAGTTGTGTGATAAGAGTAACCTCCTCAATCCAAGCATCATCAAATCATGTTTCCAACCTGCAAGGTGTGTAGGTCCCAACCTCTAAGGGTTAAGTGCCCAATGCTCCTCCTCCTAGGCAAGTACCTCCCTTGATCAAGCGATCGACTCCCCCATTGTGTGCACCCAATGATTTTATCAACATGTCGATTAGGTAACAATATCCTAAGGGTACCATGTCAACACACTAACCAAGTCCAATCATCCACCCAAACCGAGACATTGATATGACCATGAAGCATCACAAGGGGCTAGGAGACCTATTGCTCGTCTATCGAGGTGAGAACACTTTTGGAGTAATCCCAAAAGCTAACACATAGTTTTCCCTAAAATGAATAATTATATCTAAAAACTAGGTGGCCATGTGTATTACTCACTCATTATCCTTGCCAAATATTTTAGGTGCTTGCAGTTAATACACATGAAATTTTATAACATCATGTCCATAAAAGAAAAATGAGTATGGAGTAACATAATTCTCTACAAAACGTTTTTTTGCTTCAAAGTGAAATTCTCAATGTAGATATGAGTTTTGATTGCTTGAAGTTGAATGAACAAAAAACTTTACAAATTTAATCGTCAACAAGCAAATGTATTACCCATTTTCGTGTTTACACCCTTATACCAACGGAGACAACCACATGAAAGTGGTGTCTTCCAATAACATATTGGTTGATTGGTTGGGGGGTCAATATGCTTTCTTGGTATACAATGTTAAACAGTTAGAAACCCTTATAATATGGCACCTTAGAATAGCTTAGAACGCTTTAACTCACACCAAATTTGGCCATCTTTTGCCCATTTTTTCCAAATTTTATGCAATTTCTTACATGGAGGGAAAGTGGGCCCATGCAAAAAATTGTCCAAAATTGGGCTAGATTAGGTCAATTTTGCAAAAAACACGCCATGTTTTTTTAATTTCAAGCATGAAATGAGGTGGAATAGCATTAGGTATGACTCCCACTCCCTACCATGCATGTTTGAAATTGTAAAGGATTTGGACAAATTTGTAACATTTTGTTAGTGATTTTAGCTATGGGGAGAGGGTTTAAATGATACGAATCAAGCTTGGTGGAGGGGGAGGATTCTAGACATCATTTCCCCTCTCTCCATGCAAGAAAACTCACAAAAATTGGCAAATTTTTCCCTCCCTCCATGCCTGATTTTTTTAAAATAGGATAACAAGGTGAAATGTCACCAAATTTAGGTAGTTTTGAGTGGTTTTGCACATGGACACATATAGGGTGATGTTGGATCCTGAATCGTCTTACACTACCTAAGACCTTTTTCTTACCATTGCTATGGTGTTCTGCAACACGGAAATCCTGAATTTGTTTGGTCATGATGGTAGGGTCCATGCCCGTTTTCTATCAAATGTGCGATGGATGGGTTCAGGGCCGGCATTTGACGGGAAAAATGCCTGTCATGGTTCATTTCCCCCCTCAAATACGGCCTATATTTCGTATAAACCCTCAGGAAAAACAAAGTAAACAGTGAGACGTCTGTATTTAGTGTGGAAACAGACAAAATCGTGGGATTTTTCCCAAATTCCTACGCTGGTAGGGTTGATGGGCTTACCGAATTCATTGGGCCCTTTGTTATCCTCTGGACTGCCGCCAGATTGCCTCCCCTGGGAACGACGGTAACCTATGGACTGGTATCCCCTGCTCCTTGATTTACCACTGCTCTGCTCATCAAATTACTAATGCTCTAGATGCTGCTAATGAACTAGTGCGCGGGAGTGAACTTGTTCTTTGTTGTTTTGCTCTGGATGCTGCTAATGAGCTAGTGCGTGGGAGTCTTTTCCCTCTATGTTTTTTTGTTTTTTTATTTTTTATTTTTTATTTTGTGTTTTGTTTTGTTTTTTTATTTGCATATTTATTTTTTGTTTAGTTTTTTTATTTATTTATTTGCATATTTTGTATTTTGTTGCATTTTAAATTAATTTTAGTTAAACAACTCTATTTTTTTAATTTAATGTAATTTAATTTAATTTAACTAGGATTTTGTCATAATTTGTATTGGTTGCATTGCTTATAGTGAGATCCTATACATAAGTCCCTTCAAGGAGGAATATGATTATGATGGCGATGATGATGATGATGATGATGATGATGGCGATGATGATGATGAAGACCAGGAAGATGATGGTGATGATGACAACAACGATGATGATGATGATGATCATCATTATCATCATCATCATCCTTGTCGTTGTCATTACCATCGTCTTTGTCGCCTTCATGATCATCATCATCGTCATCGTCATCATTGATCATCATCATGATCTTCTTCTTCATCATCATCATCATAATCATCATAATCATCATCTTCATCATCAACATCTTCGTTATATACCATCATCATCATCATCATCAACATCTTCATCTTCATCATCATATCCATCATCATCATCATTATCCAATTCATCATCATCTCCATTATCATGATCATCATCTTCATCATCATCATCATCATTTTCATTATCATCTTCATCATCTTCATCATCTTCATCATCATCATCATATTCGTCATCATCATCATCATCATCATCATCATCATCATCTTCATCATCATCTTCATCATCACAATTATAGGGGGAGCTCAGTAAATGAAGACGTCTACATGATAGGGGGAGCATCCAGTTGAGTGAAAATTAAGGATTGCTCCTAACACCCATTCCAAGGACTAATTTAACAATTCAATATGATTTGAAAACAATCATTACGCAGGATCAGTTTGAGAGTTTCAAAATTGTTTAACACAACTCCTCCTTTCACTCAAATTCAATATGATCTGAGGAAGTAGTAAAAAAAAAATACAACTTTTTGGGCCCTATGAAGCCTCATGTTTTTAGATTTTTGCACATGAAGAATCAAGACTTATGGACCTAGTCCAGTGTCTTAAAAGAGGAAGATCCTAACTGAGCAGTTTGGTAGTTCTATAATGTGCATTCTTTATAGGAGTGAATAATCACTCATAACCATTCTATTATAATGTTGGCCAATCTCAAAAGAATTTAGTGAAGACAAGGTAAAGATCTTGTCATCACATCTTCATCATCATCATCATCTTCATCAACATCATCATCATCACCATCACCATCATCATCATCTTCATCGTGATGATGATGATGATGATGATGATGATCTGGATCATCCTAATCATCATCATGATAATCATCTTCATCATCCTCATCCAGGTCATCATCATCATCATCATCCTCATCCTCATCATCATCATCGTCCTCATCCTCATCCTCAGCATGATCATGATCATGATCATCATCACCACCACCATCATTGATCATCATCATCATCTTCAACATCATCATCATCATCATCATCATCATCATCATCATCGTCATCATCGTCATCTCCCTCATCCTAATCATCATCATGATAATCATGATCACCATCCTCATCCTGGTCATCATCCTCATCCTTGTCATCATCATCATCATCCTCATCCTCATCATCCTCATCATCATCGTCCTCATCCTCATCCTCATCATCATCATCATCGTCGTTGTTGTCGTCATCACCACCACCATCATTGATCATCATCATCATCATCATCGTCATCATTGACATCATCTCCCTCTTCCTAATCAACATCTTCATCATCGTCATCATCATCATCATCTTCACCCTAATCAACATCTTCATCATCACCATCATCATCATCTTCATCATGATCATCAGCTTCACCACTACCACCACCACCATCATCATCATCTTCATCATCATCATCATCATCGTCCTCATCATCATCATCATCGTCCTCATCATCATCAACATCTTCATGATGATGATGAGGATGATGATCATCCTCATCATCCTCATCCTCATCCTCATCCTCATCCTCATCATCATTTTCGTCATCCTCATCTTCATCCTAGTCATCATAACCATCATCATCATCATCCTCATCACCCTCATCCTCATCCTCATCATCCTCATCATCATCATCCTCCTCATCATCATCGTCATGATGATGATGTTGATGACGATGATGATGTCGACGACGATGATGAAGTTGATGATGATGTAGTTGATGATGATCCTAACGATAAGGAAGATGATGATGAATATGACGATGATCTTTGTCGTCATCATCATCATCATCATCATCATCATCTTCGACATCATCATCATCATCATCTTCTTCATCTCCATCATCATCATCATCTCCCTCATCTTCATCATCTTCATCATCATCGTCATCATCATCATCCTCATCATTATCATCATCTTCTTCTTCTTCATCATCATCAACATCATCATCATCATCGTCATCATCATCATCATCTTCTTCATCTCCATCATCATCATCATCATCATCTTCATCATCTTCATCATCGTCGTTGTCGTCATCATCGTCTTCATGATGATGATGATGATGATAAGGAAGATGATGATGATGATGATGACGATCATGTTGATGATGATGTTGATGATGATGATGATGATGACGATGATGATGACCTTGATGATGAAGTTGATGATGATGTAGTTGATGATGATCATGGCGATAAGGAATATGACGATGATGATGAAGATGACGTTGATCATTGCCGTCGTCATCATCATCATCATCATCATCATCATCATCATCATCATGAAGGTGATGATGCTGATGATGATGATGACGAATATGATGATGATGGTCAAGATGATGATGATGTTAACGAAGATGGTGATGATGAAGATGATGATTATGATGATGATGATAAGGAAGATGATAAGATGAAATTTCATTACGAAAGGTTGAAGAAATAAAATGATTATGATAGTTTGAAACATTGGGGGCATAAATGGCATTGTCGATGGAATGATCCATCCTAAGGCTATCTTTATTGGAACATTTAGTTGGACGTTGATTGTTTGGACGAAACTTATCATCTAAATTTTAAGTAAGATGTTGATTTCATCACCACTCTATTCATAAATGTGATTCTTTTGAATGTATGAAGAGTGTCATTTATATTCATATTGATTGTTGTTGGTCATATTAATCATAAACAATTTTAAGTTATACTCTAGAACCATAAAATAATTTATGCATTTTCGTCATCATCGTTGTCGTCATCGTCGTCATCATCATCCTCCTCCACATCATCATCATCCTCCTCTTCATCAATATTGTCTTCATCAACCTCGCAAGCTAAAATTGATGGAATAAATATCTTTCATTTTAAACAATAAGAAGTACATTAAAACAATGATTTTCATAGCCATCAAAACATATTATTTTTTAATTTGTTGTTAACTAAAAAAAATGTTTTTCATAGCCATCAAAACATATTATTTTTTAATTTGTTGTTAATTAAAAAAAATGTTTTTCATAGCCATCAAAACATATTATTTTTTAATTTGTTCTTAATTAAAAAAATGTTTTTCATAGCCATCAAAACATATTATTTTTTAATTTGTCGTTAATAAATGGTCATTGTCGCCTCTTCCAAAAGGTAGGGGGCCCACCAGGTTGTCTCGGGATCCAGGATGGTGACTTCTCGTGGAGTCCAAGCACCTAGAGCCCCCACCATACCTTTGCACTATGCGTCGAATACAACTAGAGAGGCCGGCCCATATAAACTCTTACAAACAAGACTCCACTGCCAATGTGGGATAAATCCCAAAAAACAAATCAATCGCTACCACCGGATCCTTTGATCAAACGGTTGCTGAGTCTTCTCCATTTCTCCTGCACGATCACGAGAAATATCACAGATCTGCACTATTTTTTTGAAATGCCTGCAACTACCTGAGATAAATATGCAACTTCCAAAACATTCCATCATTTGGTTGAAAATCGCATTATGCATTTGGGGTGAATTTTTAGAGCCCATATTTTCGCTAACATCCCCTCCCGATGGTCATATTGGGTGAGGGGGACGTTACTTTTTTCCATGGAAAAAATTGTATATTTTCTCTTTCAAGCATAAATCAAAATATAAATTGATGTGTTTACTCGACACTCTGAAGGACTAAGCCTCTCTTCCACTCAGAGATCCCCAAAAAGTTAAAAGAAAATATGGGGATAATGTCTTCACATACCACCATCATAATCATCATCATCATCATCATGCCCTCCATATGACTAAGTATGGGAAAATTAGCAAAACTTCCCTAAGAGAGTGCCTGTCATAATTCATGGTTTGAAGATAATGCCCGCACCATCATACAAGGCTATAACTTGTTGAAGTGGCTATCTAGTCATGATATCAGTTAGCCTTAATAATTTTTGAGGAGAAAGATATAAGCCTGCCAAAACAGGGTTTCAGGATAAACCTTGAAGAATTTCCCAAAAAATTTCCCGAAAATGACAAAGTGTTGGAAAAACTGGCTCAAGTGACCTCAGGGAAATGCCCACCATAAATTGTGGGTTGAAGAAAATTCCCGCACCTTATGGGAATCTTGTAGGTTGGTGTTTTTTCTACCCAACCATGGTCTCAGTTTGTCCAAAGAGACTCTGAGGAAGAAGATATGGATCTTGCAAAAGTGCTACTTAGCCTAAGTTGCACTACTTCAGTAAAATGCCCGCCAAGGAAAGAGAAAGTAACCTCAGAGGATGAAATTGGTCTTTATGGATTCACCTTGTTGGCCTCTACCCATTCGGTGTCTCACACTTCATATTTGATGAAAATAAAAATTTCATCATGTTGACCTAGGGTTTGACTATTTTGTTCAAGTGTTGAATTAACAAGTTAGAAGGCCATTTTCAAATGCCCGCCAAGGGTGTGTGTGTTTCATAAAATTTGAAAAGTGACATGGATCTGTTCCTTATTGAAATGGATATCCAAACATACTTTTAGTTTGCCTCATGATGGTCATATATGCAAAAGATATATCTGCCAAAAATAGGAAAAATATCATTTTTCATATTAAACAGGGGAAAATTAGCTAAGTGTTAAAATCCAAAAATTGAAAAGGAATTTTGGAAATGCCTGCCAAATAGGATCCTTGCACTGATAATTTTTCCAGATGACATGGGCATACTCCTTGATGATATGGATATCCAGTTGTGGTATCAATTCCCTTCCCGATACTCGCACGTGCGAAATATTGATCTACCAAAACGAAGAAAAATCATATGAGTCATGTTTTAATTTAATAAACAAAAAAATAATTTTGAAGAGGCATGATGATGAAAATGTATAAGGTCAGTTTGAAGAGTTGCAATGATTGAAGGGTGAATTATTTAATATATATTTACACATTTTAGAAGGAAGAAGCGTATCTTGGGTGTCCAAGTTGCAGTAGCAGCAAGAACAGGCCAAGACAAATGAAATTCCAGAATTGAAGAAAAGAAATCAGAAAAGGGTGGAAGGGTGGAGCTAGGGAAGGTTGTTGCATCCTTCTAAAAGGGTGTTGGTGCATCCTGTCAGTTGTATCTTTTTAAACTACCAATTGAACACTAAGACAAAATTGTCAAACCCTAGGTCAAAATGAGGAGATTTTTATTTTCATCATCTTGGAAGTATGAGACACCCAATGGATAGAGGCCAACAAGGTGATTCCATCCAGACCAATTTCATCCTTTGAGACCTCTTTCTCTCTCCTCAGTGGGATTTTTATTGGAGTAGTGCAACTCAAGATAAGAAGCACTTTTGGAAAATCAATATCTTCTTCCTTGGAGACTCTTTGGACAAACCAATGATATAGTTGGATGCACCAAACAAAATTCTAGAGACCCATACTCTCAAAATAATTTTACACACCAACCACAAGACATGGCGGGAATTTTACTAAGGTCACTTGGGAATTTTCTACTGATTTTATAATTGGACAATTTTTGCACTTTCCTAGATTGGTCCAATATGCATGAAACACTGTTTTGGAAGATCCATAACTTCTTCCTCAGACACTTTTTGGACAATATGAGACCATGGTCAAGTAGACAACTCAACAAGGTACAACCCGACCATACGGTGCGGGCATTTACTCTAACCCCCAAATTCTTGCGGGCATTTCCCTGAGGCCACCTGCACCAGTTTTCCAACACAACCATTTTCAGGAATTTACTAAGTATGTAAAAATTAGTCAAAACTGCTATAAGAGAATGCCCGCCATAATTCATGGTTTGAGAAAAATTCCCGCACCATCATACTAGGCTATAGCTTGTTGAAGTGGCTATCTAGTCATGGTCTCATTTTTCCTTAATCACTTATGAGGAGAAAGTTATAGGTCTGCCAAAACAGGGTTTTGCACCAGAGGAAGTAAAATTGACTAAGTAGCCTACCTGAAAATGCCTGCCATAAATCATAGGTTAAAGTAAATGCCCGCAACATATGGTCAGGATGTACCATGTTGATTTGTCTACCTGCCCATGGTCTCAGGTTTTTTAAGCATGTCTGAGGAGAAAGTTTTAAGTCTGCCAAAATGGGGTTTTAGGATAAACTCTGGAGGAATTCCTGAAAATGACTTAAGTGTTGGAAAACTGGTCCAGGTGGCCTTGGGAAAATGCCCGTCGTACCTCATGGGAGAATGATAAAAATGATATGGAAGTATAATGCTCTAGCTTGTCATAGAGGCTATCTCTCCATGGTCTTAGTTTTCACAGAAGATGTTTGATGACAAAGATAACAGCCTGCCAAAACAGGGTCTCATGTTACTTTTACACCAAAGTAGCAAAATTGCCCAAGTGGCCTTAGAGAAATTCCCTCCATAGTTTGTGGGTTGAAGAAAATGCCCACACCACATGGTCATCTTGTAGGTTGTTGTTTTGTCTACCTGACTATGCTTTCACATTGACTTGAAAGGGCCTGAGCAAGAAGTTATGGATCTGCCAAAACGGGGTCACATGTGCAAGAAATTAACCAGCCAAATTGAGAAAAAACTTGTTTTGCATATTAAGAACAAGTGAAATTAGGCTAGGTGTTAAAATCATAAGGTTAAGGGGCTATTTGGAAATGCCCGCCAGGAACTGTCCTTGTGGGGATAAATTCATCAGTTGACATGAACTTGTTGCTTGTTGAAGTAGCTATCCAGTGATCGTTTCAGGTTACTTCCTGATAGTCACATGTGCAAGAAATTAACCTGCCAAAGTAGGAAAAATATTGTTTTGCATATTAAGAACAAGAGAAACAAAAGAGGTCCAAATCCTGAAAAATGGTTGTGTTGGAAAATTGCTCCAAGTGGCCTTGGGAAATTGCCCGCTGTACGTCATAGGAGAATGATAAAAATTATCTAAAACTCTAATGCTATAGATTGTTGAAGATGCTATCATACCATGGTCTCAGTTCTCAAAGAGGGTTTTTGATGACAAAGTTAAAGGCATGCCAAAACGAGGTTTCAGGCTGTTTTTGCACCAGTGGTAGTAAAACTTCCCAAGTGGCCTCAGGAAAATGCCCGCCATAATTCATAGGTTGAGGTAAATGCCCACCCCATAGTGTCAGACTGTAGCTTGTTGATATTTCTACTTGACCTGGTATCCGATTGTCTTCATAGTTTCTAAAAAGGAAGTTATGGGTCTTCCAAAACAATGTTTCAGGCAGATTGTTCCGGTCTAGGAAAATGCAAAAATTGCCTGAGTATAAAATTATTGGTATAAATGCTTGAGTGACCTTAGTAAAATGCCCTCAATTTCCTGTGGTTGATGTCTTAAAATATTTTGAGGGTATGGGTCTCTAGATTGTTGATTGGTGCATCCAAACGTATCATTGGTTTGTCCAAAGAGTCTATGTAGGTGAAGATATTGATCTGCCAAGGAGAGAGAAAGAGGTATCAAAGGATGGAATTGGTCTAGATGGAATCACCTTGTTCGCCTCTATCCATTGGGTGTCTCATACTTCCAAGTTGATGAAAATAAAAATCTCCTCATTTTGACTTAGGGTTTGACAATTTTGTCTGAGTGTTGAATTGGTAGTTTAAAAAGCTAGTGTTGATTGGATGTTTTGGCAGGCCATTATCTTCTTGGACATAGACCTTTTATCGCGAATGAGTCAATGGTCAAGTGTGTAAATCCTCCACCTTAAACATTATTGTTGAATGTGGTTGTCATTGATGTCACTTCAATAGCAGCAGTTGATGCAGTTCCATCTTTAGATTATATCAGTTGGGTGCTAAAAGTTTGGATTAACTAACTCAAGAGTAAAATGAATGTAATTTTTTGCTTAATTATAAACAATAAATATACAAACTAAATATGTGAATATTCAATTTAAAGTAATTTTTAAAACAGGGTAATTGACGGAGCCCAAGATGTCTCCAAACAATGAGGAAGTTAATTCTTCCTCTTTAAAAATGCATAGCTTTTTTTTTTCAATATATAGCTTTTCTTTAATATAAATTTTTTGGATGATTTTTCATTCGAAGTTTTTTTGAAAGGGAAGTTGCCTTCTTATGGTGTATTTTTGAATTGTTTGTTTTCTTCAACTAAATTAGTGCTAATGAGAGAATCCATCTTGCATGCATGAGTCTTAATATTTAGAATATAAGATTAATTAAATAAAACATGGATATATATTTTTATTACTATATTTTATTGAAAATTAAAATCTTTAATAAAAATTTCAATAATGAAAGGTAGTTTCTTTAATAACACTTTACTATTGAAGGGTATGTTCTGAAACTAAACGTTTTGTGATGGTTAAAGTAAGAGTTCAAAATGTCATAAAAATTTGATTTGAAGGGTAAAGATAAAATGAATTTCCAACCCTGCCTATGTGCAATCATGAAGCCCAATCATGAAAAGAACCAAAATGACTTTATTGATTGTTTGATCTAAGAGTTAATAGTTCTCAGAATATTGTTTAATGTTTGATCTAAGAGTTAATAGTTAACAGATTAATTCAGGATTAATTTACTTACAGAACCTTTTTTTTCAACGAAAAAAAAGTTCCTTGTTATTCATTAAGTGAATCAAAGAAAATTACAATAAAACCTATCTCAAGGATAGAATCTTTGAAAACAGACTATGCAGTCTTTTACAATAAATCCGATAATGCTTACCACTATTCAATAATATACCATCATAACCATAGTTGCTGATAACATCATAAAAATAACACAGATACATAGGAAATCTTAACCAAAAAGCCCCTAAAGCAGGTGCATCGAATTTACAAAATGGATCATAAAGGCTAGCCTAATTAATAAAGACGAACATAAAACATTTCCCTCGGATGGTGATCAGTGAAAGGGGTAACCTAAAGAATACCATCTGCCAAATGTAATCCCTTCTTTGACAATAAATCAGCTCTATGATTGAAAGAACGAGAGATGTGTTGTATAGAGTAGTCGTGAAATTGTTCCAACAAGATGGTAATTTACTTATAGAATCATAATGAATTTACTATATAATTAGTAATGTGCTTTAAATTTGAATAGTCAAACATACATACTATAGAATCAAATAACAGAGAAATCACAACATTACAATTAACAGAATATAAAACAATATTGCACTACATTTAAGAAACCAAATCACAAGCCCAACAAATAGTTACAAGTTTTATAGTCATTTGAATATTGAGAATTCATAATGCAATATTTCAATAGAAGTATCCATTTGTTACAAATTGGCTTTCAAAGAGGATTTCTTCTTGAACCAACAGGTCATGTGCAAAATATGAAACTAGTCATGTTTTACTTATTATCCTTTGTATAAAAGTGAGAATGGAAGAAATATGCAATGACCCTTTTTTAAAATTTTATTAAAATTCTCAATTTCCCACTTTTTCTCCAATTTCGACCCTTGACTAGTTTTGATGTCAAGGTCTCCAAATTAACCCAAATGCTCCCAAATATTCTGTAAAGGTATATGAATGATATTGGAACTTGAATATGATGTCCAGGGATTATATATGGCCACCAAAAGACTTCTTCAAACTTGTTTAAGATTCAGGACCAAGTATGTGATTTTACTAGTAATTTGTGAAGCAAATCCCCCCAGCGTAATGATTGAAATTGGCTTCCCAAATGCCTCCAAACCCATTCGAAATTCAGAACAGAGGTAGGGGATGTCTGAGGGAAATTAATAAGGTAAAATATGCACCATTAATCAATTATTAGGTTTGTTATAACCTCCTCCCCAACAACAACAAAAACCACTAATTCGACCCTTGGGGAAATGACACCAAATCTCTTCCAAATGCAAATAAACTGAGTAAAATGACTTCAAATGCTTAAGTGATGAACATGAAAATTCTAATATTCATTAATGGCTGTCCATTAATCATAAATATATCAGAGAAACATTCTTTCATTTGAAATCATTAGCATTACAATAGCATACATCAATGTAGTGGGGAAATGGTCATTGTTTGCTCATTAATCATCATTTTTACATACAACCACTTGGTATTTCAACCTGAAAATTTCTGAAGATGAAGAATATATTATATTAAGCTTATTACAATCATAAATAAATCATGATAAGATCTCCCAAGGAGTACAATAGCTCACCAAAAACGCCCTCCCTCAACAAGCAAGAATATGCCTTCGAAACTGGAAATGGTTGAGAGAAAGTGCTGGACTAAAAAAATCCACGAGCTTCCCTATAGATGATACCTGAAAATACAAAATCCATTAAATATCCATGAAAGACCTGAGTGGCCTCTCAAAACACCAACTTGGATGGGAATCTTTCACCCTCGAAATTGGCTAAGGCAAGAAACTAGTCATCCACTAGCTCTCTCTTCATAAATGCAATTTTTCTCAAATGATCAAAAGCCCTTCTCTTGGTTCATACCTGTATTTTATAAACATCCTTAGCCTTATAAGGTTCCCAATCCATCCATAAAATCAATCCAATTCGAATTAGGGTAAGGGATGAAGATTTGCCATGTGTCTCACCTTTCCTAGACTTCCACCTTCCACCAATTCGAGTGGGGGTCTCTTTGGCTTCTCCAACTCCCACGAGCTCCCTCTTGGAGCCTATTTTTGGGGCTGACATGTCATAATGGTCAGATGTCAGAGGTCATATCTGCAATTTCTCATAGATGTCATAGATGCTCCATCATTGTTGTCATAGGGGCTAGGGAATCTAGCCCAACTGTCCACAAGCTTCCAATTTGACTCTTCCTCTTCCATGGAGGTTACCAATCCATCCCAATTCAACCTAAGATGCTCAATTCCATGTGTATGACTTACCAACTCACCCAAGAATGTTCACCTTCTCATGAATTCGAATTGGCAAGAGAGAGATGCCACATGTCCTTGAAAAATCAAGCTAGTGTGGGTCCCACATCCTCCATATGTCTTCAAAACCACTTGCCACCTAGAATTTCTCTTGAATTTCTTTATTCAACCTATTTATTAAATTCTTGAACCCTTCTAATGTATAAACATGATTTATTAGCTTCCTTATTGCAATTCAAAATGTGCCCATCCAACCTAGGAAACTAGTAGGATTGATGGGATTGTCTTCTATGCAATTATTTGAATGGGGACATTAAAAAATAAGTAATCCTACAAATTACCACAAGCAAGAAGTTTAACCAAAGCGTTATACTTGTAGGGACAAAGTGTTTTAATACTTATAGAAATATATTTAAATGCCCAAGGAATATACACAAATCTTATATCCATTGATATATCTAGAATTTTTAGAAATAGATTTAAATGCCAGAGGAATATACACAAATCTTATATCCATTAATATATCTTCGTTAATATTTCCGATTACAATTGCCGATATACAGCTATATACCAAATAGACCAATATTTGTTGCTGATTACATCAAATGTTTATATCACTAATACGATAGAATCCTACTCCCTAGAACCTCAATAACATGAGCTTCTATTTTACAAAAAGGATAATAGTGTGCATACCAAAAATTAATATAGACGGACATAAGGGACTTGGAAAACTAACAAAAAATGAAACAAGTACCTAATCAGACAAGTAAATATCAAGAGACCGTGGTGGGTGGGCTGCGTGGTTCCCTCAGTCAGTCTCCATTGATTTTTCCCTTGAGGAAGGAAACCTTTCAGCTGGAGGGGACTGTCTAGAACCTACAGAAGTTGTTGGGCTCCCCTCGCCGTCACGACGTTGAATGGCTTCATGTTGTTCCTCAAGGATCCTTCACATCTATTCGATCAGTTCGACATTGTTATCTGCGAACTACCGGTCCATGGTATCCTCGATTGACTTATTCAAGGACTCCAAGTCCTCTTTGTCATATTTCCCCTCCAACTTCTGCCGAAGCTCTTCTATCTCCTTTTCTAACTTCTCCATTCTTCGGGTGAGTGCATCATTGACACTAGTCCTTCCAACAGGGCCGTGACTGCTACCTTCCACCATTATATAACATGGAGCTAGCTTTGAAGAATTGCTGTAACAAAGATTTTGGTATGGGAGTTCGTTGCCACTAAGAAGAGCACTGGTCGAAATTTGGTGCCTGCCCTTTTATGAAACTTCAACAACCAAACGATGAGGAGGGACAGTGGAGGGAAAAACTGTTGGAGACAGAGTTATTTTAGACATCATTTTCGGCAAAAACCAAGGAATAGGGGAAGATCCAATTTAAAGGATAAAAAATGAACCAAAAACCCTGAACATGGATCCGAAGAAATATCCACAAGTGTCGAAATTAAATATAAAAGTACTTCAAAGAGGCTTATATGACATTACGAGTCAGAGACCTTATGCGAGAGTCCAGACTCGAGACCTTACCCTGACCGAGACCATGTGCGAGACCTTACCCTGACCGACCTTTGAAGTGATTGATGGGAGAGATTGGCTGCTAGGGTTCATAGAGGCTATCCTTGGTGATCTGGACATCCAGCTGTGGTATCAGTTCCCTCCTTGGTGCTCTCACGTACGAGCTATTGGTCTCCCAAAAGCAGATAAGAAGTTATTTATTTATAAAAAGGCTTAAGGGTTAAAAGCTCCATTATGCCCGCAGGGGCTAAAGAAATTCCCACAAGGGATAAAAGATGCCCGCAAGGGTTTATCTATGCCCACAGGGGCTGAGGTTAATCCCACAAAGGATTGGGGATGCCCGCAGGGAGTGAAGTTAATCCCACAAGGGATTAAGGATGCCCACAGAGGGTTGAGTTAAGCCCGTAGGGGCTGAGATTAAGCCGGCAGAGGCTAAGTTCTGGTGCTATCATGAAGTCAGTGTTGCAATATGACATCATTCTGGAAAAGTATGGCAAGTTTGTGGAACTTTGGAAATTGACTAAGTATGGAAAAATTAGTCAAAATGCTCTAAGAGAATGCCCGCCATAATTCATTGTTTGAGGAAAATGCCCGCACCATCATATTAGGATATACCTTGTCGAATAGGCTATCTAACCATGGTCGAATTTCTTCAAAAGAGTGCTTTATGACATTAAAGTTATAGATCTTCCAAAACAAGGGTTCAAGCAGTTGTAGACATTTGGCAAAATGGCTAAGTGTTGAAAAATTGGTCAAAACTGCTCTAAGAGAATGCCCGCCATAATTCATGGTTTGAAGAAAATGCCTGCACCATCATATCAGGATATACCTTGTTGAATAGGCTATCTAACCATGGTCTAATTTCTTCAAAAGAGTGCTTTATGACATTAAAGTTATAGATATGCCAAAACAAGG
This sequence comes from Larix kaempferi, assembly GCA_027924585.1. NCBI lineage: Eukaryota > Viridiplantae > Streptophyta > Pinopsida > Pinales > Pinaceae > Larix > Larix kaempferi. The sequence goes on from BSBM01000841.1 coordinate 1,349,758, forward strand.
GTTCAAGCAATTTTAGACATTTTGAAAAATGGCCGTGTTGAAAAATTTGTCAAAACTGCTCTAAGAGAATGCCCGCCATAATTCATGGTTTGAAGAAAATGACTGCACCATCATATCAGGATATACCTTGTTGAATAGTCTATCTAACCATGGTCTCATTTCTTCAAAAGAGTGCTTTATGAAAAAGTTATAGATATGCCAAAACAAGGGTTCAAGCAGTTTTAGACCATCTGAATGTTAAAAATTATCTGAAACTATCATGCTATAGATTTTTGAAGGGGCTATATTACCATGGTCTCAACTCTCAAAGACGATGTTTGATGACAAAGTTAAAGGTCTGCCAAAATAGGGTTTCAGGATGTTTTGCACCAGAGGTAGTAAAACTGCCTCAGTGGCCTCAAGAAAATGCACGACATAATTCATAGGTCAAAGTAAATGCACGCACCATATGTTCAGGATGTATCTTGTTTATTTGTCTACCTGACCATGGTCTCATTTTGTCTTGAGAGTGTCTGAGGAAAAAGTTATAGGTCTGCCAAAACAAGGTTTTAGGCAGTTTTGCATCAAGTTCAGTAAAATGCCCGCCCAGGGAAAATGAAGATGAGTCTGAGAGTGAAATAATCTTGGGTGTTCTCAGTGAGGTATAATACATCATCTAGTGGCATTGGTTTAGGATTTTGATGAAATAAAAAATCCACCTTAGAAATTGCACAAATTGTCCAAGTATAAAAATACTGGTAAAAATGCCTAAGTGACCTCAGTAAAATGCCCGCAATTTCCAGTAGTTATTGGATTAAATTATTCTAAGGGGATGGGTCTATATAGTGTTGATTGGTGCATCCAACCATATCATTGGTTTGTCCAAAAAGTCTCTGTAGGAGAAGATATTGATTTGCCAAAAATGCCTCCCAACTTGATTTGCACTGCTCCAGAAAAATGCCCGCCGAGGAGAGAGAAAGAAGCTTAAGAGGATGAAAGTGGTCTTGATGGAATCACCTTGTTGGACTCTACCCATTGGTTGTCTCATACTTCAAATTGGATGAAAACAAAAATCTCATCATGTTGACCTAGGGTTTGACAATTTGTCTGAGTGTCAAATCAACAGTTAAAAAGGTCAATTGGAAATGCCCGCAAGAAGGTGTCATTGTGCTAATAAAATTAATAGGGTGACATAGATATGTTCCTTGCTTTAAGTAGTTAACAATACTGATTCACCCCCTCTCTCAATATTGACCAATATTCCAACAATTGGTACTAGAGTAGGATCCTTCACTACAGTTTAAACCACCGGAAGGAAGATCCTATTAAAAACTACTATGGATCAACAAGAAGATATTGCATCCCACAAAGCTCTAGTACTTGATAAATAATACTATGCATATTGGAGAGAAAGAATGAGTGCATACTTACAATCATTAGGATGGGGTGCATACTTACTAATAAGTGCATACTCAATAACAATGGAGGCCATACTTGATGGACTATCTCAACCCATCAAAGAAAAGATAGGACAATGCATCTCAGCTAAGGAACTTTGGGTCAAACTGGAGAAGCTTTATTCAGTCAAAGAAATAGTAAAAGCAGACCTTGCTATTTTCAAGAATGACGATGAAGAAACTTGCAGCCATAAGGACGATAAAAAAACAAAACTATATACAAGAAAAAATTTAATGACAGGAATAAATTCTTCTATTCCATGGAAGATAGTAAAGATGAAGAGATTAGTAAAGAGGGAGAAAAGACAAAACTGATGTGATACCTAAAATACCAATGACAAGCAGAGTCCAACAGATCGTTTTTGGTCATTGCTACTCATGCAATAATTTTGGACATATGGCTAGAGAATGTAAGTTGAGGAAGAATGCTTCAATAAAAGTCCAAGAACAAAGGAAGGGATGGAAGAAGATGGAAGTTGTGAAGCAGAAAGATCAAAGATTCCTCAAATATAAAGGAAGGTTCTATGGATATTGTCACTGCTGTCACAAGTTTGGTCACAAGGCTACTAATTGCAAAACCAAGGGAAAAGATCAAAGTACAAAATCCAAGAAACAAAGAAAGTTAGTAAGCAGGGTACCTCATGGAAAGATATGGAGAAGAAAGGAATACTACACAGATTCCAAGCATCAATGAAGTACTTTCCAAAGATGATGCTCAACATAATAGTGCTAAAGATGAGAATGACATCCATTATGATGGAAATCTAGATGGAGATGTAAAATACACTGATGGAGAGAAAGATGATGAATGTCTTTTCTAAAGTCTCTCATTACCTAAAGAGAGAAACCCTGAAATTAACATTAGAGGGGATCATATACTCTGGGGGAGTAAATATAAAAAAATTGCAGTTGGTATTTGAAAAGTAATTAATATCATTTGGTAAAAATAAAAGGTTATCATCATAAAATACAAGAAGTAGAGGTGAAAAATTGAAGAAAAGCATTTTGTTTGGAAAACATCTATGTGACAAGCACACTTAATGGTTGAAGTGTAACAAAATCAGAAGCAGAACTAGAGAAGATGGCATAGAAAACTCAGTAGAAGACAAAGGAATGACAAAGGAAGTGATGACATGACAAGTTTGATGATGTGGCATTTGTGATGAGGCTGGAAAGACACATGATGGTGTTCTGGTGATATCATGAAGTCAATGTTGCAATCTGACATCATTCTGGAAAAGTATGGCAAGTTTGTGGAACTTTGGAAATTGACTAAGTATGGAAAAATTAGTCAAAACTGCTCTAAGAGAATGCCCTCCATAATTCATCGTTTGAGGAAAATTACCACACTATCATTTTAGGATATACCTTGTTGAATATGCTATCTAACCTTGGTCTCATTTCTTCAAAAGAGTGCGTTATGACAAAGTTATAGATCTGCCAAAACAAGGGTTCAAGCAATTTTAGACATGTGATTTTGTTGCCAAGTATAATGTTTGCATGAATTTTGAGGCTTTTTTGATGTCTGATATGATGGTATCGAAGAAAAACCCATGTCTCACCCTTAAGGCAAATAAATGTGTTTGCCACATAGGAGGGCAAACTCATTGGCACGGGTCCTTAATTAAGGGCTCAATAGTTGTATAGAACTTGAAACACATAGGGGGCTAAATTCATTAATTTGGGCCCTTTCCTACAGTTTCAATAGTTGTATATGACTTGGAACATTTTGGGGGCTAAATTCATTGATTTGGTCCCTTTCCTATGGTCTCAATTGTTGTATATGATTTGAACGTTAAGTGATAGGGCATTGATGGGGACTATCTTCTTTAATCTTGAATAATATATGGTACATGTTGCATAATTGACATATGAACAAAAGATGGTACACATTAGTCCACTTTATGTGCTAACAAATATCCCTTTTTGTATGAGGGTAGGGTGAATCCATGAAGATGGGTAACACTTTTACTCTCAATATTGGAAAACTCAAAACACAAAAGTTGTAGCCCTCATCGAGAAATTTCTAATAGTACCAAGATCACCCAATTGTGAGTTTAGAAGTGAAAGCTATTGCAAAAAAAAAAAAGATTCTTTTCTCTCTCTCATATTTTCTTATTTAGGATAGTTTTTAAAATATTTTTTTATTTTTATTTTTAAGATATTACTTATATAAATGTTTTTTTATTTCAAAATTACTCCAATATCATCTTAATTAATGTGAGAATTATATTTTAAAGGGCTTGGAGTAGTGATAATTTAAAATATACTCTATAGTTATGATTTCAAGTATATTTATCATATTTTGAGATGAACTTTTCAAGATCTTAACCAATGTGAGGTTTATATGAAATTAGCTATTGATAAGCATCACTGAATTCTATATGCCCAACTCAACCATAATGGCTAACCAAAGTTATTGAAATTCTATTGGTTTGAGAAATCCAATTCTTCCATGGCACATTTTTTTATAAAACCCATTTTAGACCCCAAATTTCCTCTAATTAGGCACCCCCATGCTCATGCATGAGACAAATCAAGTACATAACGGTTGATAAATGGTAAAAAATGGGATGACCATGCCCAAAATACGTTAATATCTCAATTACAACTTGGATATGAATTTTTTAATACCAATGGTATAAAGTTACCAATGTGGATGGAAAATATCTAAAGAAAATGGAGTTCTACTGCAAAAGGGCTCGGATAAGTAAGGAATTTTGACACTACAATGTGTGAAGTCCAAGATAGTGCATCCATTATTGGAGGGAAAAGAACCATAATTGCCCACGGTCTTTGTTTAAATTTGGAACACTAACACCATTTAGTATGATTCTTGCCAATGTGATAAGGATTTTAAGTCAAACATGGGAAACATCATCTGATTAGAGATTAATGATGAAAATCCTTGGCATACATGAGGCAATGCACAAATGATGAAAATGGGTGCTAAGGTACTAGTACGATCTTAAAAATGTGAAGAAATGATTTAAATTCAAACACTGTAATGAGCCATTTGGTCATGGTGAAATACTGTTTCTTTACCGCCAAATGCGAGGAGATCCAACAATGATGACATTGGACACCAAGGTACCAAAGTTGCTAGATCAACTCCCGAAGAAAATGTGTGTTGTGGTTGATAGGAAAAGATCTGCTAGAAGAAAGGAAATGATGAATCCTTTCGAACAACATGAGGTAAGAAGACATTTTCTCCAAATGTTTTGAGATAGTTTTGACTCAAAATCATTGGTTAAGAATATGAGGGATGGTGCAAAAAGTCCCTTGAAATATAGCAAGATGGAAAACACTGACATGGGAATCATCCACTTTAAAAGAGACCATGGTCATTATCATATCTAGTGGTGACTAAAATATGTCGAGTGGGAAAATATAAATTGTTTTGAGAAACATGAGGCTAGAAAAAACTGAATGATGATTTTAATTAGGAGGACAATCATAATTGTCCAACTCAATGCAGACATTTCAATCAAGGTGACATTAGCAACTACCTAGCCTTAAGATTTCGAACTAAAAGCACCTCTCACTTTCTGCCTTTTTGTTTTTTGAAATTTTTGTTTTTTATTGGTTTTTCTTTTATGGAAAGGAACAAGGAATTAAAAAATATCTTATGGTACTTAGAGAAGGCATTTGCATTATTGCAAGCAGTTGGAGTTGTAGGGGGAATGGTGGAAAAAGTAAGCAATGCAACCAAATGGGAACAACATCAAGAACACTTGGACATGGTATTACTCTAATGGAAATGGTTTGCATGTGTGTGGTGTGATAAATACTAAAAGAAACATACAAAAGTAGCAAGTAGCAAGAGAATGGAGTAGGAGCAAGCTAACATTCAGTAAGAAAGCACAATGTGTAGTAGAAAACCATGAAATAAATGGGTTGAAGCCCTTATGCGAATGAGTAGAAAAAAAGAGATTGTGGTTTTCTATGCAATCTCAAATTAGAATGGCTCTCAGTCCTATAGAAAATTCTTAGAAGGGGTACCAAATGTAAAAGTGGTGTTACTCTAAAGATACCCATCATAGGTAGGATTTTCTATTGAATGCATGCATAGGTAGATAAGGAGAACAAGCTTACACACCAGTGCACAACATGGTGGATCCCAAGGGTGGAAAAATGTTTAGATGCAACATTGTAGATGGACTTCTTAATCATATATGCCAGTTTAAGAGTAATTCTTAGTGAGTTGACCATGGATAACATAGTGTTCCAAAGATACCATAACATCCAATTTAAGGTCCCATATCCTTGAAAAAACCATTGAAAAGTCTTATGAGATGCTTTGTGAGCTATAAAATCCATGATTTTTTTTGAATTAAAGTGACAACCCCCTATATGGTGATGAAATTAATGGTCTTTGGTTTGGAAAGGTGGTCCAATTTATCCTCCTAATGTGAAAGAGGTGGCAATGTAGGGAGGATTCTAAACAATGATAGAGGGGGTGAAGTCTAGGGCTCTCAGTCCTATATAAAATTCTTATAAGGGGTGCCAAATGGAAAAGTGGTGTTACTCTAAAGATACCCATCATAGGTAGGATTTTCTATTGGATGCATGCATAGGTAGATAAGGAGAATAAGCTTATGCACCAATTCCCAACATGGTGGATCCCAAGGGTGGAAAAATGTTTAGATGCAACATTGTAGATGGAATTCTTAATCATATATGTCAGTTTAAGAGTAATGTTTACTAAGTTGACCATTCCAAAGATATCATAACATCCAATCTAAGGTTCCACATCCTTGAAAAAACCATTGAAAATCTTATGAGATGCTTTGTGAGTTATAAAAGCCATGATTTTTTTGAATTAAAGTGACAACCCCCTATATGGTGATGAAATCAATGGTATTTGGTTTCGAAAGGTGGTCCAATTTATCCTCCTTATGTGCAAGAGGTGGCAATGTAGGGAGGATTCTAAACAACGATAGAGGGGGTGAAGTCTATGGGAATGCAAGTGGTGTAGTTAGGTCCAAAAAAGGAGCCAATGGGAGAACATGGTGGAGATTATCCCAAGGAAAATCTAATGAATTCATGCTCTCATATTTCTTTGTTACCATGGAAATTCACATTCAAAGAAGCCAATGTACCTTTCTTCCTAGGCGGGAAGTGACTGCAAAGGTTGAAGTTACATTTTAATCTCTAAGTGTGAAAAAGGTGGTCTTGGATCCAAGGGATTATGCTTGGCGGGAATGGAGATTACAAAAGTGGAGGATGCCACATGGTTCACTTGCAGGACAAGTTTGTCCAACCAACCAATAGGAACAAACTATAAATGGGCCACACATGAGACATTGCATTGGGTCAAAGGTGGTTGAGGATAACCATATGAAGGGCGATCTATGTTGACCATGCATTCTTAAATGGGGAAACACCATCAAATAAGAGAACAAAGACACCATGTCCTACATATCATACACATAATCATGCCTAAGGGATAGCGTAAAATCAATAGGTGAGGTGGTTATGACTACATTGAATAAAATAGTGTTAATACCTATCCTGATAAAAAGTTAGGATATAATTTATGTTGGTTCACATAGGCTACCATCACAAGCTTGCAACATGGTTAAAGGTGGGAGGGGGGTGGGATAATCAAGGCATTTCCAAAGAGATTAGGACATAACACATGAAGAGTCTCCTTCATACACTATACATTGATGAAGGATGAAGTTTTTAATAATGGCCCTAATTTGGAAAAGGGTGGATAAAGTAAGATGAGTTAATATGAGTTAGTATTAGTCAAAGTTATGGCCTTAGAATCATAAGGGCACATACTTGCATTTTATATACTATGGGTAGGTCTTATGCTAGAAAATGGGTCACTAGACGTGAAAGGGGTGCCACCTTTCCTAGATGATTTTGATTTGGCAACTATGTATATTTGGTTGGATTGGTCACTAAGAGGGTGGCAAACCCAAGTGGTCAAAGCATGTGGGACCTCATAAGCAACAATAAAATCCAATGGATCTTCAGTTACAACATCAATGGACTTATGCTAGGGGGTGGTTTGCTACAATGTAGTAGGAGCTTGTCTAGGATGAGTGTGACAACTCCCAACTCATGAACCCTTGAGAGCTCTAGATAATCATGAGTATAACGACAAACTAATTGCATATGGTGCAAGGGTGGTTAGTATTAACCAGGGTGTTCTATTTCTACTTAGGTTTCATTGTAACTTAGGTGGGATTTCCCCCAAGGATGGGTTTAATACTATCTACCCTTGGTTCTTATTCTTATACTTGGATTTCTTCTTCTTCTAGGATGGTTCCTTGTTACTAGTGACAATCAAATTTTTGTTGGATTGAGAAGTAGGAGATGAGACCAAGTTGACATTGGTAAAAGGCAAGGGGATCTCTTAACTTGGCATGAGGAAGAAAACACCCAAACATGAAGACCTAGAGTTATGTTGGAAAGGTCCATGGTAGCCATGATGGGGTCACCAACATTACCATGTGGTTGAAAACAAATGGGTACCCTAGGTTGACATATCCTAAAACACTACCCATTATAAAAATAAGGCAAGGTGCTAACAAGGTGTCAATATCAAAGGGGATTATAGTCTATTATGACGGGGTGGTGAACTTAAAAGACTAAAACACTACCCATTATAAAACTAAGGCTACCCATTATAAAACTAAGGCAAGGTGCTAACAAGGTGTCAATATCAAAGGGGATGATAGTCTATTAAGACGAGGTGGTAACTTAAAAGACTAAGATGGTGTAAGCCTACTTAGGACAATGGTTAAATTAATAGATTAATTCTAGTAAGGTTAGATAATCAACTTGACTAAAGGAAATTTGAGGATTAATTGAATCTATTATGTGAAAGGTTGATTCAAAGAAAATTTCAATGAATTGATTCATTAATTGCTTAAAGAAAGTCTACTGAAGAAAGAGTTCAACTTTAAGGAGAATAAGAGCTCTTGGGATTGATTGGAACCAACAAGGGGGGTGTGGAGGTTAATTTAGAGCTAAGGACAATGAATTAATTAATTTATTAATCTTACTATTCCATATGTGAAAAGAAAAAGAAAAAAATCACACCTTTATCAATACTAGTCAAGGTTGGAGCAATCTAAACAAGAGATTAGGGACCTTCGAAATATGTATCCACCAATGATGATGCCATTCGTTAGGGGTTTGAAACAAGTGAAGGTAAGAAAGAGATAACTATAGTAACCCCACAATATGACCATCCAAGGTGTTGAAATCCAGGGGGGTTACAAAAAATATGCATTAATTTTTATTTTTTTCCAGGTATTGCTCGCAAACCCAATGAGAAAGTCACATAGGTGGATGTTCTAATCTTGTCCTCTAAGTTATCTCTTCACAACAAAGGCGCGCGCGTGGGGGGCATTGTAGATTCATGGGTCAATTTCATTTGTGTGAAATATTTGCACCCACTACTTTGGTGTGAGGGGAGGTTGTGGGGTTACCACACTTCCACAACTTGATATACTCTTTTAACACCTTTATTAAAGGCACATCCTTGGAGCCAATTGTTACTAGAGGAATTCTCCTCACAACAATTCAACTTTCCAATTTCCGATGTTTGCTTTGAGCTTGTAGTGTTTACTCCTAGCTTCCAATGAGGTTTATTTTATTAAGTGTTGGTTAATTGTAGAGTCTTGGTTTGGTAGCATGAACCAAACATGTAGTCTTTTAAGGTGTGTATTGGGTGAAAATTGGTGTTTGATTCACTGAAATAAAAGCATTGAGAGTAAACTAATGAAATTTAATTGATTGAGAAGTGGAAGTGAGAAGGAGATGAGACAACCTTCCTATTTGTTTATGATTTCCCAAGGTTATATAAAGTGCAAGGCAAAAAACATACACAAAAATAAAATACGCACCCCAAAACCAAAACACTTAAAGATCAATAATGAGAGCAATTTACACAACTACACTTGGGGTTGAAAATCAAGGCCAATTCGACGTTTTTAATGTCAACTAAAAATTGGATTAAAATATGCATAATTTTGATTAAATATCGATAAAGTAACATTGAATAAGAGAATTTGATGTTGAATCGCTGACAATACTGTTGTCACGTAAGAGATGCTACATAGCATGACAAGTACATAAAAATGTCCTATAACGTTGCTTAAGAGACATTAAATTGACATCCCATTGACAATACCTTGATATATAAGTGAACGTTAATGTTTATTATTGAAGTTTTAGATCTATGTTAAACAACATCGCTTTAACGTTGTATAAGAGAAGGGACGTTGCTTAATCAGTGCCTAAGTGATGTTAGGGCTATAGTAAAGATACTTTACCAATGTCGAAGTGACATTTAATTTTGAACTATTGACGCTAGTGGGACATGGAATTTGTCCAACAAGCATCGAATAAGGGACAGTGGGTGTTTGTTTAACAAAAAAATATATATGGACCCAAATCCACACACAAATGCACACACATATATGGAACGACATGTGACATGGTGAAGCCATGCCATGCGAAACCTTTATTGTACCTCCTCATAGATAGTAACCTATCAAGATTAAAAGGTATTGATTTGGTATTTATATCACTTTTCCAACTAGATCATTAGCTCTCAAGGTTCTTTAGGTAGGTGGTGGAGGGAGATAAACAATGAAACCAAAAAGCATATGAATTACTTATCCTAAGAGGAGAGAGAAGGGTTATGTTAACGACCAGACATGCAAATCACTTTTTATTTTCCATATCTAAAGTTCAACGATTATTAGTTTCAATAATAACGCATCAAATTTATTTCTATCTAGTGTCGAAAATCAACACTTCAATACATTGCATGGATTAAAAAAACAATATGTCAAAATTGGCTTTCAACTTCATATTTGCAGTTTTGGGAGATCACACATTTATGACACAATAACAAAAACAAAGTGGCCTTCAACATTTAATACACCAACAAATTTTTTTTGAGTGGATATTGAAGGCAAGGCAACACATCCTTGCAAGATTGCAAGGAACTTGGGACCTACAAGGATCCAATAGTTCTTTGTACTTGAGTATTGCGAGCGTCCAATACTTCTCAATTTGATGGATAAATTGTTTACAGATAAATTATAAGGATTCTTGTTCAGGATTATAATCATCATAAGGCCTTATATAGTAGAGTAAGGATTATGTGATTATTTAGAAAGGCCTTAAAAAAATATTGTTAAGGATAATTATAGAAACATGAAGAGTTGATGCATCATAAGGCCTTTTGTAGTAGAGTTAAGGGAATATGATTATTTAAAAAGGCCTTCAAAAAATATTATTGAGGACAATTATAGAAACACGAAGAGTTGATGCTTGTCCATCAAGTGTAGATACTTGGTCAATAAGCCTATCCATCAAGGTAGGATTTTTGACTTGGTAATATTTTGTTAGGTTTGAAAAAACATAATACATATAACAAGCAAACACAGACATTGAAGAAGAAGATTTACTCTAGAAATTCAAAATCAAGAAAACCAACACCAATAGATCTATGAGTCTTTGACCGATCGAGCCAAGGTATGGCCAATCCGACCATGTCAAGATTAACCTAACATTCTCCACTTTAAACTTGACTTGGGCAAAGACCAACCCTCTAGCAATACAACATGCCCCCTCTTCACTCTACCTAAATGTAAGTCTATATTTTTCATGGTGACCCAATAAACCATAGGTATGTATGCAGTGTTACATTTGTATGTCCATTTACATAGGGTTAAATAAAACTCCATAAAAAATGCTCTTAGTGAAGTGAGCTGATCACTTCTTCATTGATATCTTCCTTGTGCTTCTTTAGTCAATGCTCCACATCAATCTGATGCATTTCCATGTGCTTTTTACTGCACAAATTCTACACTTGCGGCCACAAAATCACCTCATAGAGCACAAGGGCACAATTTCTGTGACCTCCATCTGTATCTATCTATTTACACCTCAATGCTTCAGCTCACGCAAGCACCACACACCAATGATCGTTTTACATAGCCGACCTTAAATCACTATTAAGATATGATACTATTCATGATGCTCGATTCCCTTGGTTACCTTCTCCACCTCCATCGTGACCATGCGCCGGACTGATTTGAAAACCATTGACTACCTGGCACCGCCTCCAGCCTATATCCATGCACCAACCGTTCATCAACATAATTGATTATATACAAGAGTCCATTTCATCCGCAGATTCTGTCTCATGTCAAGGAATTGTAGAATCCATGCGGCCACCGTTTCTGTCAATTTGAGATCCTGCTGTCTTTGGACATCACTCTCTCTACCATTACCATTTCCATTTCCCTTGCGAGCATAGAAAACAAACCTGACACCATTTCTTATTACGAAATGAAATGAACGCACAGAGAACCAAACCATGAACACTGAACAGGCAAGGAAATCAGAATAGTCTTGCCTCTATCACCTTTCCTTCCTTTTCCCACCATACCATGCAGGACGTAGTAGCTCGATCACCTTTACACAAAACTTGATCCTCTTTCCCATGAGAGCACAACATCATAACACGTTAGCTTGTAGAAATGACTTCTAGCCACTGCACATTCTGTGAATATCTTCTTCAGAGATATGCCGTCCTTACTGCGCACACAATAGTAGCAATAATCAATAGTCGCATAGATCGCAAACATCCATCATTTGCACTTACCATAGAGCTGTAAATCTAGTCACAGATCCCTGTTTTTCCACGTCCTTTCCTCATGGCTTTTGTTTCAACGCAGCTACAAACTCATCAATATTGCGATCCGTCATGCAATCCAACGATCTAGAGCTTGTTGTGGGCACCAGAACAGTCTTTCCACAAACTCTAGGTCTGCACAGCTTTGATACCGCTCGCTTTGATACGACTCGTTAGGAATGATAGGACATAATAATACATCTAATAAGCAAGCAGGCATAGGCATCATGATGAAATTTTTTTACCATGATAACACAAAACTAGAAAAACCACCAACAATAGATTAGATAATGAATAACTTGACATTTGTTTATTTTGAATTGAAGTAATTCTAAAAGAGTATGCCAACATGATGGTAAATCACTCAACATGAAAATGCACCTCTTATGAAGGCTATAATATTCCAATTAATTCAATTACAAGTTTATTAATTCAACATGAAAATGCACCTCTTATGAAGGCTATAATATTCCAATTAATTCAATTACAAGTTTACAAAATGACACCTAGTACATTATTGTTGTCATTGCATTCTAACTAAATACATATAAACAATGCAAATACACATTGCCCACTAAATACATATAAACATTACCCACCCCCCTCTCACATCATTCTCATTTATCCATACCCAATTTAATTAGTAAACAATACAAATACACATCATAGTGACAAAGTAGTGAAATTAGAAAAGAACATTTACTATAACAATTAAAGGAAACATAAAATATCATCAAAATTGTACAAAATATATATACATGTATACTACGCTATTTCCTCCTAAGTTTTGTTTTATTTTGTTTCATAAGGTCCACAATTCTAATGTTGGCATCACCTTCTTGATTCTTTTCTTTTCTTGATGGAGCTTGTTGTTGAGAACACTCACATAGATGCCTCTGTGCGCGCAGTTGAGTGGACCTACTTCTACAATTACAACAAACCATTTGTAAGTCATCTTGTTCTAATATGAACATAAAAAATATAATTTATAAGTCACCTCATTCATAGTACCTGGTGCAATAGACATGGTGGTAGGGTCAACAAAGGAAATGATTTCCTTGAATAATATATAAATATGTTTTTTCCATTATCATCAATAACAAAAATGTTTTGTATCGAGTCGATTAGATTAGTCAATAATGAATGAGAGTTACCACCTTGGTAATACCCTACTTTATTGAAAAGTTCGAATTCATATTTGGAATATGGAGTAGGTAGATGGATTTGGATAAGGATCACGAGGTAGTCTTTGATTTATCTATAACTAGAACCAATTTACCCATAAATAAAATAAAAAATACTTCAACATTATGTTCAGATCATCTGTGAAATGTGAAACTTGAATCCTATACATGACCTTTCTCTCATTGGTCATTATCTCTTCATACACACATATGTTCCCACCTCTGGCTTATTACCACCAATAGACTTGATAACATGTGTTTCATCTACAAAATCTTCATGTGTATGCAAAAACATTAATTATAATTTTTTATAATCCATAAACCCTAAACCCATTTATAAGTCAAAATAAATTTAACTTATTTTCCTCCTCATTTATAGGGGAATACTATGTGCCCTAGGTTTCTTCATTTCAACCAAGAATTGATATCCCAATTTCAAGGTGATGTTTATATCGTCACTGGTGGTCATAATACCATAGTCGGATGAATACATATCATAACATAATTCGATTCAATGATGAAAGGTGTTAAATTATAGTTGAACTATTCAATAACAAAATATTTTAAATCATAGTACTTACATATTTCCTTTTTTAATTTAACATAGTCTCCAATGCCAAGTTTGAGCTTCCCATCCTTGTCCAATCTAGCCATAATGTCCTTCAAAGTGTTTTTAAGCCTATGAAAAGTTTGAAGCGCATGTTAATGTTCTTTAGGATAACTTTTAGCTTCATTCCCTCTTTTTTAATCTTCTTCTCCTTAGAATCCTCCACTAGTGTATCTCACTCATTTTCGGGAACTAGTGTAGGACCCTCATGATTTAGGTAGTGTAGGAGATTAGTGCAATAGTTGTCCCACACTAGTTTCAAATACTTCCTTTCCATAGAATCAACCACCGTTTGATTGAATACTTGACCAAGATGGTGCATTGTATGTTTCATCAACTCTTTTCAAACTTTGGATTTTGTATTTATAGTCACTTCTTATTGTTGGTGGGAAAAGACCAAACACTTTCTTGTACAAATGTTGATAAAACAAGTTATTTACTACCATTGAAAACATATATTATGATTACACTTATGAGAGCAACATAAAAATATTAAATTGTATAAAATCAAAATAAACAAAGGGATTACTTATAGTTATTGTGAATTTTGAATCCCTTTAATGGGACAAGTTCTTCATCCATGTGTAAATAAACATATAATTTTGCAGTTCTATTGGAAATTATGATCAATGAGGGAGTCTGAAGTTTTTGGCCTTCCATAAATATATATAGTCACTCCTTTATTTTAATTAGAGTATTTTAGTTGATATAGTTTGTAGAAAATGTATCTCCACATAGTTCACATATACTGGGTCAACCTGATCCAAAATTCATAACTGTAACACAATTCAACATACTCCATCAATTCAATTACTCCACCTTATTTGACCTTTATGCCATCCATGCAAAATATTACTAGACCTTATATATATTATGTAGTAATTTGATAAATTCTTTCATTAAAAAAAAGTAAGTGTCCAACTCTATAAGTTGTTTCGGTTTCTAGCATTTGACTAGATGTTTTTACTTCAATGGGAGCTCAATGTCTTCTTTTGCCTCATCATCATAATAGCAGGTCCCTCTTTCAGCATGAAAAAAATTCCATGCATATATAAAATTTTCTTGTGACCTTTTGACCTCTTGTTGATCTCATCTCTCTACATCCAATTGATGTCTCACTTTCTCCTATTTCTCCTGAACTATCATAACTCTATGAAAATAGATCTAATAGATACCTATTTGGTGGTACTTGGAATACATCCAACTAGAATATATATAAAATTCCATGTACAAAACCCTCTTCCCTAGAGAAGCCTTAAAAAATACAATTGATCAAGGTAATTGGTAGGTAAGCAATGCGTTCCTTCATAACCATGTAATTACAGCCTAAAGGCATTGGTACATGGAAGTAATAAAATTATGATTGTATTTTCTATCACCTCTAAGGATTAGTTCAAACGGGATAGGAGTTTACTTGCATTTATCAATCAAATGAGTTTAATAAACCTTTTTCAGGATAAATTTTTGGCATATCAAATCCAAGCAAGGTAAAATACAAAGTTGTCGAGAAAAGAACTTGGCTAGTGCTACTCTAGAAGTTTTAACACCAGTTCCCCTTATTGTAAAGGTACCTTAATTTCCAATATAAATCACAATTGGTGCTCATAAAAATTGATCCTCCTTCAAATATAACCCTATCCAATGCCCTTGTATCCCAACTAAATGGATGTAAGGTTCATATGGAATCCATCATTTTAAATTTGATAGTTACTAAGTGTCAAGCAATTTATACGCTTTTAAATTTGGTTACATTTAATTATTGGATAGGGATGTATCCTTGTATCATGGGTTTTCACCCTTGCTCGTGCAAAAGAGTACTTGCTAAGGGTAATGGAACCCTTAGCAACAGTTTAATGGAAAATAATAAAAAACTAATTAAATATGAAAACAGTGAAATATTAAGCTAGCATGTGCATGTAGAGCAAAGTTAAACTACAATAAAAAACATAAAACAATCATGAGAAATAATGAAATGAAATCTTGATTTCCGTATTGAAAAAGGGGGCAAACAAGGGTTTGCATAAATTGTTCACCTCAAATGTTGAGGCTTGTGGAGTTCTACAGCTGTAGGAAGCAATGCACCAGGTCTCCACAAGTTCCTTCTCTTTTTCCGAATGCTCAATGGATGGGCCCAAGGTTGGCTCAAAGGGAAGAACTGTATCTCAAATGGTTGAGCTAGAGTTCTAGGATGATTTGGGAAGCATAAGGGTAGGATGGTTGATGGATGGTACAATAAGGGGCCTCCATCCCCTTTTATAGACTTAGGTTAGGGGTTTTAAGGTTTTAGTCCTCTTTTTTGATTTTCTTTTTGAGTTTATTCCCCCTTTTTTACTTTTGGGAATTTTGGACACTCTTTTGGGGTTTTGGTATGTTTTGAGGAGGAAAAAGTAATATTAGGTACCCATTTGGGTTTTTTGGGGTTTTGGAGGCTAGGATGATAGGGAAATTGGTCAACAGGGTTATGTGTCTAAGGGGATGGGCTGGTGAGTGATTTTTTAGGTGTTAACAGATTTCCCCCTGATGTGTGAGGGAAGAATCTCATCGTATGGCCGATAGAAATCATAAGTTCTGTCATTTTCCAGGGGTACGAGCATTGTGATGGAGGAGAGAAGGAATTGGTTGGAGATCGGAACACAATCTTCGTACAAACTGCAAGAACTAAAAATACATTGTCTCAATGATGAATGAGGGATGATCTCAATATATGGATGAGGTGGGAATTCCCATGCTCATGTTGAGATATATAAATAATAATGAGGCCCAAACGGGGTCCTGAATAATACATAGAGAACTGCTGTGTACATCATTCTGGTCCAGAGGGGACACAAATCTGGGACATACTCATGGTTGAATCATGACTGATCTGAATAACTGATACATGGAAACAATGGAAGTCCTATTGAATGTGGTACCATAACAACTGATGCTATGCTGGATCTGAGGGAGTCTAGCAGCTGGATGGAATCAAAAAATGAGAGTCAAAATATCAAGGGTACACTGAACTGTATCTAAATGGGGTACTCGAGGAAGCATATGATTGGATGGCTTTCGAATACTGTCTCCAACACAACCCAGATATCCACGGGAACATATAACTGGGTGTTCCAAATTGACTCACCAATGTGCTAGAGTCGGGGGATATCCGGGGTCTTTGACTAATAACTGAAGGGACCAATAACCTGCATGAATCTCAACGGTGCGATCAAGGTGTTGAAGTCGAGCACGTGAGAAACAACCATTCAGAGAGGCACTAAGGAATCCTCTCAAAATGGTCCGTAGGTACGCACCACTGGTGGTGATGAGTCCAAGGCATAGGGACCTCTAGGTCTATCCTATGGAATAGATTGGCTAGTGTCGATAGAGGGAGACCTGCAACTACCAAGGAAAGATGTTTCCTTGATAGGAGCGCGAGGTGTACAACCAAAAGGTGATAGTACTGAAGGTGAGATTGTCATACATTGGGGGTGGGGAACAACTGGGGTTGCAGAGTGGGGAGGGTGACTCAAAATTCCTTTGTTTAGAGTAAGATGGTATGGCTGACCTGGCAGCATATGAAACTGACTTTAAAGGAAGGGATCATAGCTTAAGGGACCAGGGGGTGTAACTGCAATGGGAGAGACTAAGAGGGACAAACTAATGAATGAGATCAGGAAACTGTAAGGGTGGCATATGTCAAGCACTCTAATTGCAGATAATTAAATATCAAACACACAGAGCGTATGAAATTTATTGTCAACCCGAGAAAGTCTTTTTATTTCAAAGGACAAGTGCACAATATATGCTTAAACACAAAACCATTAGAAGTGAATACTTTTATCTTCTATCATCCATATTCATCCCAAGAATCTCTGCAATCCCAATTGCCTTCTAACTGCTATACTACAATTCTTTTCTATTATGCATAAAAAAGAAATGGTATCATATCTAATCAACAATTGCAAGAAGGAAATCTCATCCGCATTCTAAAATAATCAACTGTCTAATCTAATCAAGCTGGGAATCATAAAGCATGACCTGCACATTACTCTAGAATTTTAATGAAGGAGATTGAAACAACTGTTCTAAGAAACTGAATTGCAGAATATAAATCAATCAACACATAACAGGAAAGCTAAATTGTAAGAGCTCCTGGGATTAGGTTTCAGCTGTAGGATGAACACGGCAGTGTGAACAGAAATTGAAGTGTGTAAAACAAACCTGACTCAGTCGACTGTTATTTGATACCATTCACCAATCTCACGGAAATATAATCGTTACTAAGAAATCCACACAATAAATATTGCTGCTGCGTACAAAAGAAAGAACAAAATATCACACAACAAGAAAGATGAAATCCTAAATTAACACAACAATCTCTGTGGAAGACGGGCCCAGTCTTCACACAGAGACGCTGGTCGAACAACACTCTCTTTAACTCAGAAGTAACTCCTTATATTAACAGAAGGATGAGTACACAGTTTCGGCTCGGTTGCTAATACAAGATAAATTAATTGTTTGCTGTCCAACCCCTCGGTCGAGGCAATCCCACATATTTATACATACAATTTGCAACATCTAAACCTATAATTGGGCAGCCATGAAGATCTCTGATCTTCAGGCGCCCTAAATAATCTAGCTGTTACAATGCGTGGCAGAACTGAAATATCCAAATATGAGGGGAGTTATTAACTGTCCCAAGAGTGGCGGTCCTTCCAGCTCACAGCTGGATTCGAGCAGCGACATACTTAAGATAGCACTTTATGTTACAGCTGCCCTGCCACGACTGTGCCTTGATTGACGAATTGAGCCCCAAGGAACCTTCTACAAGCAATGGACGTCCCTTCCTCCATGACTTGTTCAGCTCCGATCTTCCTGCAGTCTATTTGTCTTACTACCTTCATAAATCGCATCATGTTAGCACAAATTAAGAGATGCACAGCTTTAATCATCACAATCATAAGTATTAATACAATAAAACAATAATCGGCCATACCTTGGTAAATTGGGGAATAAGATAAGGACAATAAGTCGAATTGCCAAGGTAATTGGTGTGAGACAAGGGAAGGGAAGATGATAAATGATGGTCAAAAAGGGCCAATTCTGGGCTCAACATCTCCCCCCAACTACCCTGTTGCATGTCCTCATGCAACAACCTGCATCTAAATCTTGAACTGAGCTCTGTCCAGGAGAGAGGAAGGAATGTAGGTAAATCAGGCACCTCATCTACCTTTTTGAAAAAGCTTCTGTGAGCAACCCGGCATCTTCCAACTTCACTGTTTCCCTTCCACTGCTTCTTGCTGATATCTGAGAATGCACTTGGTGTGGTGGGAATCTTTCTGCAGTTCTCTTATGCTATGCCTGGGGAAGTTGAAAAGACACCCTCAATCTGAATCCAACTCAATGACACCTGTAGGAGGTGGAAGCACTGGTTCTTGTGGGACAGTGTCTTCCAGCGCATCTAATGTTAACAGGAGAGTTGCTGGTTCTTGTGTAACAGCAACATCCCTTAACCCATCTTCAGCAGCTACCTTCATTGCTTTTGGAGACACTGGTTCTTGTGTAACAGTATCTTCTTTGTCATTCTGCTGCCGAGACTGAATATCCTTTTCAATTTGCAGCTCCTCCTCCAAGATTTCAGTGTCACCTGAGCATGGTGTCTGTACCTGTTCATTGTCACTCCACTGTATGTCAGGGATGATATCCACTCCCAGGTTATCTCCCAGCTGTAATTCAGGAGTTTTTGTTGCAGCCTCCAAGGATGTTGGTTCTTGTGTAACAACATCCTGGCTTACCTCTTCATCCTTTTTCTGCTGCAGCTCCTCTTCTATGAGTTCCGTATCATGGGGGCTCTCTGGGGTTACAACCCAGAGTTCATCATTGAATGCCAAAGTATCCTCTGTCTCAGCTTCTCCTACTGTCTGCTCAGCCGGTTGGACAGTCCTATTCAGGATTGCTGGTTCTTGTGTTGCAGCATCCTGTTCCAACTTATCACTGTCCTGCCTTTCCGTTTCTTCTTCTAAAATTATTGTGTCCTGGAAAAGTTTTGGGGTTACAGCACAAAATTTTTCACTATCCTCCAGAGTATCCTTCGGCTCCATGATCTCTGTATCAAGGGAACATTCTGGAGTCTCACCATATTCTTTTATAAGCTCCAGAGCATCCTTCATTTCCCGTTCTTCTCCCATCTGTTCTATGATTTCTATGTTGTGGGAGCATTTTGGGATTGCCATACATTCCTCATAAATTTCCAGGGCATCCTCCACTCCCTGTTCTTCTCCCATCTGTTCTATGACTTTTGCATCATGGGAAGTGGCAGCTGCAGCAAGGATGTTTAAAGGTGCTGGTTCTTGTGTAACAGCACCTTCTTTCTCCACTGCTTTCCCTTCTGTGGCTACAGGCTGTTGTGCTGAATAGGTGCTAAGTAAAATTTTATGGCCTGCTTCCTCAAAGATCTCCCCACAGGTGGGGCAGAGTATTCGCTCATCCTTTTCTCCAGCTCCAGCAGAAGCTGATTCCTCCACTTGGTCTGCAGCCTCTATTAATGTATACATCTTTCTTCCACCCTGCTTTCTACAGATTTCCTTCCATGTTTCCAGCTCCTTTCTAAGTGCTTGGAGGTCCTCTTTCAACATTGCATTCTCATACAAGAGTCCCTCAATTTCAGGTTCTTCCTCCACTGGCCTTTGTGGAGCATCCCTCGGTTTTGGTGTAAGGATTGGTGGTTCAACCTGTGTTTCTAAGGTTGCCCATTTTGTTCTAGCTGCCTCTGCTGCTGTGATTGATCGAGTTCGTTTCCTTCTGATTGGTGCCACTAAATCAAACTCATTGGTGGCCCTCTTCCTTTTCTGTGGCGTTTTCTTTTGTGACTTTCCTTTTTGTGATGTTTCTTCTTGTGGAGCTGGAATATAGGGGGGAAAAACTGAAGTTAAAGGAATATTTCCCTGCCCCTCATGCTGTTCTTCTTCAATCACAGCTGCTCCTCCTGCCCACTCCGGTGAAGACTCGATTGTGACCAGCTCAATATCTTCTTCCATTGCTCTGGCTCGGTCATCTTCAGGTTCCATTGTCGCAGCATTTGATGCTGCTCCAATTTCACCTTCTGCTGTCGGAGCTGCCCTGTTATCTAGGTTTTCCGCGAGGGTTTCATCTACATTGTCGCCTGACGGCTCTGTTTGTGCTTCCCCTCGCTCTCCTTCAAATGCAGTGTCATCCCCCACTGGTTCTGCTTGTGCTGGGGATTCATATACTTCAAATGGCTCTGCCTGTGCCCCTGTTTGTTCTTCCTCTGTGGTTTTATCCACCCCGGATGGTCCTGCCTGTGCCCCCTGTTGTTCTTCTTCCGTTTCATCCCTCCCGGATGGTCCTGCCTGTGCCCCCTGTTGTTCTTCTTCCGTTTCATCCCTCCCCCCAACTTCACTGGAGGAACTCCGGTCCTCCTGTTGTGGCGGAACCGGTATTTGCTGTAATGGAATGACCCTCAAGGGAATAGGTTGCTGTGGTCGGGTAATGAATTGCTGCCATGTTATATTATGTTGGGCCAGGGTTCTTACAATAATTAACTTAATAAGGCCATGGTGGGTGAGGGAGGATAATGGGTGCTTTGCATATTGAACAAATGTTGCCATATGGCGCAAGTCGTGCAATAGATAAAATGGAATATTCAACAAAATGCCATGACGGAGATGAGAAAGCAAAGGAAGTTCAGAGTTGTACACAGTTTGGTATCTACCTTCGCAGGTAATGTACTTCTTGAGGAAGACAGCAACCTGGTCCCATGGCTGCGGCAATGACTTCAGTGCAATCCCTCTCCTGGATGCTTCAACTTGCTCCCCTGGAAGTAAAAATTCTTCCCGTGCAACCGTTGTAGGGACTCGACGGTTAAACCAAGGTTTTCCCACCATCGGGATAGCTGTAACCTCGGATATAATGACCTCAGAAACATCTATACACATCCCCCACACCGTGGAGTGTGTTTTAGTAAGATTCAAGGAAAATTGCAGGGCTGCGTCCCGATCAAATCCATCCAATCGTTCAAAGAACTCGACCCAGCCAGCATCTTGAAAAATGGCCAGAACTTGCAGATTCCGTCTAAGTTCCCTGGTATTGAAAGGTTCATGGCGAACTGGAATTCCCATGGTCCTGGCTGCAAGATGAAACTGCTGTTCGACAGAGTATAGGATCCCAGAATGGAAGTTGCAGCACAGAGAATGCACGAATCGTTGAGCGGAGACGTTGAGCGAATGAACTAATTCAGAAAGTTAAGCGCAGAGAAGAGTTTAAAATTTTCATGCCGAATTGGGGAGGGTGGCAGTTATTAGTATTACGTCGTACGAGGGAAAGGTTTAATCAGGTATAAATGGTGGTACGAGTGAAGGTACATCCAATCTCGTTTAAATGATATCAATACTTAATCACGTGATAAATGAAAGCCATACCTCATAAAACTGTGCGTCGGAAGGCTGCGGAAACTGGTGGAGCATGCAGTTGGTGACGTCACGGAGCCGGACGCGTGCACAGTCAGACGTGGGATCATGATGACTCAGATAAGGCACTGATTTCCTTCGCCGGTAAAACACAAGGCGTCGCATCCTCCGGGTTAAAATGATGAGTTCGCCGGCAGGACTGGGATGAATCAGCATCATAATTAGCAGGTTGAACAATCCTTCTGTTAACACGGGAGTTACCACTGCAAGTTGCCAAAGAAATGATCACACGGCCGATGAAAAAGCTTGTTGCAGCTGGCAGGAAAGAAGTTACAGCCACCGGAAAAGAATTCACGGCAGCCGGAAAAAGATTTACGATATCAGGGAAAATTACGGCTGTCACGGGAAAGTTTTACGACGGCGGGAAAAAAACTTACAGCTGGCGGGAAAAGATTTTACGATTATGGGAAATATGTCGCAGCCGCTGGAAAGAAATGGCAGCTACGTGGAAATGACGTGGAAGTGACTTGGTCAATGAGGTGGCAGCCGGGAAAGAAAAAAAAAATAAGGTAGCAGCCGTCGGGAAATGATGTGGCGGCTGCGGAAAAAAGATGTTGCAGCCGCCGAAGTTACAGCCGCCGAAATTGCAGCCGCCGAAATTGCAGCTGTCGGAAAAGATTTGACGGCGGACGGAAAAAGGACATTACGGCTACCGGGAAGTGAAATGGCCGTGGCTGGTAAATGGAGTGGCAGCTGCGAAAAATGAGATGGCAGCCGTGGGAGATGAGGTGGCAATAGCTGGTGAATGAGGTGGCAACCATGGGGACGATGAGGTGGCAGCCGCGGAAACTGGAGTTGCAGCCGCCGATGTTGCAGCCACCGATGTTGCAGCCGCTAATGTTGCAGCCACCGATGTTGCAGCTGTCGGAAAAGATTGACGGCTGACGGAAAATGGCATTATGGCTACCGGGAAAAGGAGAATATGGTTGCCGGAAAAGGATATACAACTGCCGGAAAATATGTTGCAGCTGCCGGAAAATATGTTGCAGCTGTCGAATTTTTTTTTTTTTTTTTTTTTAACTTAAGAACAGCACAGGGAGATTTTCATTACGGGCCCAAACTGATCGTTCTCCCGGCGCTTCCCTGAAATTTTTTTAAAAGACAACAGCAAACAAAGAGATCAAATGCAAAGAGAAAGAAAACGACAACTATACGCTACAGCAAGAAATTATTTATGTACAGCAAATATAATTTTCAGTTTAAGATTTGGCAAAGGTAGAGAAATGTTCCTGCTCTGGTGCCAATTGGTAGTTTGGATCAGCAGCAATCTGTGAAATGAATGCATCTTTCGAAATGGGCTTCCGATACAGTCGCAGTCTGTGGCCATTAGCAAGTAATGGTATACGGTTTTCATCAATGGTGACCAGGCGAACAGTGCCGTTGTCAAATACCCTGTCAACCAAATATGGACCCAGCCATCTTGTGCGTAATTTCCCTTTGAAATCCTTCTTGAATCTGGAGTCGTATAATAGTGCCCAGTCTCCTTCACGGAAGATTTTATTTTTGATGAATCGGTCATGCCAATTAGATCTCTGTTGCTGAAGCAGCACAGTCTGGTCTACCGCGGCTAACCATTTCTCATCCAATTCATTTAATTGATTCAATCTTCTTTTCTGGGCTTCTGTTACATCCAGGTTCATTTCAATGGCTGTTTTCAGGGTCTTGATATCAAATTCAATTGGAAAGATGGCACTCTTTCCATACACCAGATCATAGGGAGAAAAGCCCGTGGTGTTGCGCCAAGTCGTGCGATATGCCCACAGTGCTTCTGGAAGTCTGTCAGCCCAATCCCTTCGATGGCTTTTAACTGTTTTAGTAAGGATTGCTTCGATAACTTTATTAGTGCTTTCCACCTGACCATTGGCCTGGGGATGATAAGGTGAAGCTATCTTGTGCTGCACATGATACTTCCGGATCAAGGATTCAAATTGGTGTGAAATAAATTGTGGTCCCCCATCGGTAACTACTTCCTTTGGTACTCCAAAACGGGTAAAAACTTCACTGTACAGGAAATCAATCACCGCCTGGTCATTTGCCTTGGCCAAAGCTACAACTTCTACCCACTTAGTCATGTAATATGTACACACCAGGATGTAAACCTTCTGTTTGGAAGGAGGGTTGATAGGACCAACAAAGTCCAATGCCCATCTATCAAACGGTTCTAGTACCACTTGGGGCTGTAAAGGCATCTGATCTGTCTTATTAGGTTGGCCCATCCTTTGGCAGCTGTCACAGGACTGAACATATCTTTTAGCATCTCTGAACAGTGTCGGCCAATAATAGCCCATCCGCAACGCCTTATGCCGTGTTCTTTTGTATGCAAAGTGTCCTCCGCAAGGTTCATCGTGACAGGCCTTCAGTATATGAAAGATCTCATCTTCCCTTACACATCTTCTAATTTCAAGATCAGGTCCGGTGTAAAAGAGATGGCCTTTGAGCCAACAATACCTGGCACTTTGCTGAATAATTTTTCTTTTCTCTTGTTTAGACATATGTGGCGGAAGCTTCCCTGCAACCAAATAATTAGCAACGTCTGCATACCAGGGTGAATGAGCTGAGAGTGCGAATAAATGTTCATCCGGGAAAGCATCCTCAACAGGTGCACTGTCATCACTGTTAGTAAATCGTGATAAAAAATCAGCAACAACATTTTCTTTTCCAGGTTTATCTATAATAGTAATATCAAATTCCTGTAATAATAAAAGCCACCTGGTTACTCTGGCATTAGTGACAGGTTTATTCATTAAATACTTAATGGCAGAGTGGTCAGTATGCACGAATGTAGGATACCCAGTAATGTAATGCCGAAACTTATTAATAGAATAAACGATAGCAAGGAATTCTTTTTCAGTAACAGTATAATTTAGTTCAGCAGGGGCTAAGTTTTTACTAACATAATAAATAGCATAAGGTACTTGACCATCCTGCTGTCCTAGTACTGCTACAATGGCGGTATCAGAAGCATCTGAAGAAATGTGGAAAGGTATGGTCCAATTAGGTCCCCTCAAAATAGGGGCTGTGGACAGTTTCTCTTTAAGCTTATCAAATGCTGTCTGGCATGCTGTACTCCATACAAACTGTGCGTCCTTCATTAACAATGAAAACAAAGGAGAAGCAAGTTTGGAGAAGTTTTCTATGAATCTCCTGTAATACCCAGCATGTCCCAGAAAACTTCGCACCTCTTTCTGAGTTGAAGGAGTTGGTATATTCTTTATCACCTTAATTTTTGAAGGATCCACTTGAATACCATCAGTAGAGATGAAATGTCCTAATACCACTCCCTCACTCATCATCATGTGGCATTTTTCAGTGCTTAGTGAGAGGCGAGCTTGTTCACAGCGAATTAAAACTTTCTTCAAATTTTCCAGTGCTTCCTCAAAATCCCTGCCATAAGGAGTAAAATCATCCATAAAAACTTCCATGCTATCATTAACCAATTCAGAAAATATGCCAATCACCGCTCTTTGGAACGTTGCAGGTGCATTGCATAATCCAAAGGGAAGCACCCTGTAGGCGAACGTTCCCCAAGGGCAAGTGAAGGTGGTCTTATCCTGATCCTTTGGAGCAATCTGAATTTGATTGTACCCGCTGAACCCATCCAGGAAGGAGAAAAACTTCTTCCCAGATAGGGTATCAAGTACCTGGTCAATAAAGGGCAGAGGAAAATGATCCTTTTGTGTAGCTTTGTTCAGCTCCCTATAATCGACACAGACTCTCCATTTACCATTTTTCTTGGGTACAATTACAAGTGGGGAAACCCACTCACTGTCTGAGATAGGATAGATGAATCCTGCTTCCAAGAGTTTCTGGATTTCTTCCTTCACTATGTCCCTCAGATTGGGGTTCATGCGTCGTTGAGGTTGACATACAGGCCGGGAGTCGTTTTTAATATAAATATGATGAGTGCACAGACTAGAAGGAATACCCTTCATGTCGGTATACTCCCAGGCGAATGCCCCCTTACGTTCCTTCAAGAGATTGGTTAGGCGCTTTTGTTCTTCTGAGGAGAGACCAGGATTGATGTTCAAAGTTCTTCCAGGCTCTACCTCAATAGGAATGCTTCTCGATTTTTTCAATACTGGGATTATGTTTGTGTCATTGGCTAGTGCTTCCTCCGTAAGCTGTTCCTATTCTTCTTTACCGAGGGTACTGTTCAGGAGTTGATAAACTTCCTTGTCTACTGAAGCAGGTTCGCTAATGAAATTATTAATGGCATCGTCTTCTGTTTCATTTTTGAAGGTTAGTGCCTTCCCTATTGTTAGTAATGGCTGAACATCTTCCTCTTCTTCCTGTTCTATCCAAAGGGAGGTTTCAGTTTCTAGACTCGGCCGTGCTGGAGGGTACAGGGTGAGGTTTTTGGTTTCCATGCCATCAGATATAGTCATAGATCCTGATCGACAGCTGATGCAGGCATCAGCTGTAGCCAACCAGGGCCTCCCCAGAATCAATGGATGTCCCCCCAGCTGTGATTTTGGTTGTAATACCAGAAAGTCGGCAGGGTATTCCCATGAGTCTACTGAAATAACAAGGTCGTCCAAAATCCATTCGGGTCTGATGGTGGATCTGTCTGCCAATTCTAAGATAGTAGGGGTCGGTCTAATATTGGTGAATCCGAGCTTCTTTACAGTCTCCATCGTTATAACATTGATTGCAGCTCCTAAATCTACTAGTACGTTGGGTATCTGCGTTTGTCCTATGTGTACAGTGACAGTAGGATTGCCGGGATCCTCATACTTGGTTATAGGGGTTTTTCCAGTCATTAAAGCGGATAAATTCCCTATAACATGAACAGTAGGAAGATCTCTGGGTTTCCTCCCCGGTCTTTTAGTGCACAGATCCCGAATAGTTCTAGCATAGATAGGTACATCTTGAAGAGCTTGTAAAAGGGGAATCTTAACATAAAGGTTCTTCAATTCTCCTGGGATATTGAACTGAGGTTTCCCCCCTCTTTGTGGCAGCATCAATCTCTCAGGGTAAGGTGGTTGCCTTACCAACTGGGTAGGCTGCGTGTTATCCACTTCATCGTTTAATGTTTCAGCCCTCCCATCTGAGGGATGCTCAGCATCTTCAGTGATAGGAACCGGATCAAATGGATGCTGGGAACTCTCTCCTTTGTCATACACAGTTGGTGGAATATTTTCTGCAGTTACACGTTCTACTATCTTTCCAGACCGTAAGCGAATATCATTACAAGGTATAGGGGAGAGAGAGTAGGCCGGCATATTGAGAGCTTCCAATTGCTGGACTGTTTTATTATTTGGGTTAGGGTTAGGTTGGGCAGGCAGCTGAGGCCGTATTGGTATGTTAGGCACAGGATTATTTTGCAGCTGCAGCTGCGACTGCTGAGGTGGGTATTGAGGATATTGATGAAATTGAGGATATGGAGGATACGGTAACTGTTGAGGTGGAGGTGGTTGAGGAAACTGGTTCCCAGGATGGAAGTTCCTCCATCCAGGAGACCATGAAGTAGGTTGGTGTGGAGGTTGTGTCCAAGGACTCCATGAATTATAACCTTGCATAGCAGGTTGAGGGGAATTCCATTGAGCATAATTTGAAGGGAATTGTGTATTCACATTTTGCATATTAGTATTCCAATTATTCAAATTATTCAAAAATGGAAATGAGTCGGGAGACATACCTTGATTCCGGGGCTGCCAGGGTTTCTTCTGTGCAATGAAGTAGGCTGAATCCACCTCTGGAGTTGATGCCTGCAGAACAGCCTTCACTTGGGGCAACGTGGGGCATTCTTTCATATCATGGTTCAGCTCGCACAGTTGACACACTTGTACTTTGTCAAGAGGGCATTCTTTCAGTGGATGAGTCTTTCTACATCGGGGACAAAACACACCTAGTGTGAGATCCTCCACTGCCTGTCTTTGCTTGGCCTTCAAGACGTCAATCTCTGAAGAGATAGAGCTCATCATTTCTGTTTTAAAATTTTCAAGAAGATTGCCTATCTCTGCCCGTGTAGCTCCCCCATTGGATGACTTCTGAGTTCTGTCAAAGACATCACGTTCCATCTTATCTCGTTTATTCTGCTTATTATGCCTAGAAGATCCCCTGGAGTATCTCTTACATAATTCCACAATTGTCTCAAAGGGTTATTTAGAGATATCTCCCTTCCCTAATAAATTTAGCATGTCTAAACAATCGTCCCTGATCCCTCGAAGCAGGATTATCTTAAGCACATCTAGTCCCATGTTCGTCTGTCCAGCTCTCTGCACATTGTACAACAACCTCTCTACAAAATCCTCCAAGCTTTCATCCTCCTTCTGTACCATCTTGAATAACTCCTCCCTTTTGTCCCTGGTGTTGCAATATTCTTGATATTTTTCCAGGAACACTTGCTTCATCTTGTTCCAATTAGCAACAGTTCCTCCCCCAAGGCTCATGAACCAACGTAATGCATTGTCCTTCAGGGTGGCAGGAAAAAGCTTCAACTTTTGAGCATCTGTGACATAATCATAGCTGCGACAGAGGATATCGAATTCAAACAGGAATTCGTCTGGATCTTCTGCCGCCCTTCCATGGAAGCGGGGTAACACCGACGGTGAGATATTTTTCATAGGAGCTGTCCCCTCTAGCTGCTGTATTGGGAATTGCAATGTAGCCATAGTCTCTGGCAGGGAATTATCTTCATGATGGTATTGTACCACTGCCTCTTCCTCTTCGTTCTCATGTCCGTTATTCATCTTTTCTTCTTTATCTTCTCCTTCGTTTGTTCCTTTGTTCCTTACCTCAGTTGTAACAGCTGCGTATTCTTCGGTTGTAACAGCTGCGTATTCTTCGGTTGTAACAGCTGCGTATTCTTCAGTTGCAACAGCTGAATCAGCTGTTCCTTCTTTAGCAGGAGTATATGCAGGAATCACAGCTGCTCCTGTATCTTCCACTGTAGATCCTGATGCTAACGCTCCAGGATCAGCAGGGCCTCTTTGATAGGAGTCTCCCGTTGACGAGATCTGACAGCTGAATCAGTTTTGTCAACAAGGTCGTCAATAAATGTTCTTCTACCCAGCGGTGGACCTCGACCACGACCCGAACCACCTGTACTGTTAGTAATTTGTGGGGTTTTGGGGGTCGGGAGGTGATCGCGTTTTACCCCCCTCGTATTCATGCGAAGCAGATCATTTCAAAATCAACCAAAAGACTGACTAAAAGCAATTATCAGAGCAACTAATGACTAGTGTTTAATTTTCATCCTTCCCCGGCAACGGCGCCAAAATGTCAAGCACTCTAATTGCAGATAATTAAATATCAAACACACAGAGCGTATGAAATTTATTGTCAACCCGAGAAAGTCTTTTTATTTCAAAGGACAAGTGCACAATATATGCTTAAACACAAAACCATTAGAAGTGAATACTTTTATCTTCTATCATCCATATTCATCCCAAGAATCTCTGCAATCCCAATTGCCTTCTAACTGCTATACTACAATTCTTTTCTATTATGCATCAAAAAGAAATGGTATCAGATCTAATCAACAATTGCAAGAAGGAAATCTCATCCGCATTCTAAAATAATCAACTGTCTAATCTAATCAAGCTGGGAATCATAAAGCATGACCTGCACATTACTCTAGAATTTTAATGAAGGAGATTGAAACAACTGTTCTAAGAAACTGAATTGCAGAATATAAATCAATCAACACATAACAGGAAAGCTAAATTGTAAGAGCTCCTGGGATTAGGTTTCAGCTGTAGGATGAACACGGCAGTGTGAACAGAAATTGAAGTGTGTAAAACAAACCTGACTCAGTCGACTGTTATTTGATACCATTCACCAATCTCACGGAAATATAATCGTTACTAAGAAATCCACACAATAAATATTGCTGCTGCGTACAAAAGAAAGAACAAAATATCACACAACAAGAAAGATGAAATCCTAAATTAACACAGCAATCTCTGTGGAAGACGGGCCCAGTCTTCACACAGAGACGCTGGTCGAACAACACTCTCTTTAACTCAGAAGTAACTCCTTATATTAACATAAGAATGAGTACACAGTTTCGGCTCGGTTGCTAATACAAGATAAATTAATTGTTTGCTGTCCAACCCCTCGGTCGAGGCAATCCCACATATTTATACATACAATTTGCAACATCTAAACCTATAATTGGGCAGCCATGAAGATCTCTGATCTTCAGGCGCCCTAAATAATCTAGCTGTTACAATGCGTGGCAGAACTGAAATATCCAAATATGAGGGGAGTTATTAACTGTCCCAAGAGTGGCGGTCCTTCCAGCTCACAGCTGGATTCGAGCAGCGACATACTTAAGATAGCACTTTATGTTACAGCTGCCCTGCCACGACTGTGCCTTGATTGACGAATTGAGCCCCAAGGAACCTTCTACAAGCAATGGACGTCCCTTCCTCCATGACTTGTTCAGCTCCGATCTTCCTGCAGTCTATTTGTCTTACTACCTTCATAAATCGCATCATGTTAGCACAAATTAAGAGATGCACAGCTTTAATCATCACAATCATAAGTATTAATACAATAAAACAATAATCGGCCATACCTTGGTAAATTGGGGAATAAGATAAGGACAATAAGTCGAATTGCCAAGGTAATTGGTGTGAGACAAGGGAAGGGAAGATGATAAATGATGGTCAAAAAGGGCCAATTCTGGGCTCAACAGCATATTGCAGAATACTTTGAAAAAAGGAGACCATACTGGGGGTGCTGCCATAATGTGGGGACTAGATATGATCTGTCATGGCGCTAATAGGCACCGTTGGGTCCTTCTTCATGGTTTAAGGAGCTCAAAGAAGGGATAGAAGGGTGCTTGAAGTGTTACTATCATGTGGATTTGTACAAGCCCAGGACAGTTCATGCTCGTGAGTGCTTTCAATTTTAAGGAGTTTGAAAGCGGTAAGAAGACTTTGAGATGGTGGAGAGGTACCATCGTGTGGATTTATACGAGCCCACGGTGGTGGGTGCTCATGGTTGCTTTCATTTTTAGAGAGTTTGAAAGCGATAAGAAGAATCCAAGGGGGTTCTTTTCATGTGTTAGTCTCCAAGGCCCGAAAAACCATAAAAGGATGCAATGAAGAACTCTTCTAGCCGAGGTGACTAGAGTATTCCTTTTTCATAAGTAGTCTACCAGGTCCAGAAAAGGGTCAAACTTATATCAGATAGATGCCCTTTCAGGTACTTTAATGAGCATGAAAGGAAGAAACATTGCTCGGCGATATTTTCATTGTTTTAGGAGTCAGAAAAGAGCTTAACAAAAACTCCCTAAGTGCCTTTTTTGTACAGGAATTGTTCGGCCCGAAAAATGCATAAAATTATACCAAACAAAGTGAGCAAGGAGGAAGCGTTCGATGGGAAACAAGAACGAGGGCTGGCGGGGAACACTGGTGGGGCCTCCTTAGGGGTTGATGGATGGTGGAAGAATAATGAAATAACTGCAGTATGGATGGAGTGGAGAGCTCATGGATGGGAATTGATTCCAAAGTTGGTAAAAACAACGGCGGTTGATGTGGCGTGCAAATCAAGGCGGCAAGGTGTGTGGACGAAATGTCGAAAAAAGTTTTTGGTGAGAGCGAGAAATGATCTCAAGCATCATCATGGGTTTGGAAAACTGAATCCGATGGTATAAAAATTGCTAAAAACTGATAACGACTGATGTGGCATGCAAATTGAGGCGACGAGGGGTGTGTGAAACAGACCCGAAAAATCAGGGGGTGAGAGCGAGGAATGATCTGAAGCATCATCACGAGCGTGAAAAACTGAATCCGGCGATATAAAGAATGTCAAAAACTAATAACAGCTGATGTGGCATGCAAATCGAGGCAATGATGGGTGCTAAAAGATGTTCAAAAAAGGGATCGATGAAATCAAGAAATAGTCTCAACCACTGCGAAGGTCGCGTCGTATTGAATCCAGTGGTGTCGATGGTTTGGAAAATGGACCTAGTATGACCCCAGAATGGTCGAAACAAGAATTATTCAAATGTCTATAAATAGTAAGTGGACCCATAGTGACATGTGTCATTTGTACAGTTGAGTTTGACAGAACAATTGAGTGAACAAGAGGTGATTTGGTATTTGCGGGAGAACTGACCGGTGGATTTTCGTTTCACGAGTTGCAGGTAACCCTCTTAACCCTTATCTTTGATATTATTTTGTTTTTTTGGGGGAATTGGTCCTTGGGGGAGGTGTACCAGCCACAATGGGTGACCACCGTGGTAAAGCGCGGGTTCCAGGGTGATTTGCGTGCTCCAGCACTTGGCATTGGCTCTCACAGCCACGCTTTCCAAGCACGACTGTGGCTCCCACAGCCGCGATCCGAGCGCGACTATGGATCTCACAGCCGTGCTTGCCGAGCGCGACTATGTCTCCCACAGCCGCGCTTCGAGCACATTTGTGGCTCCCACAGGCACGCTCCGAGCGCATTTATGGCTCCCACAGCCGTGCTTGTTGAGCGCGACTGTGTCTCCCACATCCGCGCTCTGGAGCACGATTGTGGGCCCCACAGTTGCACTCGGGAAGCTCTCTTTTCGAAGAGAAAAGCGCGCTCTAGAGCACACATGTGGTGTCTAGGCACCTCAGAATGCGTGCTGCGGTGCGATTTTGTCGGTGCACCGATCTAGACGAGATCGATGGAGTATTTTATGTGGTTCCGATGAGATTTCATTGTGTGGTTGGAAGGATGCTGAAGGTGACATGGAGAGAGCGTGATATGCTGGAGGACCTTTTGAGAGTCATCCGTTGGGATCATTGTGTACAAGGGACTTTAGCACTCTACGGACTGCTGAAGTTTTCGCAGGTGCCCCTTATGCGTTCAACATCTCTGTTGCTGAACAGGCTGGTCGGGTTTTGGGACCTAGACATTGAGGCATTCATGATCCAGAGTGAGAGACTGGATCTCACCTTATCAGATGTGTACTTTTTGATTGTATTTCCCTGTTTGGGTAGGATGGTGGATACTCGGCCTAGGAGGTCGGGGACGTGGATATGGAGGAGATGCTAGAGAGGCATTGTTATCCGGGGTCGCGTGTGCATAAAAATGCACTATTGGTGGGTGATTTCCAGGAGCCAGAGACCCAAGCGATCGCGGCATGCGTGGTGCATGTATTGGGATCGCAGTTGCCCCACCAAGTGTCAGGAAGACAGATGATGTTCATTGAGCGGGTGTTAGCAGGGACCTACTATGCATGGGGTCATATGTACCTCGCCATTGTTCAGTGGGAGCTGAGGTGAGGTGAATCAGAGGGGAGTTCTGCTGTGGTTCTTTTTTGTGTTGTTTATTTTTTGAGCGGGTGCCTACGCTGCGGCCTTGTGTGCCGATCCAAGATGGAGGACTGAGGGAGCCGTGGATTGTGCGATGGGGGGAGATGATGGTTTGCGGTGGTGGTGGGATCGTTGGCCAATATTTACTATAGAGTTGTTTAGGAAGTGGATGCAGATGCCTATCCTTATTGATGACTACCCGTACCGAGCTATGGACTACCGGGGGGATCCTCAACTGCCGCGACCTCCTGGATAGGTCTTGGGGCTAGATGGTACATATGCATTTTGGTTTCTTCTTAGCATATCATGTTGTATTTTTAATTGGAATTTTATGATGATGGCTAGAGATGTTTGATGTTGACCTTTCTGGTGTTGGTTCTTGCAGATGTAGGATCACAACCGCCACAGGGGCATTAGGACCGCAGGGGTCGCGTAGTGAGGTCAGCCCCACCTGATCGAGGGGAGGTACGGAGACATGATGCCAATGTGAAATTAGAGTCCTTACGGGTTAGCTTTGATCGGTTGCTAGTCGGGGTTGCAGACGAGGGTTGGCGGGATATAGACCAAGAGCTGCTGGATACTTGCTACGATGCTCCACGAGAGTGGAGAGTTATCTTGAGGTGGGTTGCTGTATTAGCAGAGGAGAGGAGGGCTCGGGACTGGTTGGACGCTCCTGAGTTTGATGACAAGGATCCAGAGGAGGAGCGAGGAGAGGATGAGTCAGCAGCAGAGGCAGAGGCTGCAGGTGACGATGAGGACACGGACAGAGGGGAGGACTCTGATTAGACAGTTCGTGGGCTGCCCCCAATGCCGATGAGCATATGGGGTTGTTTTTTTTTGTATAGACAACTGTTTTCATATGGGGAGGATGCTGTTGGGGCTCCTTAATGTATTTTTTGTATAGTTGGGTGCTGAGGGCACTCATGACTTGTTATGACGATATGGTATATATACACGCACATGGATGCATTTTTTGATGATAGAGTCTCGTATGCACGTGGATGCACATTTTGGTGTTGTTTGTATTTTGTTGCACGTGGATGCAATTGTTATGTTGTTTATATGCACATGGATGCATTTTTTATGGTGATGATATGCACATGGATGTAGTATTATGATGGATTCTTTTTGTTGTTTCTATGGTTTTCTATTCTTTTTAGACGCCTATATGATGTTATGATGATGTATTGTTAATGTCCTACATGGTGTGGCTGATGTGCTAGTCTAGAATGTTGTTAGCCATTTGATCTGCCACACTGTTTTGATTTCTCAGGAAATGAGTGAATGTAATGGATTCAAATTGTCTGATCATTTTCTTAGTGTGCAGAACTTTCTAAAGAGGCAAGGATCACGTACCTAGTAACAATTGTTGAGTTGGGCGACAAGAAGCTGGGAGTCTAGGAACACGAAGGTGACTTATACCCATATGGAGGGTAGCAGTCAGGAGATCAGTTACAACATTGTACTCAACCTGGTTATTAGTAGTAGAACCTATGCACACTCCATCGAGATGAATCAACTCATGTGAGGGGGAATAGAGTACCCAAGTTGCAAAGGAGAGATTTGGAGACCAACGACTTGCACCGTCGGCAAAGCCAACATAGAAAAGTGGAACAAGATCCATTTGTCGTAATGCAGGGAAAACAAAATGCAAGGTCTTAGATGATGAAAGCAAAAAAAGAAACAAAACTGTACAACATGGATAGTTGTGTCCAAAAAGTGCTAAGGGTAAAAGAGTTTGAGGTACAACCCATTGCGGGGGTTGTGAAGGGGTTTTCCTTCTGAATCGGTCAGAATGTATGCCCCGTGTCTTAGACAGGTGTGGACAATATATGGACCTTGTCAGATGGATTCAAATTTTCCTTTCCCAGTCTTATCGTGTGCTTGGTCATAGATGAGGACAAGGTCGCCTTCCCGAAAATTGCGCGGGTGAACATGTTTATCATAGCCTGCTTTGGAGCGGTTCTTAGCAGCCTCAATGGTCTGGAGGGTTGTTGGAAGATCCTCATTGGCTTGTTCCAAAAGGATGAGGCATTTTTCGAGTGGGGAAGTATCGGGTAGGAGCTCGACAACGATATGGAGGGCGGGAATCTGACACTCAATGGGAAGAATAGATTCGATGCCGTGGACTAAGTGAAAAGGGGTGAAACCCGTAGCGGTCTTAGTGGATGTGCGATAAGCCCAGAGTGCGGGAAATAGCATGTGATGCCAATTGGACTTATGACGATCTATGGTACGTTGAAGAATGGTCTTCAGTATTTTGTTGATATCCTCTACTTGGACATTCCCTTGAGGGTAATAGGCGGAGGCATATTGATGTTTGAATTTAAGAAAGATAGACAACTCTTTCTAGACGGAGTCTTCAAAATGTTTTCCGTGGTCAGAAACGAGTTGTTGTGGGACCCCGAAATGGGTAATGACGTGATTGAAAAAGAAACGAGCTGCAGTGTCAGATTTGCAGTTGAATGTGGTCATGGCCTCAACCCACTTAGTAAAATAATCTACAACTACAATGATATATTTGTGGCCACCCGTCGAGGGAGGATTACACTTAGTGAAATCAATGGCCCATTTGCAGAAAGGTCCAATAGTGATGATTGGATGGAGGGGGGATGGGGGGTTCCTTGCCTTAGGGGTGAAGAGTTGGCAGTTACGACAATGCTTAACTGCGGTGATGTAGTCAGTGAAGAGGGAGGGCCAAAAATATCCAGTGCGGATAACTTTTTGGGCGGTGGCCATTCCTGAGAAGTGGCCGACACAGGCTCCGTTGTGACAATCATTAAGAACTTGTTCGGCCTCATCTCAGGTGAGGAATCGGCGTAGAATGGTGTCAATACCGCGATGGTACAACACATCTCCAAGGAGAAGATATTGTGAGGCGTGATGGTGGATGCGCTGTCGCCCATCGCGATCAAGGTCGGGTTGGAACTTCTGGGTGCAAAGGTATACTAGGATATTGCCATACCAAGGGTCATCCGAGGAGATGATAAATAAATGGTCATCGGGAAGACTAGTATGGATGTCATGTCCCCTCCCATCATAATAGCGATTTGGAGAGAAAATGATGCTAAAACTGGGCATCTATCCCCATTATTATTAACAAAAACCATTGGAATATAAAAAGACATATGCAGATATATATGCAAGAAACACAACAGAAGTAAGTTCTATTAGACATCTAGCATACATTCAAGATATTCACGATAGTCATCAAATAAATACATTATAGAATTAACACAAGAGAGTACTTATCTTAAAACAAAGTAGTCCCGAGCAACTAGCTATGCCGCTGCAATGTTCCACCCAACCATAGGCCAGTTGTGCCCATCGATCTCTCAACACAACTGCCAACCCCGAGCTGGGCATGATTTCGACAAGGAAAAAGGGAACAACAGACTCACACATAACCAAATATACACCAAAATCAGCCAAGCCAATCTACAGTTGGGTTTATCAGGCTACTAGGAAATGGAAAGGAAGAATTGCTAAGCTAGTGAGATCAACTACGGAGCTATGGATACCTCCACAAGATCTATCTAGCTTGATTCCCCACAATGCCTACACACCCGACATGAGGAAGTATTCCCTTCATGACTACACAGTCTCTCATTCCATACCTTCCAATCCAATACTGTTCAAGGTGTGCATAGAAGAGTAGCCATCCCTTTGATCTTCTTGAGAGGTTACTTTCCTCACCAGGTTTGTCAAGCCAATTCTGGTCCACTTCCACTTCTAATTTCTTGCTCACAAGTTCAAACCAAAACATGGATTCAAACAACAACAAAATCACAAATGCTGGGCATGAAGAGAAACATTTTGACAGTGGGATTCCCAAAATGGGTTTCCATTAGTTTCAGTAAAAACATGGGCAGCCAAAAATGAAATGGAAGATGGGAAATTAACCCTGGGAGGGCAGAATCGTTTTCAGAAAACGTTTATGGGAATTCAAGGGACATAAACGGCCTCCATAAACCCCCAAATTGTGACTCCCTTCCTCCTAGTCATTGTGCAATGCAAAAACGAGTTCCCAGCTATGGAAAATGCAGGAAAATGATGGAGAACGTGAAGGAGAAATCCCTAGCTAGTCCATACTGCGTGAGAGAGCAAAGGCCATGGGTGAAGAATGGCTTTGGGAACAATTTCGCGGGGATTTTATTTCCCAAGAAGAAAAAATACTATTTCCCAGATTGATGGCTTGCCCATACACGAAATTAGCTGCCATACCTCCCCATTCCCAAGGCATTAACTACCTCAACCAACTCTTTGAAGAATTAAATGATTGGGTGCATAAGTCAAAATGGGTAGTTGAGGGTTTATGGGTTCTCTCAATGACGTTTGGCTTAACACTATTGGATCAAGGGTTTGAATAATTCCCCCCCCTATTCCTTATAAAAATCATGCCCACATCTCTTTGTTGCATTGCATAGCTAGTTGTGGGTATTTCATTAAAATCCATATTTACATGATGTCTTAATTTCTATTGTGCGTGAATAGCACAAGAACCATATGCACCGATTTTTAATTGCCGATACATAAAACGATAAATCGATGGAGGGGCCTTGGCCTTGAGCTCCTCACCATGATTTAATAATGATATTTATATCATTTACAATTTTAATGCAATAGGGTAAAAAATTGGGATATTACAATGGATGGGGGTTGAATCGGACGATGATTGTAAGTCCGTCATGAGTTGCGCCAATGCGAGGGCTTTGACGCTCTTAGGTGTTGTAAATGTGAGATCATAATATTTTAGTATGATGACCCACTTAGCCATGCGGCCCTGTAGGAGGCGGTGACTCAAAAGGAAAACCATAGGATTAGAGTTGCCCACAACGGTTGTCTGGATGAGTAAGATATAGTGGCGGACCTTTTGTACGGAGAAGACGACAGCGAGGGCCAACTTCTCTTCTTGGGGATAATGCAACTATGGGCCAGATAGGGTCTGAATCACATAGTATATTACGTGTTCTTTCCACGCACTATATTCTTGAACTAGTACCCTTGAGACGACGTATTTGGATGCTGAAACATATAGGATAAAATCCTTTGAGAAATCCGGGGGGGAGATCAGTGGGGCATTAGTTAAGGTTGTTTAAAGGGCTAAAAAGGTTGCTTGTGCTGGTTCGTACCAAACAAATGGGACGTGGGTACGAAGTAAGAGGAGAAAACCATGAACCGTCGTGGTATATTTATGGACAAAGTGGCGGAGAAAGTTGGCTCTCCCTTGCAAACTTTGTAATTAACGTATGGTGTGGGGGGAAGGGAGGTCCAAGATCGATTAAACCTTTAAAGGGTCAACAACTATCCCTTTCTATGAAACGATGAATCCTAACAACCGGCCCGTAGGGACGCAAAAAACACACTTGAGTGGGTTCAAGCGGATCCTGTACTTGCGACAACGTAGGAAGACTTGTCGGAGGTCATTTAGGTGGTTAGACCATTTTTTTGAGCATGCCGTAAGGTCATCTAGGTACACCAGGATGATGTAAGACAGGTTGTGGAAGCAATATGTCATGGCTCATTGGAAAGTGCTGCCTGCGTTTTTAAGACCAAACGGCATGACCTGATAGGAAAAGGTGCCCCATGGGGTAGTGAAAGCAGTTTTATATTGGTCTTCTTTCCGGATGTGTATTTGGTTGTATCCGGAGAAGCCGTCCATGAAGGAGAGGACTTCATGTCTTGCACAAGCATCGAAGAGTTGGTCGATGAAGGGAGTGGGGAAATTGTCATTGGGACACATGCGATTAAGATCGTGAAAATCTGTATAGACACGGAAGGTGCCTTGTTTTTTATTGACGGGTACAAGGTTGAAAACCCAGGTAGTGTAAGCGATGGGATATATAAACCCGCCTTTTCGCAGCTTCTCAATCTCGATTTTGACTGCAGGGGGTTTGGACAGGTGAATTGGTCTTTGCTTTTGGCAGACGGGTGTGAATTCGGGCCATGTATTAATGTGGTGTTCGACGATGGCGGGGTCTAGATCGGGCATCTTGGTATAAGACCGAGCAAAGATATCCTGAAACTCTTGGAAAAGCTTCTTGTATTCCTCAATTTCATGTTCCGTATAGGAGGCACCTAATGTGATGAGTTCGGGTGTACCAGGTGTGACGGAAATATCAACCTGTATGGTAGTTGATATATTGGCCATGTTTCCTTCTTTGAAGGCATCAGAGGCAGGAATAGGGTTCTTGAACCGGTTGACCTTCTCGGGGAAAAATTCCTTTGTTTCGATTGAGAATTGAGTGGCTGTAGAAGTGGAGGCCTTCTCAGAAATAAAATAAGACTGATGATGCATGTCATCCCAGGGGTAATTGGGTGCGGTAAGTGCCTCTAGTATCTTCTCGTCGTTTCAAAAGTACTGCATGGATAAATCGGTCGAGGAGGGGTTATATGCTGGGGATGATATGTGTCCATCTACTGTGGAAATCATGTAGATGGTATTAATCTCTTCCGATGTAACTAGGGTTTTCACCCTAGCTTGTGCAAATGAGCACCTACTAAGGAGAAGGGACTCCTTAGTAGCAGTTCATTAAAAAGTAAATAAAAGAAGTAAAACAGTATGAAATTTAACCTAGCATGAGCATTAACATAAATAATAAAACATGAAAATATGGCAAAGATTTCTCTTTTTTTATATTAAGAATTACCTTAGGTGTAGAGGTTGGTGAAGCTCTTGCAGTAGTCCAAGAGGGTTGCTTCCAAGCTCCAGTGTTGTTCCTTTCTCCTTCTCCAAAGGGTTTTGGAAATGGGCCAAAGGGGCACTCAAATGTGAAAATAGCTCAAAAGGGTGAGCTAGGGTTTCAAGAGTGATTTTGGCAGAGTAAGGATATGGATGATTGTGGATGTAAAATGGGGAGCCTCCATCACCTATTTATAGGTTTTTAGTGGTGGAGTGCTGACCCATGGTTTTGGGCACCATATGGTTTAGGTCAGCTATATAGGGTTTTTGCTTCCTTTTTTCCCTCTTTTTCCTCTTTTTTATATTTTTTATTTCTTTTTTAGAGGGTTTTTGCTATTTTTGGAGGAATTTACATTATTTTGGGGGAAAAAAGGGGGGTTTTTGGCCTTTTGGAGGCTTTTTAATGGCTTTTTAAGGTTTTGGAGGCAAATATGGTAGGAAATATGGACAAATGAGTCATGTTATGAGGGAGATGAGGTAGTGAGCATTTGGGAGGAGCACGAAACACGAGGGGGGTTTTTAACTGTTTTGGGTGGGGGTACAACAGTGTATGGTTGTGGGCCTCTGTCTCCAGTGTGCTTGACAAGAGGGGATGGATCAGTAGATGAGGAAGGGGTAGTGACACCGGGAGGTGGTTAACTAGTAGTGGCAATGGGTTGCACCAGTTGAAGGACGACATTTGGTGTCGGTGGGGGAACAGAAGGTGAAATATACCACACGGGTAGTCCTAAGGTTAACCCGGGTAGGCTGAGAGTAGCCATAACCGGGGCGCTTACTACTCCCGAGGGAGGGAATAGGAAGGGGATTGTGTGGATGGGTGTAACACCAATATGACTAGGTACCAATGGTGGTTTGGATAACAAGGGCGGTTGATTGTTGGGTGTTTGTGCATTGTGGGAAAGGGTACATAGGTCAGATATTTCTGTCGCTAGTGACGGGGGTGGAATGGATTGGAATGTTGAGGTCATCGGTGTATCTGAGTAAACTCCGGGTCCCACGGAGGAAACCAACAAGGTAGATGCACCACAAACATGTTGTTCAACCACGGGGAGAACATTTTCGGGTGCAGCGGGGGCATTGGGATCGTAATAGGTGAGTTGATCAACCTTGACCATGCGTCCGTCATGGGGAAACATCATGGTACGAAAAACAGATGAGGCAACCGCCCACATGGCATACATGTAGCTGCGGCCAAGTAAGAGGTTATAATCAAGTTGGGCGTTGATGACCTCTATGTCAATGAGCACTGTTTTACCAGCCAACTGGACAGGGACATTAGCTAAGAGACCTTGGGGTTGAGCCGAACGACCGTCGTAGGCTCGCAACGCAGTGGTGGAATGCTGGAGAGTAGGGGATCCCAACTTTTGCCAAATGAATGTGGACATAATGCATGTAGAGGCACCTTCATCGATAATGCATAGATGGATGACAAGATTCCGAATGGATACAAAAACTTGGAGCGCTAAAGTGGAAGGAAGGCGTGGTTTGGATTGGTCCAAATCGAAGGCCATCAGTCGTGAATCATTTGGGTCAATAGCACCAATGGCGGAGAGCAAAGTCTTGCACTGTGAGTGACAGTTTTTTTAGACCTCTAACGCAGACATGGCTGCGGGGGACTGGGCTAAGTCATCTACAATGTTGTCATTAGACACAGCGCGAGCATTGGGATTATTGTTGATGCAGAGAAGTGGGAAGCAAGGTGCTTTGGAGGTGCCATCTAGTGGAGATGGAGGTATACATAATGACTGATAAGTGGGATGAGCGTTAGTGTTTTGTCGGCGGGAGGGGATTCAGGGGTGGAGACATATTGGTTCCGACGGGTTTGAAGGTTGACATCGGTGGATGACATCATTAAAAAGTGATGGGTACCTGAGTCTAACATGGGTTGATCAGGAGCAGCATAAGTGATTTGCTGTTGTGGTGGCACGTTTTCTTGAGGGGGAGCCAACGGCTGAGTGTTCACTACGCCTTGGGTTGGTAAAGGGTTTTGTAGCACCAAGGGTGGATTCTGAGGTGGTGGGGGGTTGGGTGGCGCCCGAGGAGCCACGTTCCCCTAGCGGTGGGCATCATCAGTCCAAAGTTGTCGAGCTCACTCCAAATGTGGGCAAGCATGTGTGTAGTGGCCATAGACCCCGCAAATAGAACAAGGATGGTTTGTTCGCAAATTATGATTTTTGGCCTGCTTGGGTGGTCGATCAGGGTTCTGGTTGGTAGATGCCACGTTATTGTTGTTTGGGGGATTGGCAGGTTGACTGCCTTGGTCTGGGGGGGGTTGTTCCCATGGTTACGGCCTTTGCCGCGGTTTTGCTGGCCTTGTTGGCACGGGTTATTTTGGTTCTGCTGCGGATTCTGTTGGGCATACACTTGCCCTTGGGAAGCAGGTGTGTTCTGGGGTTGTGCAGGTGCAGGAGCAGGCTGCGGTGGATAATAAGTAGGTGGAGGTGGTGCAGGTGCTGAACCTTGTGGGGGTTGTTGATATGTCTGCGGAA
This sequence comes from Larix kaempferi, assembly GCA_027924585.1. Lineage (NCBI taxonomy): Eukaryota > Viridiplantae > Streptophyta > Pinopsida > Pinales > Pinaceae > Larix > Larix kaempferi. The sequence goes on from BSBM01000841.1 coordinate 1,392,533, forward strand.
CGGGTTGTGGGTTTGGCCTGCGGCGGGTAATAAGCAGGTTGGGCTTGAGAGGACACAGGAGCTGGTGTAGCCTGTAGGTGGTAATATGGCTGAGGTGCGACTGGGGGGGCATAAGCGGGGGATGCATGACCAAAGCACTGAGGGGGACATGAGGGTCCGTGGGAATGGTGATGATGTGCCATGGGAGCATACGAATTGGTTGCTCCGGATTGGGATGAATCCCGCGAAAGGTCGGGGCCAGGGCTCTATATAGGTAGAGTGGAAGGATATTTCCATTTCACCTCAGACAGACGCGGAAGGTAACCCTTTGGCAGTAATCCCGGGAGGGCGGTTTGGTGATTCAAACGCTTGCACGTAGAGGACCTCCATTGGACTCTGCATAACTTACCGTCGATACTCTATTAATAGATTCTCATAACTGTAGATTCTCTAGGCCAACCTAAGTAGAGTGCGTACTGGTTTACCCCTGGTTATCACATGGCTAGTTCCGGAGATGAAACTGGAGTTCCCCAAACTCATTTTGCAGCCATGGTTATGAGAGCTCTCTCTCATTATTTCGCAAGCACGTCGGTATCTACCTCATTACATGATACATATACCTCAAATCCTTCTTTTAGTTTCAGTACTAGTACCATAGGGATGCCTAGTTCTCAACCTTCGACAACAACTACCCCTATTGGTGCCACTCCTGGACCTTTTCAGATCCCTGTTACTTGGATATCTTCGATACCGTCTACTTCATCTCCTTTCATGCAACAATCCCAGGGCATTCCACAAACTGCTCATTTCGGACAAGGTTTCCCTTGGTTTGGAGGGCACATAGATCCCTCCATGCCCTTTGTAGGCTCGATTCCCACTTTATCCACATCTATAGTAGGCTCGATGCCTGTGTCGTCCATTACATCTACACCTGGGTTTAAAACCTACACAGGTCATAATGTACATCATTCCAATGTGTAGACATCTCATATACCTATAGGGAGTATCCGTTTTTCATTATTTAGTGGAGGAGGTGGTAACGCATTTAACCCACATTACGGAGGGGCTAACACCCAACCATAATGGACACATACTCAAGGGAATAACCCTCTCTCTTTTGGTTGGATCAATTTTAGCAATGCGTTTTCTTCACAACTGGTGGCTGGGGGAAACCCCAACCAACAGTAGTACAGGAGTCAGGATTTAGGTGGTTCTGCCTACCAAAACCTTGCTAACCAAGTGCCATCAGCAAGATCTCATTTACCTTTTCTGGCAGCTCTAAATTTGCTAGACCTTTCAAAACTCACCAACGATCTGGTGCAGCATCACCCCGCATGGACACCTGTCTCGACCCAACTTCCTTCTTACATCCAAAAGTTCGAAGGCAAGACTGGGGAGGATCCCGATGATCATGTGACTACCTTCCATCTCTGGTGCTCTTCTAATTCATTGAATGATGATTCCATCAGATTTAGGGTCTTTAGAGAACCTTGACTAGTGCTGCAGCTAAATGGTACATTGAACTTCCCACAGCTGCTTATGGCACCTTTTGGGATCTAGCGACTGTTTTTCTGAATCACTTCCAACTTCTTGTCTGGTATGATCTCGGTACAGATATTCTATCAACCTTTTGACAAAACAAATACACTCACTTATCTGACAATATTAAGGAGTGGCGAAGGAGAAAGAGGCTCATTAAAGCTGACATCCCTCCAGATTTCTTATTAGAGTGGTATCTTAAATCACTCCTTCCTTACATTTATAAATAAGTGGCAACTTCTGGGGTGTCCTCCGAAGAGGAAGCTATCCTTAGAACCCAGCAACTCTATCTAGTATATGCTTAGTCTGGGCTCTTATATGAGATTATTCCCGACACACCGAGGTCTAACACAAATCTAGGTAAACCTAAGCCTGGACCACATGCCGATGGCATTGTGGGTTTAGTAGATTCTGCAGCGTTTGAGGATTTAACTAAGCAGGTTCATGCCTTATCTGTCAAACTGTCTGCTGCAGAATCAAATTCAGTTGCATCCTCCCCTTCGCAAATGGAATCTGTACAACAAGTGTAGATGAATCAAAAGGGCTCTCGGCATCCCAACAACAAAAAGAAGGGCAAGAAAGGGGAGGGGAACCACCAAAAGCCCAAAAACACTGAAAATGCTGAGGAGGGAAAAAAGGAGAAAAAGAAAGTGAAGTTTCCTTGCAAGCTATGCAAAGAGGATCACCTTACCCATCAATGCCCTCTGATGGAAGAATCCCAGAAGCTACTCCGTGAAAAGAAACCAGCTGTCTTAAAAGACCCATTCCCTCACGGGAAAGGTTCAGCTTCTGGAAACTCTAGTGCTAGGGGCACTAATCATGCCTCATCTGCTGATCAATCGTTTATTAATATGGTTAATTCGGAAGTGCTTTTACAAACTTGATCTAGAAACTATACCTTGGATCCACAACAAAAGGATGTTCCTGAGTCATCTACCCCTCTCCACATCGAGAGATCGATGGATTTGTTGCCAAAGATCCCGAAGGGTGTCTTCAAACGGGCTGTGCACAACCCCAATGCACAAGCTTCCCCCAACTAGAATGTTATGGAGGATTTATCCCAAACCCCTTGTGCCATGTCCACTTTAGAAGTACTGCAGAGTTGTCCATTACAACGTAGTGCACTTCTTGCAGCGATCGAAAGTGTAGATTCATCCAATATGCTTGCTCGGTTTGATATGACCAATATCAAACCCCGGTTTCCATACCATGTTGCTGTCCAAATAGAGGTAGTCCATGGTACCAAAACCATTGGACAAGCTATTGTAGATGAGGGAACGTCTATGTGCGTAATGTCCATTTCTTGCTGGAAGGCTTTGGGCTCAACCGAATTAGCCCCCTCGAACACCTTGCTTACCACCTTTGATGGAAGATATTTCCGTCCACATAGAGTCTTACCATCATTTGACATTGAACTTGCTGGTAAGTTAGTGTCTATAGAGGTTGAAGTGCTGTATGCTCCACTTGATTACAATTTGCTATTAGGTAGGAGCTGGATGTATGCAAGGCAAGAAGTTCCATCATCCATTTTCTGAGTTTTAATGTTCCCTCATGAAGGCAAGATCATCAGAGTTGATCAACTTTCGTTTGCTTGGAAAAACAACCAGAATTCATTGGACTCAACAATTCCATTGGCTAATCAGTCTCACCCAGCTACTGAGAGTTTAGGAGCAGGACTCTATGGGTCATTAATGGGCACTTTTGACCTACCCTCTCTTGTTCATTTTATTGGTTATGAAGAGTGTTCATCATCTGATATTTTCACGGTCTGTCCAACGACGGATCCCTGGATTCTCCCCACTGAATCTATCACGTCCCCTTCCATCAATACTAAACCGCAGAGGGAACATGACTGACATACTGGGCTTATTGGAAATCTCAGCCCCATACATTACTCAGAAATTTCATAATAAAGAAAAAATTCTGTGTGTAGATTCAAACTCAATATAAACATAGCGGAATTAAAATGCATTTGCACACGCACAAACAGTAATGCATCAACACGTCTATCACAAACATAGGGTGAGTCAATATGCAAAGAATCAATCCCTTTCTCATACATGCACAAGCTTCATATCAATTCCATTAACAAGAACAATTAACATTCAGAATTAACACATTGCGGAACACATAATGCATATAAATTAAACCACAAAGAATACTTATTTTGAAGATGAAGCTGTCCAAACAATTGGCCATGTGAGAGCAACATTTCTACCAACCATAGATCTCTGTCCAACCTATATTCTTTCAGCTGAGATATCACCCTCGAGCTGGGTTGTGTATCCACTAAGGAGGAACTAAATAGGCTTGTTCACAGCCATGGTTTCACTCAACAACTATGCTAAGCCAATACATAGTTGGGTTTATCAAGCATACAAAAGACAAAGGAGGGAAATGTTAAGCCAGTGAGCTCATCCACAGAGCTACAAGCATCTCAAATGAATTCAATAGTCAAGGCACCCACAATACCTACCACACCCAACACAAGGAAGGTCCCCTTCTCTGTTGCACAGTCCCTCAGGCGTCCCTTCCCTCCAATGCTCTTCAGGATGGGCATAGAAAGGTCCAGCTGCTAATTCCTTGAGATTCTAGCCTTCACTAGTTTTATCAAACAAACCCAACCTCTGCTCAGTCATTCACACTTGGATTTCTCACAGTTTTGTTATCCAATAACTCAATCCCGTCACTTTATTTCTGGGCTGTAAAAATTGGGTTTTCCAATGGACTTTGGGGTATCTAATACTCTCAATTTCGCCCCAAGAATCATATCTATGGATCCCCCATTGGATTTCACTGTCAAATACCAATTTTGAGTGTTTATTGCTCTTCAAAACATGGGTTTTTGCAAAGTTGCGATTTCTGATTTTTCTCACTACTGGGAGTTCGTTTTTGGATGAAGATTGATGTTGGGATGTCCCACAATAGAATGGGAATGAGGAAGAACCCATTCCCATGAGGTAGGGTCACTTGTGGTTCAAGAAAACAGAGCCCATACTCTGCTATACGAATTTCTGGGCTACCCCTGCTCCATTGAAGCCATGGACTGAAATCTTCAACAACTTCCTTACAACAGAATTAAATGTCAGCAAGGAAAGTCAAATGGGTTCTCACAATGACATTTGACAGCATATGGTTCATCCCCACAACCCCCTCACCACTCCCTAGTGGATACACATGGCCCCTTCTCATTCGTTGCTCCCATAACCAGTTTTGGTATTTTAATGCAATATCAAATATTTACATCATTTAGAATATTCCATGGCTTAATAGCACATGGGTAACAAAATATCAAATACTTGTCCATTTGAATAAAATCCGAACATACACTAGCGGGGCCTTAGCCTTGAGCTCCATGCTAGGGAAACATACATCGCATGTATACAATATTTACATTAAAACCCAATATTTCACAAGGGCCAAAATTGGGGTATTACATTCCCCTCCCCCTTGGAACAACACTGTCCTCGGTGTTCTCAAAACTGAACAAAAATGGGAATGCCTCCCTCATGGCATCCTCCAGCTCCCATGTAGCCTCATCGGGACTAAGGTGCTCCCATTGGACCATTACCTACCCGATGGCTCTATTCCAGAGCAAAGTGACCTTCTTGTTGAGGATGCGCATAAGATCTACTTGGAACTCTCCCTCGGGTTCCACCTGTATCACATTTCAATCAATCATACGATTAGAATCATGTACATACTTTTTAAGCAAAGATACATGGAAAACATTATGAGCTCTTATGTTAGCAGGCAATGCAATTCTATATGCAACTAGCCCTATCCTATCAAGGACTTCAAATGACCCACAATATCTGGGTGACAACTTGGTACAACTCCCCAACTTGAGAGAACTTTTCCTTGGTTTCACTCTCAAATAAACATGATCCCCAATCTGAAATTCCTTATGCACTCTTTTTAAATCTGCATAACTCTTTTGCCTGTCCTGAGCTGCCTTTAAATTATTCCTGATCTTAGCGACTTCCTGTTCCATTTCCTTGATCATCTCTGGTCCAAGTACTACCCTGTTCACTGGACTATCCCAATTCACTGGAGTCCTGCATCCTTTGCCATACAATGCTTCAAATGGACTCATCCCCAATGATGCATGGTGTCCATTATTTTATGCAAATTCTACCAAGTGTAGATAATCCTCCCACTTGGACGGTTTATCCATTACATACATTCTTAGCATGTCTTCAAGAAATTGGTTCACCCTCTCAGTTTGGCCATCTGTTTGAGGATGATATGCTGTAATGAAATTCAATCTAGTTCTCAATTCCTGAAATAATCCCTTCCGAAAATTGGAAGTGAACTTTGTATCATGATCATAAATTATTGCCTTAGGCAATCCATGCAATCTGAATATCTCTCTCATGAAGATATTTGCAATGTCATTAGCCTTGTGAGTGGACTTGACTGGAATAAAATGAGCTACCTTTGATAGCTTGTCCACCACAATCATGATTGAATCATGCTTCTTCACTATCATGGGAAGACCTGTTATAAAATCCATAGAGATCACTTACCACTTCCATTCCGGAATGGGTAAGGGCTGCAGCAATCCTGTTAGATGTTGGTGCTCTTCCTTGACTTGTTGGCACTTTTGACACTTAGAAATGTACTCATCTATGTCTTTCTTCATACCATGCCAAAAGTATTGTTTTCTTGCTGCTGTTATAGTTTTCTGATATCCTGGGTGTCCAGAATATGGCATTTGATGTATCTCATCCATTACAAGCTTCTTCAAATCTGCACTATTTGGAATGTGCAGTCTGGTATCATGATAAATGAAAACATCATCCTCACCAAGCTGATATCTTGCACATGCTTCATCCACATTACCCTGCTGCAACTTTTCTTTAATTTGAAGGCAAGTTTCATCATTGTTTTGGGCTTCAAGAACTCTTGTCTTCAAATATGATTTACACACACTTAATGCTGCAACATGAAATTTTATGCTAAGAGAATCTGCAACCTTATTCTCTTTCCCTTTTATGTGCTTAATTTCAAAATCAAATTCACAAAGAAACTCCATCCATCTAGCTTGCCTAGCATTCAATTTTGGCTGATCAAACAAATACTTCAAGCTCATGTGGTCTGTCCTAAGCTCGAATCTTCTTCCCATCAAATAATGTCTCCACATTTTAAGAGCATGTACTATGGATGCTAATTCTAAATCATGTATGGCATAATTCCTTTCATGTTCTTTTAATTTCCTTGACTCATAGCAAATCACAAATCCTTCTTGCATGAGCACTCCACCTAGCCCTTCAATGCAAGCATTTGTGCACACTACACAATCTTTCTTTGGATCTGCTATCTTCAAAACAGTAGCGCTGGTAAGTAACTCCTTCAATTGTTGAAAAATTTTCTCACATTTTTTAGACCATACAAACTTGATATTCTTCCTTTGCAATGAAGTGATTGGATGAGCTATCTTAGAGAAACCTTCAATGAAACTTCTGTAGTAACCGGGAAGACCCATTAAAGATCTAACATCTGAAACATTCTTTGGAGTAGACCAATCCATGATGGCATTAATCTTCTCTGGATCAACTGCAATTCCTTCTTCAGAAATGACATGACCCAAATATTGAATCCTCTTTTGGTAAAATTCACACTTGCTTAACTTGGCATACAACTGATGTTCTCTAAGGACTTGTAACACCATCCTTATATGTTCTTCATTCCTTGAATAGACAAGAATGTCGTCCAAGAACAAAATCACAAACTTATCCAAATATTTGTTGAAAACACTATTCATGAGACACATGAATGTAGTGGGTGCATTGGTAAGACCAAATGGAACCACAGTGAACTCATAATGACCATATCTAGTTTTGAAAGCTGTCTTGTGAATGTCTTCTTCTTTAATCCTCACTTGATGATAACCGGACCTTAAGTCAATCTTTGAAAACACCTTAGCTTCCTTCATTTGATCAAATAAGTCATCAATCCTTGGCAATGGATACTTATTATTGACTGTCACTTTATTGAGCTGCCTGTAATCAATACACAGCTTTAACGTCCCATCCTTATTCTTAACAAATAACACTGGTGCTCCCCAAGGAGACACACTAGGCTTGATATACCGCTTGTCTATTAACTCTTGTAGCTGCATCTTTAACTCTACCAATTCCGTTGTACTCATTCTATAAGGAGCCTCGGAACTCGGCGCTGCCCCTGGAACAAGATCGATGGAAAAATAAATATCTCTCTTTGGTGGTAGTCTCGACACTTCAACCGGAAATACATCTTGGAACTCTTGCAACAATGAAAAATCTTCTATCCTTGGTCCTTGGTCCTCTGACGAATCTGATATGTGGATTGCATATAATTGACAACCTTTCTTATAGAACTTTTTCAACTGTAAGGCTTAAATTTGTCTTACTGAAACTTGCTTGGGAATTCCTCTTACCAATCTTGGTCTTCCCTCTTCATCAATGCATTCAAGTGCTTTCTTCTAATAGTTCAACTTGGCTCTATGCTTTTCCAACCAATCCATGCCAATTAGAGCATCATAAGATCCCAATGGTAGTATATTTAAATCTGCATGTGTGTAGAGTCCATTCAATTATATGGGGCACTCCACCACTACTTCACCAACTTTTCTCTTGGTCCCTGTGGCTAATTGAACTAACCAAGACTTATTGTGCTTCACTTTTCTAAGAGAACAACCTTCAACCACTTTTAGAGAAACATAACTATGAGTAGATCCCGGATCAATCAAAACATAAATAGATTGCTTAGAAATCTTACCTTCAACTTCCACCACTGATGATTGATGATATGCCTGATGAATATCCAACGCTGCATAAATTCGAGGCGTTGCCCTTGCCATGTCCTCTACTATGGCTGCTCCCTTTAAGTTGTGTAAGCTACGGGGATCCCCTTTCCGATGTGGAAAATCCTTAAGCATGTGGTTTTCTCCACATCCCAAACACTGAAGTGGCCCTTTTGATGCTTTGTCTATTGCTACTGCTGGCTTGAATCCACTCCTTCCCGGTTGCCCTTGTAGAAAGGTTCTAGGCTGACTTTTGAATGGTGGTTTGAAGCCACTCTTCTTTTGGTCAAACCTCCCTCTTGGATTTCCTTTCCATACTGGGTTTACCTCTGATTTTCCTTTATTTTGCTCATAGCAATGCATTGCCATCCTAATGGCCTCATCAAGACTTGGTGGATTAACAAACTCAATTCTATCTCTGAAACTTTGAGGTAGACTGCCAAGGAAGCATTGGATTTTTATTTTCTTATTTTTAATGTAATCCACATACCTCAATAATTCCAAAAATTTATGGACATGTTCTTCCATAGATTTTTGTTCCAACCTGAGTTCATTGAAATATTTTCTCTTACTATCATAATACCTAGCAGAAAGGCATTTTTCCTCTAAGTACTTCTTAAATCTTTCCCAACTGATCTTCCTTTCACTTGCAAGAGGTTATCCCATCAAATGGAAGCTCTTCCATTTAGATTGTAAATGGAAATTCTGGCTTTTTCATTTCCTAAGTAGTCCTGAATTCTGAAGTATTTCTTCATTCCAAGAAGCCATGCCTCTACCTCTTGGCCAGTCTTGTCCTCTCTATCAAATGTGGGAGGCCTTGCCTTCCTGAATTCTCCCTGTGGGATTCCCTTGAACTTCTTTCTTCCATCAAATATCCTAGGCACATGCCTTGGACTTCTTTGAGAACCTATGGATTCGCATGATCTTCTAGAAGAAGATCTAGAGGAAGGTGTTCTATGCTTCTTGCTCACCAAACTCTTCCTTGGGCTTGGATTCCTCTTCTTTGAATGACCTCTAGAGCGACTCTCTGCATCTCTTCCTTCTTCACCTACATGACTTGGATTGGACCCAAGGTTTATCTTCTGCTACATGTTAGTGAGGCTTTGCAAAATAGCAGCATTGAGTTGGTTTTGTTTTTCTTGAGCCTTCATCAACCTTTCATTGAAGCTCACCATGGTCTCAACCAAATTCTAAGGAGTTATTTGCTCCTGTAATGTCCCCAGTTTGACCCCATGGCATTAACATTATAAATGATGTAATATTGTTATGAAATCATGGTGAGGAGCTCAAGACCAAGGCCCCACCATCGATTTCGTGATGCATATGGTTTGCGTGCTAGCAATGCACAGTGGAAATTCAAATATCATGTAATATGCATTTTAATAAAAATACCCACAACTAGCTATGCAATGCAACAAAGAGATGGGGGCATGATTTCACAAGGAATTGGGAGGGAAAAACATTCAAACCCTTGAGCCGCTAGAGTCAAGCCAAGTGTCAATGAGAGAACCCATCAAACCCTCAACTACCCATGTTGACTTTTGTACCCAACCATTGATTTGTCCCAAGAATTGGTTGGGGAAGTTAATGCCTTGGGAATGGGGAGGTATGGCTGTCCAAAATCGGGTATGGGCAAGCCACCCTTCATGGAAAATCGTGTGGGTCTCCTTGGGCAAGAAAGAGAGCCACGAAATTGCTCTCCAGCCATTATCCATAACCATTCTTCCTCCCCCACGAGTTCAGAACTACCTGGGCGTTTTCCAGGCATGGGGAAAAACGTTTTCTTCTTTTCCCAGCAGAGAAGGGCGTTTTTCTGTTGTTGGATACCAGTGGGGAAGAGGGGAAAACGAATGACATTACAATAGAGGCCGTTTTGGGCTGTTGAGGGCTGAGATATTGGGGAAGAAATCGTTTTCATCCCTGTGGTTGTTTGCCCCATCCTATAATCCGTTTTTGGTTGGGAACGTTTTTGGGAGAACCCATGACCATCTCGTTTGTAAATCTTACTGTTATCCCTGCCCCTGTTTGTGCATGCCGTGTGAGAGAAGAGTATGATGGGTATGGGTGATGGGTAATCCCTTGTGCTGGCTTGGGCTTGGGAATAAGCATCCATTGTGCAAATGTAGCCTGATAAACCCAGTTAGACTGGCTTGGCTAAAACAAAATGGTTAATGGACTGTGTGTGAGCGTGAATGTCCCTTTGTCCTTGTGAGAATCATGCCCAGCTCGGGGGTGGCCTTCGGACGGACTCAGTATAAGCTGTCGAAGAGCCTATGGTTGGGTGGAACGTTGCAGCGACATAGCTAGTTGCTTGGGACAATTGAAATGAAGATAAGTGTTTCTGTCTATGTATTTATTTCTGAAATGTTTTTATTAATGATTGAAATTGACATGTTGAATGTATTCGAATGATGGTGTGGATGTTGTTTCCGCTGTGCATGAGTGATTGTTTACATCTGCACATTCATATTTATTTCTTTTAATAAATGAGTGGGATGAATTTTGATTAAAAGCCCCATCGATTGGTAGTATGTTCCTTGCCTCGCAGTGGTCAGCAGGTGGGGACATTACATTGTGGTATCAGAGCTGCGTTGCAGCATTGGGCCTCTATGGGCCAAACCTGATAGCAATTACAAGGGAAGATTCTGAATTTTCCTAAGTCTGTTTTTTTGAAAATTTTGGTTTAAGTCCGTTTTTGAAAATTTTAGTTTAAGACTGTTTCAGAAAGAATTCCCGAATGCCTTCCGCAACTGCTGAAGCATTCGGCGAATCGTTCCGAAATTTCGGAAGCGTTCCGAGAATTTTTCCGAAAAATTGCGAAGGGAAGTTTTTCGGAAGGAATTCTCTTCCGAAATTGCGGAAGGATTTCTCTTCCGAAATTGCGGAAGGAATTTTCTTCCGAAATTTCGGAAGGATTCCGCGAACCGCTCCGAAACAGCGGAGAAAAATTTTAAGTGAAAAATTTTCTAAGTGTCGGTGTGAAAAGGAATTTTCGGAAGGAAATCTCTTCTGAAATTGCGGAAGGAATTCCCTTCCGAAATTTCGGAAGGATTCCGCGAATCGTTCCGCAACGCGGAAGAGTTCGGCGAGTCGTTCCGAAGTTGCAGAAGACTTTGGCGAATCATTCCGCAACTGCGGAAGACTTCGCCGAATCGTTCCGCAATTGCGGAAGACTTCGGCGAATCGTTCCGAAATTGCGGAAGCATTCCGCAAATCTTTCCGCAAAAGCATTTCGCAAAAATTGCCCGAAACCCTCGGAAGCATTCCTGCGGAAGCATTTGCCGAACGGCTCCGCAATTGCGGGAGCCTTCGCCGAATGGCTCCGCTCGGCAAATCGCCCCGCCATTGCGGAAGCGTTCGGCGAACTGCTCCGCAATTGAGGAAGCGTTCGGCGAACTGCTCCGCAATTGCGGAAGCTGTCGCCGAACCAACCCGCAACAGAGGCGAACTGAAAAGCACCCCGCAGTTGCGGAAGGCTTTGGCCAAGCGCCCCGCAGTTGCGGAAGGCTTCATCCAAGCGCCCCGCAAATGCGGAAGGCTATAGCCAACCGCCCCGCCATTTCGGGAGCGTACAGTGAACCTCCCGTTGCGGCAGGATTCAGCGCAAGCCCCCTTGACCCCCTTTTTCTTTTCCCCTCATATTTCGTTGTTGTGATTTGACAAATTGTTAGTATGGCATTCTTCCCACATGCATGAAGTAATTTGTGAACTTCTGAGAATAGAATGCAGCTGTGTAAAATGTGAAGAATGGGAGTGAAAGTTGTTATTTTTGAAAGGATGCAGTTCCTGCACCTGATGTCAGAATGGAGCATGAAGACAGGCATTGGAAAGCTTGTCCAGCAAGGAACAATGATGCATGACCAAAGTTTGAAGGAGTTCTATATATATCATAGATATTTAGTGCAGAAGAGTGCCAGCGGCTGTTTTAACAAGCAAATTTTGTTGTCAATATGGGCAATTTCTACAATTGCAGGATATGGAAGAGGAATTCCATGTCACGATGAGGGACCGAAAAGGGAAGAATTTCTTAAACCTCTGTTTGTTATCATACTTATAATTATGAAATTGTCATATGGCCTAAAAATGTTAGAAATGTAAAGGATTACATAGATGTATATGCACTAGATGGCATCTTAACAAATTGCATAGTGCATATAGAAATGCTTGTGCATAAATGGGATATTGCACATTGGTAGAATAATGAATTCGGCATATGCGATAAACCACTAATGGAGAATATTGTGATTGATAATCACTATTGATGTTGGTATTGGTTGTAGGACCAAAGATAACAAAGAGCATGGCTAAACGTTCTGAGGATGTTGTTGCATGAAGCCAACAACCTTATGCAGAAAGGATGGCGCAGCAAATCTGTGATCATAAAGTTGGAAAAAGGACTGAGCAACCTTGGTAAGAAGCCAACTGATCAAGTGACATCAGACGATGTTAATGGTAACCATGCAGGTAATGATTATTTGTGCCAAATTGCATGAATGCTGAAAGGGGATTTGGTAAGATCTCTTCAACTATGTTTGAACTATGTTGAGCTAAATTGCATGTAATATTGAATATCGACTGGGGCTGTTAACCTACCAAGCTTGGTGAGGTGTGGGTAAGTGAAGGAAATGATCCTTACACCCTATGACTATTTAGAAATCTCAATGCATTCATATGAATTTATATCATACCATGTGTATGCTGGTTATGTGCTTAATAACCAAAGCAAGTGAGGACTGGTGTTCCTGATTATGGTAATGCAAGTTATATGAGGTAGTCATGTTTCGATCATAATATACTTGAATGCATAGTACTCATGAAACAATGCAAGGTAGCATTGAGTAGATGTGCATTAAGAGATTTTATAAATCTTGTGATGCATTGTATGAATGCATAGGGATGATGCATATGTTATTGCAAAATAAATAATGAATGAAATGATGAATTGGTGATAATTCTAGGATCATTTCATGGACTGTTATGAGTACAGAATAGTAAATGCATGAAGAGCCCAATCATGATAATTGATGAATTGATGAATTGTGATAATGATGCATATATAGAAGTGTATATAGTTGTTGCATTTCAAATGTTAACAACTGAAGGTGTTTTGAATTATTGAGTGTTATAATTCTGAGATCACTTCAGTGACTGTTGTGGCAATGAAATGATAATATGCATAGATACTTACAACGTGTTTGGCTGATTGAGGTTTTAGTTTTCAGGTAGAAAAGTCTTGCGTATGGCAATGAGGATAAACCCATAGTAAAGACCGAGATCTACCATGTGCAGAAGCCAAAGGTTATGAGAAGGTTCTCATGGTTGAAATTTATACATGAAACAAATCTGAAAATTGTCTGTTTAAGTTTATGAGAATAATCTCATAGTTGCAAATCTAATTTCTGTAGGAAAACAGATTTGCAAATTTCAGATTTGAGAGTTTGCTTATAACTGCTAATGATCATTTGGCTTATATAGAATTGTGTTAGGAAGACATGCTGTAGGTGGATGTTCATGTATGGTAGCAAGGGTGAAACCATAATGGGCAGTGTGATACCACTTACAAGGGCCAAACAATATGAGGAGAGACTCATTGCTAAGCAAATCAATTTCTGTAGGAGACAGAATTGTAAATTCATATTGAATTTAATAGTTAATGTTACGGATTGGTTATGAAACAATCATATTTGAAGCTTATTGCTAAATGTTGTTGACTGTTTGGCTATTTGATAAAGTGTGTCAGGATGACACCTTGCAGGAAGACCATGTGTGATGGCCTGCAGAAGCCAAACTAGATGGGAGGGATCCCATGCTTTGGAAATGGGTTTCGGGTGAAACGCCATTGATAATGTCTCAGCCAAACCGCATGACGGTAAACCATGAAAGTGAAATGGTAAAGCTATGCCCAGAAGGCATGAGAGGCACATCTGCGAAATGAATGAGTATTCTGTGACCCTAGACAAGAACATTCATGCCTAAATTATTAGGGTTAATATGCAGAGCATGCTCTATTTTATTTATATCATTGCAGACTGCTTGAGTATGATTAGGGCCTACATGGCGCACATCGGAGAGGGGGTGCACACCTTTTCTGGTGCTGGGTCATGATAGGGTTTTCAATATTGACTACAACCTAAGGGAATGGATGCATTCCTGGTGTTTCAATACTTGATAGTGAATGATATGAAATATGATTACAATTTTGGGCAACAATACTGATGAGCCTGCTTATCCTTCTTGTGCTAACAGCTTACACAAATGCAACTTGGTGTTGCACGAAAGAGGAAAAGTGAAGAAAGGGTGCTCAAGAGGACTGTATGGGCAGTGGTAACCTTTCTACGCTCACACTAAAGGACACTAGAAGGGATGGATAGGCCCGGGGAGCTGTGTTGCAGAAAAGGGGTATCATCCTTGTGTAGTGTGAGTGGGTATTGTGGGGCCATGCTAGCCTGCAGTCAAGTGAGTCACCTATGGAGTTCCTGGAGGGAACCACTGGTTGCACAAGAGAGGGAGCCACGTAATCATATTATGTTGTTCTTATTGCCTGAGAAACCCAGTCGATGTACTGGCTTGGCAATGGTTGTTGTATGCCTGATAAACCCAGTCGGCGTACTGGCTTGGCATTGGTTATTTGGGAGTTGTGGCGAAAGGTTGTTGGATGCCTGATAAACCCAGTCGGTGTACTGGCTTGGCATGTTGTTAAATTAATGCCTGACAAACCCAGTCGGTGTACTGGCTTGGCATTGGATATTTGCATGTTGTGGAGGTACTGGTTATTTGGGTGATATTTCCTGACAAACCCAGTCGAAGAACTGGCTTGGAAATGGTTATTAAATGCTTGATAAACCCAGTCGGCGTACTGGCTTAGCATACTGATTTTGAAATGCTTGATAAACCCAGTCGGCGTACTGGCTTAGCATACTGATTTTGAAATGCTTGATAAACCCAGTCGGCGTAATGGCTTAGCATACTGATTTCGAAATGCTTGATAAACCCAGTCAGCGTACTGGCTTAGCATACTGATTTTGAGGGATGCCTGATAAACCTAGTCGGCGTACTAGCTTGGCATTTCATATTCAGATGATGTTGTGAAGCAGCATGTGTGCTGGCCAAGCATCCACCCCACAGGTGATCCAAGGCTTGTAAAGCAGAGAAGGAAACCTGTGGAGTAGCGAGGAAACGCACAATACAGATAAGTATTCATTTTCATTTAATTCTTGTTTGGAATAATGAAGATTTCAGATCCAAGTCTTATTGCAACCAAGCTAATACACTGTTGTTTCTTGTTGGAAACCTTGGCCATTACAGGAAACAAGAACCCTGAAAGAGCTATAAATGCTTGGTGAAGCCAGAGAGTAACTGGTTGAAGCTATAAATGCTTGGTGAAGCCAGAGAGTAACTGGTTGAAGCTATAAATGCTTGGTGAAGCCAGAGAGTAACTGGTTGAAGCTATAAATGCTTGGTGAAGCCAGAGAGTAACTGGTTGGAGCTATAAATACTTGTTAAAGCCAGAGAGTAACTGGTTGGAGCTATAAAATTCTTGGTAAATTCAGAGAATAATTGGTGGGAACATTAACCACTCGATGCTGTGGAGCAGCTGATGTGCTGACCAAACATTCCCTTAAACAATGGATAAAACCGGTCAGCGTACTGGCCTGGCATTGCCTATTCGAATGGTGGTGGAGTAGCCTGCGTGCTAGCCCAACATTCATTGTTGTATCCACGAGAAATCCAATGCTTGGAAAGCGAAGAAGGATCCTGTGGGATAAAGTGAAGACATCCAATAAAGATAAGTATTTGGTTATCTTGCAACTCTTGCTTATGAATATACGTATGATTTAATTATGATTTCTTAAATTTCTCATTTGCATATAAACACTATGAAAATACACCAAACATGTGAATTGACTCAATGTTTGAGTGTAGGTATTGCTGGAAGCAAGGACTATGAAAGCATCTGGAGGATGCATGTGGGCATATGACTGTCCTAAAAAGCTCAGTATGAGCAGTAATGAAAGATGGTGCTAGTGGAACTGTGTGGGTCCTAGCAGCCAAAGGTTCTATAAACAACAATGGGGAAGGGTTTCCTAGTTGAAATCCACATGCAGACCTTAGACACTAAGTGTCATAGCCAAGAAAGGGAAAGTCAAGCATTCACATTGAAGTGAAAGAGGCTAAGGAGCATAGAACCACAAGTGATGGTGTGGCTCCGGATTGGAACAAGACTAAGAGGGGGAAACTCTTACTCTTCTCTTTCCTTTTGACTGATGCATCTCAGAAACAAAAGACTATTGAGTGCATGTCATAAATGAGAACAATTGGTGTTTAATTGCTTGAAATGAATTGTGAATGCTGAAATAGTTATTTTCTTGTGAAAGGATGAACATGAATGAGTTCATGTGTATGTGGGAAAGCATGAAATGTGTGGAAGTCTCATGAGTAAAGCATGGACGTTCCAAGTCAATTAGGAAAATAATTGACTAATTTTATTATTGTGTTATGCTTGTCCTAACAGGAATTGCCATGATAAGTCTCACAGATAGTTGTCGGGACAACAAGAAAGATGGCATCCATGAAATTCCAGACTTGTAGATCAGCTAGAAGATAAACAAATGGAAGGGATTGCTTTGGAGCAATGCCCACCTGTAGAACTGGAAGACCAAAGCTAGCAGGAGGAACTTGTGGAAGCTAGGGGACTTGATCGTGAAAGATCAAAGTAAAGAGACGAATTACAGGGCAGACCTGCCACCATATGTGAATTATGAATCATGTGTAAAGTGGGTATATAGTCCGAAGTGTTGAAACACCGAGGACGGTGTTGTTCCAAGGGGAGGGGAATGTAATGTCCCCAGTTTGACCCCATGGCATTAACATTATAAATGATGTAATATTGTTATGAAATCATGGTGAGGAGCTCAAGACCAAGGCCCCGCCATCGATTTCGTGATGCATATGGTTTGCGTGCTAGCAATGCACAGTGGAAATTCAAATATCATGTAATATGCATTTTAATAAAAATACCCACAACTAGCTATGCAATGCAACAAAGAGATGGGGGCATGATTTCACAAGGAATTGGGAGGGAAAAACATTCAAACCCTTGAGCCGCTAGAGTCAAGCCAAGTGTCAATGAGAGAACCCATCAAACCCTCAACTACCCATGTTGACTTTTGTACCCAACCATTGATTTGTCCCAAGAATTGGTTGGGGAAGTTAATGCCTTGGGAATGGGGAGGTATGGCTGTCCAAAATCGGGTATGGGCAAGCCACCCTTCATGGAAAATCGTGTGGGTCTCCTTGGGCAAGAAAGAGAGCCACGAAATTGCTCTCCAGCCATTATCCATAACCATTCTTCCTCCCCCACGAGTTCAGAACTACCTTGGCATTTTCCAGGCATGGGGAAAAACGTTTTCTTCTTTTCCCAGCAGAGAAGGGCGTTTTTCTGTTGTTGGATACCAGTGGGGAAGAGGGGAAAACGAATGACATTACAATAGAGGCCGTTTTGGGCTGTTGAGGGCTGAGATATTGGGGAAGAAATCGTTTTCATCCCTGTGGTTGTTTGCCCCATCCTATAATCCGTTTTTGGTTGGGAACGTTTTTGGGAGAACCCATGACCATATCGTTTGTAAATCTTACTGTTATCCCTGCCCCTGTTTGTGCATGCCGTGTGAGAGAAGAGTATGATGGGTATGGGTGATGGGTAATCCCTTGTGCTGGCTTGGGCTTGGGAATAAGCATCCATTGTGCAAATATAGCCTGATAAACCCAGTTAGACTGGCTTGGCTAAAACAAAATGGTTAATGGACTGTGTGTGAGTGTGAATGTCCCTTTGTCCTTGTGAGAATCATGCCCAGCTCGGGGGTGGCCTTCGGACGGACTCAGTATAAGCTGTCGAAGAGCCTATGGTTGGGTGGAACGTTGCAGCGACATAGCTAGTTGCTTGGGACAATTGAAATGAAGATAAGTGTTTCTGTCTATGTATTTATTTCTGAAATGTTTTTATTAATGATTGAAATTGACATGTTGAATGTATTCGAATGATGGTGTGGATGTTGTTTCCGCTGTGCATGAGTGATTGTTTACATCTGCACATTCATATTTATTTCTTTTAATAAATGAGTGGGCTGAATTTTGATTAAAAGCCCCATCGATTGGTAGTATGTTCCTTGCCTCGCAGTGGTCAGCAGGTTGGGACATTACAGCTCCCTTCTCCCATTAGATTCAGTCTCAACATTCTCTTCATGTACATTTTCTCCTAGCACATATTCTTCATGCTCATAAGGATCCTGAGCATCATTTATGGTCACCATTTTTCTATAGGCTGCCTCTGCTACAATTATTAAATCTTATGAGCTGCAAGCACTGTGCATTATGAAAATATTTGTTAGACATCATAAGAATGCATATAGAAATATACAACATCAATATTTAACATAGTCAACTCATGGAATCATTTACAGAATTAATATGTCTTCATTTCCTTTTGCCCATTTATGTAATTCTGGAAATTGCCCATATTGTCAACAATATGGCAAAACGGTCATTGACACTTTTCTGCTCTAATTATCTATGGTGTATGATAACCCCATTCAAATTCTGATTATACACCATTATTCCCTGCTGGACAAGCTTTCCAATGCCTGTCCTCGTGCTCCATTCCAACTTTGGGTGTGGAAACTACGTTACTTAAAAAATGACAACTTTCACCACAATTTTACACATTTTTACACAGTTGTAAAATATCATGAACTGCCAACTTCAGCCATCTGTGGAAGCAAATCCATAAAGATTCAGAATTGTTTTTCTACCAGGAGAAGTTATTCCATATAACAATGAACACTCAACAATTCGTGGATCTCTGTTTTGATGCTCCATTCATCTTCTATAAAATTATGGGTTTGACTACTTTCCACTTTCACATTTTCACAAAATTTCAAATTCTGGGATAAAAATGGCTATTTCCCAAATGGTGCATTTTTGGAAAATATTTGTCTAACGGAATATGTCTGGTTCACTGAGAATATGAAATGCTGATTTCAGTAAATTTCTTGAATCCTAATTACAGGGTCACTTTCCTCCACTGCAAGCTTTTCAAAATTCCAAAAACGTGGCCTGGAACAGTGCTTTTTCGCCTTTTTGCACACACGACTCCACATCCTTTGGAGTTTGGCTCCAAAATTCCAAACTTAACACCGTGCCTGTTCCAGGACTGCTCCATATCAGTTTCAGCTCAATCCGACCTTTTGTCAAGCGTTGGGACACTGATTTATAAAAGCCATTCATTCTGATTTTATGCTAAATTAGAGCATAATGAGCTCGAGATCTTCACTGGACCTTCCATTGCCTTCTTTAATGGCCTCAGAACACCACTAAACTCATCCAAATCCACCCCTCAACCCGCATCCTGCAACTCAAAATTGCGGGTGCAGAAAGTCAAGTCGCGGTTACGGGAATGTAACCATCCCGCAACCCGAAACCCGAAACTGCGGGTTTGGAAGGTCAAGTCGCGGTCACGAGGATGTAACCATCCCGCAACCCACAACCCGAAACCCGAAACTATAGGTTCGGAAGGTCAAGTTGCAGTCACGGGGATGTAACCATCTCGCAACCCACAACCCGAAATTGCGGGTTTAGAAGGTCGAGTCGCGGCCACGGGGATATAACCATCCCACAACTCGCAACCTAAAACCTGAAACTGCGGGTTCGGAAATCCAATACGCAATTTTTGGAAAATTGCATTCCCGAAACTCGAAACCTGAAACTCGGAACACACCTCCAGCTCTGCAACTTCCGGGGTTCATTTCTCCTTCGTCCCTTAACCAAATGAGACGAGTCTGGTACCATTGGAAAGCTCTTGCAGAGCTCTATGCACCTGTGTGATCCTCTTCCACACATGGTAAATCTGATCATGGCATTTTTTCAATCAAAATTTTTGCCCAAACTTCATCCACACTGCGTTAAAACCTTCTGTTATATGCCAGTAACTCACAGTTTGGCCCAAGCAGCCCTAGTGCTGCAACATGGGCTCTGATACCACTCTATCACGTCCCCTTCCATCAATACTAAACCGCAGAGGGAACATGACTGACATACTGGGCTTATTGGCAATCTCATCCCCATACATTACTCAGAAATTTCATAATAATGAAAAACTTCTGTGTGTAGATTCAAACTCAATATAAACACAGTGGAATTAAAACGCATTTGCACACACACAAACAGTAATGCATCAACACGTCTATCACAAACAGAGGGTGAGTCAATATGTAAAGAATCAATTCCCTTCTCATACATGCACAAACTTCATATCAATTCCATTAACAAGAACAATTAACATTCGGAATTAACACATTGCAGAACACATAATGCAAATAAATTAAACCACAAATAATACTTATCTTGAAGATGAAGCTATCCAAACAACTAGCTATGTGAGAGCAACGTTCCACCCAACCATAGATCTCTGTCCAGCCTATATTCTTTTAGCTGAGAGATCACCCTTGAGCTGGGTTGTGTATCCCCTAAGCAGGAACTAAACAGGCTCACTCACAACCATGGTTTTACTCAACAACTATGCTAAGCCAACACACAGTTGGGTTTATCAAGCATACATAATACAAAGGAGGGAAATGCTAAGTCAGTGAGCTCATCCACAGAGCTACAAGCATCTCAAATGAATTCAACAGTCAAGGAATCCACAATACCTACCACACCCAACACAAGGAAGGTCCCCTTCTCTGCTGCATAGTCCCTTAGGGGTCCCTTCCCTCTAGTGCTCTTCAGGATGGGAATAGAAAGGTCCAACTGCTAATTCCTTGAGATTCTAGCCTTCACTGGGTTTATCAAGCAAACCCAACCTCTACTCAGTCATTCACACTTGGATTTCTCACAGTTCTGTTATCCAATAACTCAATCCCGTCACTTTATTTCTGGGCTGTAAAAACTGGGTTTTCCAATGGAATTCGGGGTATCTAATACTCTCAATTTCATCCTAAGGTTCATATCCATGGATCCCCCATTGGATTTCACTGTCAAATACCAATTTTGGGTGTTTATGGCTCTTCAAAACGTGGGTTCTTGCAAAGTTGCGATTTTTGTTTTTTCTCACTGCTGGGAATTCGTTTTTGGATGAAGATTGATGCTAGGATGTTCCACAATGGAATGGGAATGATGAAGAACCCATTTCCATGAGGTAGAGTGACTTTTGGTTCAAGAAAAGAGATCCCATACTCGGCTATACGAATTTATGGGCTGCCCATGCTCCATTGAAGCCATGGATTGAAATCTTCAACAAATTCCTTACAACAGAATTAAATGTCAGCGACGAAAGTCAAATGGGTTCTCACAATGACATTTGGCAGCATATGGTTCGTCCCCACAACTCCCTCACCACTCCCTAGTGGATACACATGGCCCCTTCTCATTCGTTGCTCCCATAGCCAGCTTTGGTATTTTATTGCAATATCAAATATTTACATCATTTACAATATTCCATGGCTTAATAGCACATGGGTAACAAAATATCAAATACTTGTCCATTTGAATAAAATCCGAACATACACTAGCGGGGCCTTGGCCTTGAGCTCCACGCTAGGGAAACATACATCGCATGTATACAATATTTACATTAAAAGCCAATATTTCACAAGGGCCAAAATTGGGGTATTACAGAATCAGAACCAGTTGTGCCCCTATCTGTTGCAGAGGTGGCTTACTTAGATTCACAACATGCTGCAATAGAACATATCATGATTCCAATGGTCTCTGCCGAGTCAGATATGGACTATGCACCAGCATGGTCAGTGGACTCTATCCACTCTTTTGACTGTTTAGATATTGTTTTTCCCTGTGCCGAGGCTATTTTGGAAGCAATGATTGGCCTGGACCATCCTTGGGAACACATGCACCACAGGTCATATTTTCTTCCTGATCTAGACAGGATAGGGAGAGGAGAGTTTTCTATGAGACCCGGTGGTAATGTTGATTTGTCTACTATCCCTTATACTTCAAAAGCTGTCTATGCCGAAGGGAATATGGAAAACATATCGAGAACTATTCCGATCAAAATTTCCATCAAACTTGGAGTTGTGGAAAACCTTTTCATTGGGGCAGATTGTTCTCCTGAAGAGATCACTTTGTATACCAATCTGTTCAAGGAATTTCGCGATGTTTTCGCCTGGTCTTACGAGGATATGCCAGGCATCGACCCTGCCATCATTGAGCATGTCATCACAACTTATCCAAATGGTAAGCCTGTGAGACAGAAGCTCCGTCCAGTCAACCCTCGAAAAGTAGCTGCCATCAAGGTAAAAGTTGAGAAACTGCTGAAAGCGAGATTCATCTATCTGATTGCTATGACATAATGGGTTTCAAATCCTATTCCAGTAGATAAAAAGCAAGGAACCATTTGAGTCTGCACATACTTCAGGGATTTAAGTAAAGCTTTTCCTAAGGACAACTACCCACACCATTTATAGATCAGATTATCGATGCGTGTGTGGGCCATGAAATGTTTTCTTTCATGGATGGTTTTTCAGGGTATAACCAGATACAAATCAAACCTAAAGACTAGCACAAGACAACTTTTATTTGTCCTTGGGGGACCTTCGCTTATCAGAAGATGCCATTTGGCTTGAAGAATGCTGGAGCTACCTTTCAACGTGCAATGAACTTTGATTTTCATGATATCAAGCACATAGTCAAACCTTACCTGGATGATCTCCCAACGCGATCTCGAAAGAGACAGGATCATCCCGATCACTTAAGACTGGTGTTTGAGCGGTGCAGATATTACAAGATTCGATTAAATTCTAATAAATGTATATTCTGTGTCGATTCTGGATGATTACTGGGTTTCATAGTATCTAGTCGTGGCATAATGGTCGACCCATTAAAAGTTGAGGCTATTGTAAATTTGCCTCCTCCTTGGACCGTAAGACAACTTCAGAGTCTGCAGGGTTTGTCTAACTTCTTATGGCGTTTCATCATTAACTATGCCAAAATCACAAAAGGTTTCATGAGATTGCTCAAACAAGATACTTACTTTCTGTTAGTTTTTCATCATTTAATTCAGTATGATCTAGGATCTTAACTCAGAGAACAACATGTACAACATATCAAACATAAGAGACAAGAGACACAAATCATTTCATTGGGAAACCAAGAAGGTGAAAAACCCCGCAACTTCCTTAGAGATAGAATGAGAACCAATACAAAGATCACAAAGATGAATCCCCAAAAGATATATGTCTGCAGCAACAGCTACTCCTCCTCCACTTGTGCACACTCCTCTCTCTCACTAATGCGAAGTGAGTGAGTGAATGAATGAATAGAATGAGAGGTACACACTCTCTATTTATACAATGACTTGAATTGCCTTTTACTCTAACTGGGCCGACCTCCCTTAGGAGAGTCTAATAACCCATTACCACTTGTCACTGGGCCGACCCCACTAGGGTGGTCTAATAACCCTTTGACCCACATTGGGCTGACCCCTCTAAGGTGGTCTAATAACCCATCAAATATAAGTTACGACACTTACAATATAACTTGTGACACTTGCAAATACAAATGACGACACTTCCAATCGGAGGAATTTAATACATCTCCGTTGTGGATACAATAAAGTAAAAATGTAATACATACAATATACAAGTGAATATCTTCCGAAGTTACAAATACATCAACACTCCCTCTTAACTAGGAAGGTATTCTCTTGACACAAGTCATCAATACATATAGCCACAAGTCTTCAATTCTGGATTTGGATCATCGTCACTATATCACGGAGCATCATCATCACTGCTGCTGTACTCGTCATCTCGATCACTGGTGCTATCTCTCAATTCTTATCGTCATAGGAAGTTCTACAGAGCCAACCCTTTTTCATGTTGGATGTAGGTCTAGCCTCCTGTAGGTCTTGATCATCTCTGCGAGCGTGCCATCCTGTGGAATTCTCAGGGTTGATTATGCACGTCAACAAAACCTCGAAAGAGCATCCCAAGACTTTTACGAGCTTACTGCTCAACCTATCGGATCTCCCAGGATCTTTTACACGTGACCTTCAAAAAACCTTAAAAGAGTATCTTGCAACCTGCAATATCTTTAAAGAGCATCCCAGGATCTTTTGCGTGCCTAGCACAACCTGTTCGGATCTCCAGGATTTTTTACATGTGAACTTGCAAAACCTTAAAACAGTATCTTGCATCCTGCAAGATATCTAAAGAGCATCCCAAGATATTTTCCGTGCGTAGCACAACCTATCTGGATCTCCGGGATCTTTTCTATGCAACCCTTGCAAAACCTTAAAAGAGTATCTTGCATCCTACAAGATCTCTAAAGAGCATCCCAGGATCTTTTCCGTGCCTAGCACAACCTGTTTGGATCTCCAGGATCTTTTCTATGCAACTGCACAACCTGTCCACGGCCACGAAGTATCATCCTGATACTCATGATCCCAATGATCATCTTCTTCACATGGAGCATCATCCTGATGCTCATGATCATACTGATCATCATCATACAATACATCCTCCTGATGCACAACATCTGGAGCATCGACTTGATGCTCATCACATATGATCGTCCTGATCATCATCATACAATACATCATCTTGATGTACAACATCTGGAGCATCGGTCTGATGCTCATCACATATGATCGTCCTGATCATCATCATAACATCATACTGATACATATCATCACATGATCATTCTGATCATCATCACAACATCGTCCTGATGCATATCATCTGGAGCATCATCCTGATTCTCATCACACATGATCAACCTGATCATTATCATAGCATCGTCCTGATGCATATCACACATATGATCATCTTGATCATCATCATAGCATAGCATCTTCCTGATGCATTTCATCACATATGATCATCCTGATCATCATGTAGAACATCATCTGGAGTATCGTCCTGATTCTCATCACACAACTCTTACATCCACAACCATGGGATGTTAAGATTTAATATGCTAATACAGAAAATAGCAGCATTACATTCCATTTCACAATAATAGCATATACAGGATCACTGAAGAAACAACAAGCATAGCATAAACACAAGAGACACAAATTTATCCTGGGAAACCCTCATGGGGTAGAAAGCCCAGTAAAGCTTCCTCAATATAGATGACCAGCAATATACAAAGATGCAAACCAAAGACATGATCTCCTCCTCCACCATAGCAGACCTCTCCTCCACAAGTGCGCCTCTCTCAAGTGAGTGAGTGTGTCAAATGAGGAACATACCTCCTCTATTTATACACTACACTGACATGTATTTTACACAAGTACATGTAGGCTCGTATTTAACCATTAGGTTAAATACCCTATTATAACTGACTAGGCCGAACCCCACATGGTGGGTCTAATAACCCTAGTTACCACAACCAATCCGAAGGAATAAACATCTCCGGATTCATAGTATAATCACATCGGAGGTATGGAACATCTCCGGAATAAATAATATACAAATATAATATTCTTAGAAGTTACAATATTCAACACTCCCCCTTAACGAGAAGGATATTATAACAACATCTGTAGGAGCAACGAGTCATACATCATACATGATACATCTATAAATCATTGGAAGCTTTCTCAACATCATCAGTAACTCAACCAGTTACTGGAACATCAACATCTTTAGTACTGAGTCTTTATCTTCTGCAGCACTCGAACAACTATAGCAACATCAATGTCTGGATTCTCACGATCATCAACATCGTCATCTAGATCATCACGATCAGCATCATCGTCATCATACGATCATCAACATTGTCATCACACGATCATCAGCATCATCATCTAGACCATCACGATCAACAACATCGTCATCATATGATCATCAGCATCATCATCACACGATCATCAACATCATCATCTCACGATCATCAACATCGTCATCGCACGATCATCAGTATCGTCATCTCACGATCATCAACATCATCATCGCACGATCAACATCGTCATCACACGATCATCACACGATCATCAGCATCGTCATCACACGATCATATTACAGGATGATCAATCCTGCTCTCTTTAGGACATAGGTCCATGGATGATACAATCCAGATCAAGTTCTAGGATGATCAATCCTTATCTCTTTAAGACAACTCTCATGTCTAGGGACGATCTAATTCCAACCACAGTGCCAGTCCTTTTTCATACTGGATGTGACCTAGATCAGATCTAGGATTTACCACCACAGAGCCAGTCCTCTTTCATACTGGATGTGTCATGTCTACAGAGCTAGCCCTGTTTCATGCTGGATGTATCACATCTACAGAGCCAGCCCTGTTTCATGCTGGATGTATCACATCTACAGAGCCAGCCCTGTTTCATGCTGGATGTATCACATCTACAGAGCCAGCCCCGTTTCATGCTGGATGTATCACATCTATAGAGCCAGCCCCGTTTCATGCTGGATGTATCACATCTACAGAGCCAACCCCGTTTCATGCTGGATGTATCACATCTACAGAGCCAGCCCTGTTTCATGCTGGATGTATCACATCTACAGAGCCAGCCCTGTTTCATGCTGGATGTATCACATCTACAGAGCCATCCCTGTTTCATGCTGGATGTATCACATCTACAGAGCCATCCCTGTTTCATGCTGGATGTATCACATCTACAGAGCCAGCCCTGTTTCATGCTGGATGTATCCTAGAACAATTCTAGGATTTGTCACGTACATTTTGAACCGAGGTCCAGGGATGATCCAGTCCTATTATGTACCTTTTGAACCGAAGTCCAGGGACGATCCAGTCCTATCATGTACCTTTTGAACCGAAGTCCAGGGACGATCCAGTCCTATCATGTACCTTTTGAACCGAAGTCCAGGGACGATCCAGTCCTATCATTCAATTCTCAGAGACCTCATGTCTACAGCTCAATTCAAATGACCATAGTCCGAGGACGATCCAATCTCCTTACCTGTTCATTCAGGATTTAGTTCTCGGAGACATCATGTCTACGGCTCAATTCAAAGGACTAATAGTCCGAGGATGATCCAATCCCCTTACCTGTTCATTCAGGATTTTGTTCTCGGAGACATACATATACGGCTCTCTTTAGGATTGAAGTCCAGGGATGATCCAATCCCCTCAAGTCCACCAAGGACTTCATTATCGAAGACATACGTCTACGGCTCTCTTTAGGATTGAAGTCCAGGGATGATCCAATCCCCTCAAGTACACCAAGGACTTCATTCTCGAAGACATACGTCTACGGCTCTCTTTAGGACTAAAGTCCAGGGATGATCCAATCCCCTCAAGTCCACCAAGGACTTCATTCTTGAAGACATACGTCTACGGCTCTCTTTTAGGACTGAAGTCCAGGGATGATCCAATCCCCTCAAGTCCACCAAGGACTTCATTCTTGAAGACATACGTCTACGGCTTTCTTTTAGGACTGAAGTCCAGGGATGATCCAATCCCCTCAAGTCCACCAAGGACTTCATTCTCGAAGACATATGTCTATGGCTCTCTTTTAGGAATGAAGTCTAGGGATGATCCAATCCCCTCAAGTCCACCAAGGACTTCATTCTCGAAGACATACGTCTATGACTCTCTTTAGGACTGAAGTCCAGGGATGATCCAATCCCCACATCACTATGGGTACAAGTATCTTCATCCATACAAGTACAAACACGTATCAATACATCAAGGCATCATGTAACCTCATCATCAAAACATGTATATCATCATCAAAACATGTATATCAAAACATGTATCCTCATCATCGAGACATGTATATCAAAACATGTATATCATCATCAAAACATGTATATCAAAACATGTATCCTCATCAACAAGACATGTATATCAAAACATGTATCCTCATCATCAAAACATGTATATCAAAGCATGTATCCTTATCATCAAAACATGTATATCAAAACATGTATCCTCATCAATAGCATCAATGCATATATCATTAAAAGCATGTATACATCTATCAAAAAACATGTATACATCTATCATCAAAAGCATGTATTCTCACTAATACATCTATCATCAAGAGTAAAAATATAAGATTCCTAAATCTAAATAATTCTAGGTAATTAAATGCAGTAAATAGGTAACCTCATCATTGATGAGATGGACTTGTTATCAGATACTGTGCTACTCCCCCTTTCGAGGAGGGTCCTTTTGAATTACACCAAGCTTGTCTCAGAAGTGTTCAAACTTTACTCGAGACAGAGGTTTGGTCAGGATATCATTAATTTGATCCTCAGTGCTTATATACTCGAGCTTGATAGCTCCTCTCTGCACCATATCTCGTATATAGAAGTATCGGATCTCAATGTGTTTTGACTTATCATGGAATACAAGATTTTCTATCATCTTGATGCATCTTTGATTGTCACACATAATCACAGTGGAATCCATTTCTAAGTCAAACACTCCATATAATAGCTTCTGAAGCCACACTGCTTCACAGCTGGTAGAGCAGACAACTATATATTCTGCTTCAGTAGTACTGAGAGCCACACTAGATTGTTTCTTGCTGAACCATGAGATCATGGTAGATTCAAGACTATAACATCCACCTGAAGTACTCTTTCTTTCTGAGACACTTCCTTCCCAATCAAAATCTGAGTAACCATGTAGACGGAGTTCATGACCTCCAAGATAATATAGACCAAAAATCTAATGTACCTTTTAGGTACCTCACTACATGCTTTGTAGCTATTAAGTGAACCTTTCTAGGTTCTACTAGATACTGACTTAGGGTATTTAAAGCAAAGCATATATTTGGCCTAGTATTTGTTAAATACATCAATGACCCAATGATTTGTCTATATAGGGTTAGGTCCACTAAATACGATGAGTCATTAACTAATAACTTCAAGTTGGAGTCCATGGGAGTGGCCATGGCTTTATACTCCAACATATCAAATATTTTTAGAAACTTCACAGCATACTTACCTTGATTTAAAAGATTCCTTTTGGATCTTGCCATACTTCTAGACCTAAGAAGTAGTGCATTAATCCGAGATCTTTCATTTTCATTTCTGCAGCCATTTTCATGGCCTGTTTCTCATTCCTTGTCAGAAAGAGATCATCGTCATACAATAATGGTATGACAGGTTCATCATCCACAACCTTAAGGTAAAGGTTAGGAACAGCTTTACTTCTGGTAAAGCCCAAGCTTTGTCATGAAGCTGTCAATTGTCCACTATTCACACTCAGCATTGAATGATCTTCTGCATATCTATCTGTGCCATCTCTCGTCAGATGGGTCTACTAATATGAGCCTCAAAATCATTCGAACTCTGTGGTGAGTTCCTTCTTGCATTCCACATCACCCATGATGATCATTAAGCTCATCAATTGACTACCGATCCTGGGAACCCATACAGAACCTGATTACATTATTAAGAGAATGGTCTTATCTAGTCCCTTGGAGCAAAACATCTCATCATGATTCTCTTCCTCTTTCTAAGAGAATCTCTTAACCACAAGCTTTCTATAGTGTGTTTGATTTGTAAATCTTTTGTTGAACATCCATCGCTTGTTCAGAGTTCATCATTCATCATGATCTTTCCTACAAATCAAAATTAAGTACATGATTAGTAATACTTCATAATCATCAAATCATATTAATATGATAACCTATTATGCATATAGATATCATTTACATAGTTATGCAACTATTTTGACCAATACTTTGGCACAACACTTTCCCATGTCCTGTATGCATACAGTGGCTATCTAGATGCCTTCCATCTCTACCAGAACATACTATCGAGAGTGTGCAAAACTCTCAGCATGTCAGCAAAGAGGTTTCATTCTAGACAAGCAACAATGGAATGTTTATCCAATTTACCAATCATATGCATATTAGTAGTATATTGTTCAATGCTTTATGAATGTTTACACTAAGCATGATATATTCTAGGAATACAAATATGCATACAAGCAATATCATTTACTATTTCTAATAACAACCCAAATACTTATCTTTTATGTTTGTGTGGTTGCCTCCCGCTTGATCTTCTGTATGTCTTCTGAACTTCTATTCATTCTATACCACTGTGCATGCTCAAGTGTAGACTAGTGTCATCCTCATGATCTCATACACAAACATACATTCATTAGTATATTCTCAATATTATCAAAACATTCTAATTCTAAATAATCTTGAATATGTACAGTCATGATCATTAGTATTCAGGGTTTCAAGGAAGTCTTCTTTTACTCATGCATATTCTTGTTTGATCTAGTTAGTTAAATCATCAACCAAGCTAAGAGACATAATATGCATAAACCCTTGATTACTAACCAATCATACCAAGTATACTTACACAAGGTAAGATTCTAACATGACATAGGAAAACATACCTGGATTAGTATACCTGCTTAGTTATGTACAACATACCTAAACAATCTCTTCAATGATTTAGAGATCCTGAGCTAGAACCTGCATGTCTCGTAGGTTAAACATGATATAACAAAGTCATACATACCTCGTGAGTCTTTGTCTTCATGTTGTCATGGTCATGGAACTTGATTTGTCTTTTGTGATGTACCTGTGTCTTGTTAGCAGACAACATCAACCTCACACAACACCATAATGCATAAGTACAATCATATAGCCCTAATCAATGAATGTCTTCGATCATTCACATGCATTCATATTGTTACTAGGGTGATAAGACAATTAATAACATTAATCAAGATTGTACTAATAAATAACATGAAGACAAACACATTATGAACTTAATCAAGAATCATATTTCAAGGAATACCTGAACCTCCTTAAGTCATACCTGTCGAGACCTTTTGTAGTCTTCTTATGTAAGGCCTTAGCCTCAACTCCCCCTGAAACTTGATCTAGAGCTTGATTAGGGTTTGCTAGAGAAACCCTAAAAATTCAATCTTTGACTTTCACACTTCTGAATGGATGGAAGAATGTGTCTTGCTGAGCTGATCAACCTAGCATTCTTCAATTTTGAAATCTCCAAAATTTGACCCCTCAAAATTGCCTTCGTAACTTCTGGATCTTCTGGACAGGAACCCGAACTAGGGTTTGATGAAGCCCAACCTTCTGATTGTTTCTGCTATAACTCTGAAATTTCTACTCTAAAGGATCTAAAAACCTTTTTTGCAGTATCCTGACATGTCATCTTTCCATCCTGATAGGTCTGACCTCAATTGGATTTTCTGAGAGAGAGTTATGCCAAGTGTCACAACGTGACCTGTTTATGGGATAAAACAGGAGAGCGAATTTGTACGGCATGCCACGTGTCATTGTTTGAACTTCGGCCTCTGAAAAAGTTTCTTGAGATAGTACAGTCTGTGTACTACCTGTCACTTTTTATGAAATTGCATTTGGAGCTTCCTAGCCCAAGTTATGACCTTTTTTCCAAGGTCACTTGATTTTGATTGAGATCTGGAAGAGGCAGAAACCCTAACTTGTACTGATCATAACTCATAAAGTACAACGAATCTGAGGGTGCCCTTTGGAAAAAAGGTACATGGGGATGTTATCTACGACCTGTAAACTTTTCAGATCCTGAAACTTTGTATAAATGGATTTATAGCGAAAGTTCCACAATGACTGGTTTTTTCTATATAAAACCCTAACCTTCAAATTGTCGCAAGAGAAGCAAGTGTCGTAAGTGCCATACATTGCCTTCCTTCAGGTTAGCTTTGATCCCATGTTAAGATTTAATATGCTAATACAGAAAATAGTAGCATTACATTCCATTTCACAATAATAGCATATACAGGATCACTGAAGAAACAACAAGCATAGCATAAACACAAGAGACACAAATTTATCCTGGGAAACCCTCATGGGGTAGAAAACCCAATAAAGCTTCCTCAATATAGATGACCAGCAATATACAAAGATGCAAACCAAAGACATGATCTCCTCCTCCACCATAGCAGACCTCTCCTCCACAAGTGCGCCTCTCTCAAGTGAGTGAGTGTGTCAAATGAGGAACATACCTCCTCTATTTATACACTACACTGACATGTATTTTACACAAGTACATGTAGGCTCGTATTTAACCATTAGGTTAAATACCCTATTATAACTGATTGGGCCGACGCCCACATGGTGGGTCTAATAACCCTAGTTACCACAACCAATCCGAAGGAATAAACATCTCCGTATTCATAGTATAATCACATCGGAGGTATGGAACATCTCCAAAATAAATAATATACAAATATAATATTCTTAGAAGTTACAATAATCAACATGGGAAGGATCCTCCTACCACCAAGCTTGGAATGGCTCGTGCAAATGTGTCCCATCACTTCCTCCTCGAAGTATCTTCTATCTGAAGAGCACCAAACCTCTCTCTGAAGTACTCGAACTTCACTCTGGATAATGGTTTGGTCAACACATATGCAATCTGCTCATCCGTTGCAACATATTGGAGCTTCACTGCTCCTCTCTGCACCATATCCCTGATATGGTGATATTTGATCTCGATATGATTTGACTTGTCTTGGAACACCGGGTTCTCTGACAACTTCGCACAACCCTGGTTTTCACAATAGATAAAAGCAGCATCCAACTGGAGATCAAATAAATCAGACAATAGATTCCTTAGCCATACTGCCTCACAACTAGTCGAACAAGCTGCGACATACTCTACTTCGGCTGTACTCAGTGCTATGTAGGATTGCTTCCTGCTAAGCCAAGAGATCACACTTGATCCCATACTGAAGCAACACCCCGAAGTGCTCTTCCTATCTGTAGCACTGCATGCCCAATCTGAATCAACATAACCCTCCAGGTTAAACTTTTGATTCGCATCATACTTGAGCCCATAATCAACCGTACCCTTTAGGTACCTCAGAATATCCTTCACAGCAATCAGGTGAACATGTCTAGGATCCGTAAAAAACTGGCTCAATGTGTTCACTGCAAAGCAAATATCTGGTCTTGTGGTCTTTAGGTTCATCAAGGACTCAATCATCTGATGATACATTGTGGCATCAATCGACTCTGATGAAGCATCACTCAATAGCTTCAGGTTCGATGCCATAGGTGTGGCCATGGACTTGTAGTCCATCATCTTGAACCACTTTAGGATATCTACTGCATACTTCCCTTGTCCAAGGAAGATTCCATCTGCACTCTGCCATACCTCCATACCTAGAAGGTAATGCATCATACCCATGTCCTTCATCTCGAACTCAACAACAAGCTTCCTCTTTGTGTCGGCAATCAATCTATCCTCACCTGTCACAAACAGGTCATCCACATACAGTAGGAGTATCACTGGATTTCCTTCCTCAACCTTGTAGTAAAGGTTGGAATCCGCTTTACTCTTGGTAAGGCCCAAACTAGACAGGAAGCTCTCTATCCTGCTGTACCATGTCCTAGGTGCTTGTTTCAATCCATACAAGGATTTCTTCAATCTACACACATATGACTCCCTATCATGTGTTTCAAAACTGAGTGGTTGATCTACATTCACTTCCTCTTCGACTACACCATTCAAGAAATCTGTCTTGACATCCATTTGGTGTATCTTCCACTTCATTATTGCATCCAGAGAAAGTATTGTTCTGATGGAAGTGTATTAAGCCACGAGCCACAAACCTTGGCTTGTATTTCTCTATGTTGCCATCTGCAACATGCTTGATCTTATAGATCCACTTGGAAGTCACAACAGACTTCCCTTCTGGTCTTGGGACTACATCCCAAACATCATTCTTCATGATCGATTGGTATTCAAGTGGGGGCAATTTTAACCATCGGTACATCAAGTCTTGGAATGCCTTGGGTAGTGATGCACATTTTGTTGAGAGCATAGACCCAATTGTTGAACATTCTTATGGCCTTGGAGGACTTTGAGGAGTTGGTTGCACGTTGATTTGGGTTTGGGTCCACTTGACATTGAGCATAGAAGAAGGAAATAGTTGAGGCACCTCCCACCTATAAGAAGAAGATAAAATCATTGTGCAAAGGAATCATGAAGAAGTGACCAATAGATGAACAAAGAGTTTTGAGGTTCTAAGTCTAGGTTTTTTCATAGTGACTGACTTGGGAACTGGAATTTTTTTTTGGGGTAGTCTACAACAAGGACTTTGAAAACCTGATAACTTTATATGACATGGTAGATCTAATTTTGTTGTTGTTGAATAATGGGATTTGTAGGAAGAATATATATGGGTGTTTTAGGGGTTTGATTGTGCAAGTGATGTTACGAAGAAAAATTCTTATGGCTTGGGGCATACCACAACAGACAGATGACTATCAGAAAATAACTCAATTCTCAATGATATGCTATATAAACTACGATGCTAAGATAATGGAGAATATAACCAACCTTGAACAGGACGTTCGTTGTAGATCCCCGTTGAAGCTTTCAATTCGTACACTTAAACCTGCAAATTAGTCTTGATAGCCAATATACGACAAGCGCATATAATATATGAAAGACATTAACATCATCAATAGCAATGGTCCATGATATCATAAGTAAATGCAACCCAATGTAATATAAACAACATTCACAACATTAATGGACGAGAATATGAGTATTTCTATTAATGAATAACAAGAAGTACAATGTGATACGACCTCTTGCCGACAACCAATCTGAACCAAGAACTGGGTCTCTCCACTTGTACCTCCACTACTTCAATCCTCCATGTAATGGAAAAATCAAACTAGGATAAAAGTTTGGTAGGTGAACATAAGGAGTTCACAACAACAAGGATCAATGAGTGTAGACTCAAGTCACAGAAAAAATCCACTAGAGTTATCTTGCTCTCTCTTTCTTCTCCCTTCCATATGCCATAAGAGCTCAATATATAACCTTTCAAAGGTAAGTGCAAGAACACATCGAGGCGTTTCGGGGAAAATGGAGGGCCAAAGGTCATCCTAAGACCGCTTTTTGGGAGTAAAAAGTATTTTTCTAGTGACTTTTACCATTTTACTTGGCACCCGCGGGCTATAGTGGAACAACTCGTGTGTACACTGGCTAAAGTGGAACAACTAGCGTACATGAAGAAAAATAGGGAAAAAGTGTTTATGAAGGACATAAAGTGCATCTGAGTCAGTTAAATGGATCCTGAAGGCCAAAGAGTGTTGATGCTAACAAGGTGGAAAATTACGTTGTAACAGATTCCCCCTAATGTGTGAGGTCAGAGATGGTGCTACGATGGCTGAAATACATTATAAATCTCAGAAGTGGAGTGATGGAGACACAAGTGGAAGGAGCAGCTCACTCGTCACAATACAATAATATCTCTGAATACATGTCGGTATAGTACAACAATCTGATACAATGGCCATGAATAGGCAGTACATAGTGAATATATGTCATAAGTGATAATAACCATGATCCCTCTACAGTAAAATATGGTTCCTTGCTGAAAAGGAAACAACTGGTGGTGCAAACTGCTGATATATGAGAGATGATATCTCAAATGTAAAGTCATGATCATAAGTAGCATACTGAATTCCACTATCGCCTGGGGTCTTCTACACAAATCATCTATGGTGCAAGTCCCATAAAGTGAATAACGGTGTTGAGGTCGAACCTGATGTGGCATTGTCTGATTACCGGTCAATGATGTATACCATTAACAGACGTGAGATAACCCACCAATAATGAAAATGGGCATCAAGGCACAGAGTACAATCATCAGAGTGTGAATAGATGTGTTGAAGTCGAACACTAAGATGAATCCATCGATCAGGGGACATTGATGTATTCCCAAAACTGTCGATGGAGAGAGAACCTACCACTAATGACTACAAGCCTCAAGGTACTCTACCGAACTCTAAGTCTCAAATTCCAGAATAAATGGGTTGATGTCGACGGAATGAAACTCGCTAGAAGGAGGGCATTAAGGCATCCCCAATCAACCAACACGAGGTAACAACTACGCTGAAAGATTTGGAAGAACTCAGGTGAAACGGATTGACTCAATAAGGATGGCCGACATGAAATAGTCAAGAGATATGAGGAGTGGCCGACTCTAGTTTAAGGGCTTCCTTTGAACAAGAGCATGAGCAGATGGATATAATCATGTAGCATAGACTCGACATAGACTGTGCAATGTAGGAGGCATCAACAAAGGGCTCCATAGTGACTGGAAGCTTAACCAATCGGTGGAGTAAAACTGAGAAATGAGTACAGCTCCTAAGGTCCTACTATAGTCCTGATTCATAATGTATGGAGTGGAATGAATGCTTTGTTCAAAGGCGACACAACAGCTTCCAACTAGAAGTAGTAACCATAATCCCGTCTGGCTTTTTGGAATATTTTATTTTTTTTGGTCTTTTTCATATTTGGAAAGCTTGAAAAAGAATAAAATTGTTTATAGTACAACAATTGAGGGGACGAGTGTCAAATGGTGAGCAGACTAGTCCCAAGCAGTGGAACATACCTATGATCAATGCAAGGAAGCATGTGCAAGATGTGGACACTCGGGGGGGTGTTCCCTCAGGGTCAAAATGTCATCAAATTGTGAAAGGAAAATGGAAGCTCTGCAGGGCTCGATAGGAAAAGGTGCTCAGGCACCAGGCTAACAATTGAGTAAGCGGGATCCCGCACAAGGCTCAAGCGACAAACAGGATGATGCAATGTAATCACAATTCGATATAAAATGGGGGGAGTCCTTATGGGAGATGGCCAACATCATACAAACTAGAGTATAAGTCTTTATCGCAAAGTCATGGCGTAACTACAAAGGACTCCCGATCTTAAGGACAAACAACGGCATGGGCACCATAATGCAAAAAGGGTTTCTAACTAGGGTACCCATGTTAAGAAAGGCCCTACTGCCACATAACGACACTTCTATAACAGTGTGAAGGTTTTGTGTCGGTTAAGAAGCGGGGTCGCACCTAGGGTTTATGTAAATGGTCAAAAGTTCAAATGCCCAATGCATGTGAAAATGACATCTAACCTATATGCCAGGTGTGAAATATACCTGCCGTAGGCACAAAAAGATAAAAAACAACTCTCGTCGAAGAAACCTGGTCAAAAAATGCTACTCCAAGACATTACATTAGTCCAAAACAACTTAAAACGATGAAAACTATAGACAAGTGGATTTCCAAAACTATAAATAGTAATACAAAATTACAATTTACGATTCATTTTCACTTTTTACCCAATTTGGAGTTTTTGGTTAGTTTTCACCTTGGAATTCAGTTGCTGATTCTGGGAGCTACGACATCCATTCGTAGAGCCGTCTAGAGCAGGTAAGCTATCTCATCCTCCTCTTTCATTTAATAGTTTTTATTTCTATTTTGAGTGGTTAAATTTTTTTTAATGGGGAAGCCCTAATTAGTTACGGTGTTACCCGCGGGCTACAAGCATACGGGTCGCAGGTAGGTCCTGGTACTAGCGGTCAATGCATGCGTTGACCGTGGGTACCCGCCTCTGTGAGATAATTAGTCCTCGGGTATGGCCATAAGGTTTTTTTTAAAAAATGAAAAATACTAAACTGTTGGTTTCTCTTCCTTTAGGATGGTTCTAGAATGGA
The DNA here is from genome assembly GCA_027924585.1 of Larix kaempferi. Classification (NCBI taxonomy): domain Eukaryota; kingdom Viridiplantae; phylum Streptophyta; class Pinopsida; order Pinales; family Pinaceae; genus Larix; species Larix kaempferi. The sequence continues at coordinate 1,430,337 of BSBM01000841.1, forward strand.
GAGAAAGGGAGCATGACCTTGTGGATGAGGCTATCCACAATGATTTTCCTGCACAACAAGCATTACAAGCATGTGGGATTTTCAAATTTTGGAGCATAGGGGGTTTGAGGGCCCAAAACCTATTGCTTCGACGCTTGATAGAATACTGGGACGTAGATGGACAAAACTTCAAATACTCTCCCTAGAGGTAGATGACATTTAATTTATTACCGAATTATCCCGTTGAGGTGAAGTGGCAAGTCTTCGATCTAGTACTGTGGGTGGTGGGATCACCATTTCCGACTACATAGAGAGATACTATCTTCCCAACACTCGGAAGCTGGGGAGTCAGGTTCCCATTGGATCCATAGTCAGTCTAAGCATGAAGATTATAGTGGCTACCCTATTCAGGATTACAAGTTCGACATCCCTACACCAAGATTCAAGGCCGGTGATGTTGTACGCTTCACAGCGTATGCGGCCCATGGTATATGATTGGTGAAAAACGTTACTGGGGTCCATGAAGACCCAGTTAACAGAGTGCAAGCATGGAGATGAAAAAAAATTTGGATACGATAGTATACTATGCAACTTCTTCTTTGAGAGGGTTCCAGGGCTCAGTCCGAGGGTTGAACTCCCTCCTCATAGTCTCTGTGACCCAGCCCTGACTCGGTGGGCAGAGGTCTTGACACGACATGGTGGTGGTCGACAGGCATCACCGTACTCAGTTGAGTTCTTCCACTGGTGGGATAGACAGGTCATAGCCATAGACGACTACCCCTATGCAGGGATAGACTTCCGTGGTGATCGCGACATGCCGCTTCCTCTAGGGTCAACGTTTGGAGACATCGGTAAGTGACTCTTTTTATGTTTTTTGTGTATTAGATTTTTTGGGATTTTTGATTATATATGAAAATGCAAAAATCTTTTTGGGGTAGTATCACCTATTAACATTCTACTGTTTGCTCACATATTTGGGTCCGTGAAGACCGGATGGTTTCTCGAGACATCGTTGACGTGGTAGGGGTGGAGAGGTAGTCGGTGCTGCGGCATAGCACACATTAGAGACCGTGTGGGTCAACCTATCCCGCATGACCATCATGGTACCTATGATCGAGGTAGCGCAGCTGCCAGAGGACATGCAGCGCCATGTAGTAGGAGTACCGAGGCCCTGGGTGTGACTACTGTAGCGGATAGCCAACGCAGTACACTATTACTATCAGACACATCCTGCCGAGGCAGCTAGGCCTCCTCGTGGGGATTCTAAATATCAGAGTCCCATATTTTTTGTATTGATATGTATATTTTTGAGAGCTACGGGCTCCAGTTTTGTATTATGACACTACCATTTTGGACATGCTATTTATAAAAAACTATGGTTCTCTGGTTCTACTATATGTGTATGTACAAATGTATGAATGTATGTTTATTTGTGTGCTTCAATATGAATGTGACAAGTGCCAATCTAGGACATGGTTAGCATATGCATTAGATACATGATTAAAACTTCTTGGAACATGTACGTATGTAATGGAAACAAAATGTCATTCCAAGAGTCTTACCCTTAAGAATCTCCATAATAAAGTAGGATCCCTCACACGGTACTGAACATTCAACTGAGACAAAACCAGTTGTGAATCCAGGAAGACTTCTAAAAACTGGATACCATGTGAAATAACATCCCGAAGTAGCTCAACTACAGCACTGTACTCAGCCACATTGTTAGATGTATGCTACAAATATTAAATGATGTATTAAATAAAAAAATAAAATTATTAATTATTTAAATTGAAGGGACGTAACCCTTCCTTAAGCACGCTCAAGCCGTATAAAAGGCGAGCTCTCTTGTAATAATTTCATCATCTATTCAATAATATTTTATCTTTATTCAAATATGGATTTGGTGTCCTAGGTTTTCTGCTACATTTGGTATCAGAGCCGCATTCGGCATCAACTCCAACGCTCTAGCTGGGATCGTCCTTCGCTCTCATCCCACGCTTCCACCATGCTGCTCCCATTTTCCCCTCACGAACCACCTCCACCACCTGCTCCTTCCAACATTCAGCAGCCCTCTATCCTCCAACTTCACCCTCGTGTCCACCCTTCCCCACATCACTGCTCCCTGATCACTCCCATCTCCGCGCCAAATCCCTTCCATCTCCACGCTACCCCCGTTATCCTCCACTCTATACCCCACCCCTCCTGTGATCTCCCCACTCTTCACGCGATCCCAATTCTCCCGCGCTAACTCAATCCACTCGCCACTTCCATCGCACACCCTTCTCGGCTGCGTCCCCCAACTCTACGTGCTAATCCCTCTACCTTTACCCCCACACTACACCACTTCCGCGGCTCCCATTCTCCCTGTACCGCCATCTTGACACGCCCATCCTAGATCTCCTCCACCACTGCTTCGGCTCCACTGTACGCCCTCCCCAACTCCCTCACGTGCGTCCACACTGCACCTCCTTCCCACGACCAACATTCACTTCTATTCACCACCCCCGCGACCTGCGTCCACTCCTCCACATTCGCTCCCTCCACGTCAAACCCTGACACACTCCCATCATGCCACACATCCATCATAAACCCTAAATTTTTAATAAAAATTAAATATTATGTTAATATTGTTATATTAATATTTAATTTAATTAAAAGCTACATTCCCAAATTATAATATATATATATATATATAATATTTAAATATAATAGTTATTATATTTATTTATTTTACCCATATAATAATTATTGTCCTTACAATAATTCTTATTAACTAATTATGTCCTACCAAAATTGGGCCCAAATATTCACCCCCCCACACCAGGTCAAGAGCCATGGCCGAATTACGAGACCAAATCGAAAAATTAGAGAAGGATTCCAATAATCGCATTATTAAGAGTCAAGAAGATTTAAAGGAAGAAATAAAAAATTCCAATGCAAAGCTAAAAAATGAAATCAGAGTGGAAGTCGTTTCAGTGTTAGAAAAAAGGCTAGACGATAAATTGGACGAGATGGAGGAAAAACAAGACCAACTGAGCGACACGTTAAACAAGTTCATGGAAAGGATGGGAAAGAATGAGACAAATGATCATTGCAAACAAAAAGACGATTCAGATATGTCGTGTGCTTCAACCATCAATTCTGGATCACCATCACACAACAAGACAAGAGGCAATCAGTATCAGCATTATGCAGTTATCCCCCCAAAGCAAAAATAGAAATGTCAAAGTTCAGTGGAAATGACCAACAATGTATTGCGTGGTTAAATAAAGCAGAGGAATACTTCGAAAGGTGACCATTTCACATACACATGGAATTTTTTTAAAAATGATTTCCTCAAAAGGTTTCAAGGAATCAACGAAGACGAATTTTTCTCGAAGCTTACCAGGTTGCAGCAAAAAGGAAACGTCGAATAATTCACACACCAATGGGAATCAATTGCTACCAGAGTATTTGGGTTATCAGACAAACAACGACTAGAAACTTACTTGGGCGGACTAAAACTATACATACAAAAAGAGTTAAAAATGCTTGACATACCGAATGTCGAGGCAACAAGATGAAAAGCAAAAGCAGCCAAGGCCAAATTTGATAGTTTCCAATCAAATAAAGGGAAGTCATACTCACAAAGAAACATCCAGTCGACTCCAGAGGATGATACAAACAAATACATCCCTCCACCTAGAAGGGACGACAGGAAGAGCCTCAAGAATCAACGAATGAGGGAAGGAAAATGTCGACGATGTGGAGACAAATGGATCCTAAACATAGGTGTTGCCCCGAGGACATCTCAAAGAAATTATATACTTGTGAAGCAGATGAGAATAATGAATTAGAAGAAGAAGAAGAAGAGCCAGAAGATGAAGAGGAGGCAACCGCAAATATGGAATCCGGAAACGACGAGACCCCCAAAATCTCCCTAGCAGCCATGAAAGGAATTAGTCAACGACAGACTCTCAAGTTAAAAGGGCATATACAAAATGAGAATGTTACAGTGCTAGTAGACACCGGAAGCACTCACAAATTTCTTGATATAAGAGTTTCAAGAAAACTCAAGTTGTTCGTACATCCAGTTCGATACATGAAGGTGATGGTTGCAGATGGCAAGAAGATCGGAAAAGTTGGAAAGTGCCACAAGGTGAGACTTCAAATACAACACTTCGAACTGGAATCAGAACTCTACACCTTACCATTAGGAGGAGTAGACATCGTTTTGGGAGTCCAATGGTTACGAACATTGGGAAAATATTCCTCCGATCACCAAAAACATTTCATCAAGTTTAAATGGCAAGGGAAAATTTTTAAGCTATATGGTTTTCAACCACCAGACACACAAGTAGTTTCATCTCAGCATATAGAAAAACTCATTCGAAAAGGAGCATCAGCATACATAATCCAATGCCATCAACTGGAAGGAAAAGAGGAAGAACCAACTGAGTTCAAAAAGAAAATCCAAAAATTACTCTAGAAACATGAACACATATTTCAAGACTTACCCATGTAGCTACCACCAGAAAGGAGTATAGAACACATAATCGAGATTAAACCTGGATCAAATCCTGTCAAGGTTAAACCATATAGGTATCCCCACCACCACATAACGGAAATAGAAAGGCTGGTTCAAGACCTACTGAATTGTGGTGTCATCACCAAGAGTAGAAGCCCTTATGCAGCTCCAGTCATGTTAGTACGGAAGAAGGATGGATCATTTATATTATGTATATATTATAGAGGATTAAACAAAATAACGATTAAGAACAAGTTTCCAATCCCTTTCATCAATGATATGATGGATGAACTTCATGACGCAAAATATTTTTCAAAACTCGATTTAAGGTCATGGTACTATCAAATCAGGGTAAGATTAGAAGATATCACAAAGACTGCTTTCCAAACTCATGAAGGACATTATGAATTCAAAGTAATGCCTTTTGGGTTAACTAATGCCCCTGCCACATTCCAAGCAACTATGAATGAACTATTTCATCCATACCTAAGGAAATTTGCGTAAGTATTCTTCAATGACATCCTTATATATAGCAAGACATGGAAGGAACATTTGATGCATCTCGAAAAGGTTCTATCTCTTTTGAAGGAAAACCAATTCTATGCAAAAAAATAAAAATGCACATTTGGGAAGCAAGAAGTAGAGTATCTCGGTCATATAATCTCAAAAGAAGGAGTTAAGGTGGACCCAAGGAAGATCCAAGCGATGAAGGAGTGGCCCCAACCAAAGAATGTTTCAAAATTGCAAGGATTTTAGGGATTAACAGGTTACTATCAAAGGTTCATCAGGAACTATGCATATGTCACTGCTCAGCTAACAAATCTCCTGAAAGGAAATTCTTTTCAATGGGATGATGAAGCAAGAAGATGGTTTGAAACGTTGAAACAAATTATGTCTCCAACTCCCATTTTGGCAACACCTGATTTTGCAAAACCATTTGTAATCAAATGCGATGCTTCAAGGTTTGGGATAGGAGCCGTGCTAATGCAATAAGGTCATCCAATCAGTTTTGAAAGTAGGAAGTTGAACAAAAGATAAAACCTACAGTCTACATACAACAAGGAAATGCTTGCCATCATGCATGCATTAACTAAATGGCGACAATACCTTTTGGGAAGTAAATTCCTAATCTGAACTGATCATAATAGTCTGCAACACTTATTACAGCATGTTACAGATATTTCTCCCTATGGATAAAGAGAAACTCTCTTAGGTCAGAGAGGTATGGATCAACTCTAAACTAAGACAAAAAAGAAACAAATGCTACCTCATTCCCTAGATCTTAAACTAGTGTTTTCAACCTCAATATCTGAAAGATGAGAAAGAAGATAACTGACCTTCTGTTCCGATGTTTATCCAATCGAGTCTTTGATCCTGAAGCTCTCGCGATGAGCCTGTGAGGATCAAAACAACAAACAAGTGCACAATATCTTCCAAATAATTGAATCACAAGTTAGATCTATATTCTACTGAATACAATTTATGTAAATGAATCATGATCATAACACATAAATAGGGAAACAAGACAAGTTATACTTTTATTGAGAACTCAAGAGTGCTTACAGAATAGTTGCTTGATATCCAAGCCAACTCCAGCTCCAATTTCTTCCACCTCTTAGCTATCTCTGCAAAAGGATTATGACCATATGTTTGATGCCCCAAAAATCCTCCCTTTGGATCATGGAAGGCTTCTCTCTTATATCATATGGGAAGGTTAACCAACAAGAGAGAAATATGGATCTATGGAGTATTTAATGGATCAGACCCACTAAACAGAGATAGGAGTTGAGATCGCACGAAAGCTGGCAATCCCAAAGATACCTATCGAAATTCAAGATCCCAAAATCCAAGGAAAAAGGATAAAATTGGATTACCGCACCCCAGGGTCTGTGCATAGTGCGGTACTACCGCGCCCCAGGGAAGGAGCAAAACGCAGTAACCCTAACTATCGCGCCCTAGTGGATGTGCAGGGCATGGTAGTGTTTGCAAACAGGGTCCAACTGGGTGACACATGGCAGAAAAAGGTTTGTCTTCGGTGTCTAGTCAATAGTCTTCACTCTTGGGTGTTCAGATGATATTTAAGGGGAAGTGTCATTTTTAGGTCGCTGATGCAAGGATGCAACACTAGGATGTAATGTGCAATATTGAGGTATAACACAGCAGAAGACATTAACAACCGAACAACAAAAGTGGATCGAGAAAATATCTACCTTCAATATGGAGATCTTACATAAAAAGGGGAAGGACAATGTAGTAGATGATGCTCTATCAAGAAAAGATGAAGAGGTACAAGTCTACGCCGTATCAATGGTGATCCCAGAATTTTTGGACAAAATTCGCAAGGAATATGCCAAGAATTCAGAGGTTTGCTCCATAATTAACAACATAAATTAGTATCCGAAGTTTGAATGGAAGAATGACCTCTTATGGTACAAAGGACGTATTTACTTAAGTTCCAACTCTAGTTTTAAGACCAAGGTGCTTAAAGAGTCACATGACTACCCAGCCGCTGGTCATGTAGGATTTTTTAAAACCTACTATAATGCAAAGTAATCATTCTTTTGGAAGGGTATGAATGCCGAAATTCACAAGTATGTTTCATATTGTGACATTTGTCAGAGAAATAAAATGGAGAATATCTCAAGTCCGGGGTTACTCCATCCGTTACATATCCCAAATCAGAAATGGGAGGAAATTTCAATGGATTTCATTGAAGGTCTACCCATATCAGATGGAAAAGACAAAATACTAGTTGTGGTAGACAGGCTAACCAAATATGCACATTTTGTTGGAGTGAAGAAAACTGATTCGGCAAAAGAAACAACCGAAGATTTCTGTAAAAATGTCTATAAGTTACATGGTTTTTCCTAAGATTATCGTAAATGATAGGGATGCCCACTTTAAAGGGAACTTTTGGAGAGAGTTTTGCAAACAAATTGGGATGTCACTTAACATGAGTTCAGCTTATCATCCCCAAACAGATGGACAGACATAAGTTGTCAATAAATGCTTAGAAACCTACCTCCGTTGCTTTGTAATTGATAAGCAAAATAAATGGTTCCAATGGCTACATATTGCAGAATGGTGGTATAATTCTACTTATCATACATCTGCAAGAATGGCACCATTTCAATCCCTATATGGATATGAACCCCCAAAATGGAAGGATTTCATTACTAACCAAGCAAGGGTCGCATCAGTAAATGACCATTTAGAAGAAAACCAAAAGGTTGTCCAAGTACTTAAAGAGAACCTGCATACAACCAGGAATAGAATGAGGCAACAAGAAGATCGCCACCGAACAGAATGAGAATGTGAAGTTGGAGATTGGGTATTTGTAAGACTACAACCCTATAAGCAACTATCACTTAAACAAGGTGGAAAGAATAAATTAGCTCCACGTTTTTATGGCCCACATCAAATCAATAAGAAGATTAGTCACGTGGCATATGCGTTGGAATTTCCAACTACAAGTCGCATCCACAATGTTTTTCACGTTTCATGCTTGAAAAAGATGATACATCAACAGCAAAAGGCACAAACAATACTTCCCTTGTTAGATGAAGAAGGAAGAATCATTTTCGAGCCAGAATCTATCATTGCTACTAGAGATAAGAGATTAAGAATGCGAGTCATTAAAGAGTACCTCATAAAATGGAAAAATATTCCCGAAGAAGATGCAACATGGGAATCAGAACAATTTCGACAGCTACATCCCTCATTACCATTGATTTGAGGACAAAGCTCCTTAAAAGGGAGTGGCAATGCTACAAATATTAAATGATGTATTAAATAAAACAATAAAATTATTAATTATTTAAATTGAAGGGACGTAACCCTTCCTTAAGCACGCTCAAGCCATATAAAAGGCGAGCTCTCTTGTAATAATTTCATCATCTATTAAATAATATTTTATCTTTACTCAAATATGGATTTCGTGTCCTAGGTTTTCTGCTGCAATGTAGGACTGAGACAAGCACCTCCTGAAGACACAACTAGGTGGTCAGGTGAATAAATAACCCAGGCAGCCGAAGCAAGCTGTTGCGTATGACAGTTAGCACCATCCGCAAATCCTAAGAACATAGGAGATTCTGCTAACATATGTCAATCAAATGGAAGCGAATCAACAAACCCTAAAACCAAAAGAAATATAAACTATGTACAGAAGCAACTATACAATAGTATACAAAAGTATTAGCTCGAACTAGAAGTTCAAGCATAATACCGCTTGAGGCAGAGCCCATTTCTAGGCTCTTTCAAGACATTCACTTCATAATCTTCCAATTCGTAGGTTCCTTTTTAAAGGACGCGCCTCACGATGCAAGGACCGTGCCAAATGGGATTAAAATTGCCTGACCCCAGGGGTTCTTTAGCTTGGTCATATAAAAGGACCAAGTCACCTTCAGCATATTAATGGGGACGGATAGACCTATCGTGCTGAACCTTGACACGACGTTTATTGGAATCTATAGCCACGATGACATCTCGACGCTACTCATCAAGCTGCTCAAGGTGGATTAAACGTTTCTCAATACCCGATGTATCGGGGAGGATCTCTATGGATAGTTTTAACGAAGGGATTTCGCATTCAATTGGTAAAATAGACTCCACACCGTGTACCCACTGAAATGGTGAGAACCCGGTGGTAGTCTTGACTGCGGTTCGATATGCCCACAAAGCAGGATATAACATAATATGCAAGTTTTTCTTGCTCTGTTGGATGGTACGTTGGAGAATGGTCTTTAAAGACTTATTGAGTGCTTCAACCTGACCATTCGCTTGGGGATAGTAAGAATATGAGTGTTCTTGACGAAAACCAAGATTGAGTGACAAATCCTCCATCATTTTGTTCTAAAAGTGACTGCCATGGTCAGTGACAATATCTTTTGAAATACCAAACCGAGTAATAATATGATTGAATATGAAATGGGATGCTGTAGCACCATTGGCTTTTACGGTAGGCATGGCCTCATCCCATTTGGAAAAGTAGTCCATGGCCACTATGATATGGTGATGCCCCCCAACCAAAGCTGGTTTGCAGTCCATGAAATCCACCCCCCACTTGCTGAAGGGACCGACAGTGACGACCAGATGAAGGGGTGCTAGATGCGAGTGTATATTCTGAGAAAACACCTGGCAAGGGTGACATCTCTTCACAGCGTTCATACAATCTTTAAAGATCGAAGGCCAAAAGTAACCAGCTCGCATAATGCGTTGGGTTGTTGCAAGCCCGGATAAGTGACCGCCACACGCTGCAGCATGGCAATCATTAGGCACAGGCTCCGCTTCTTCATGAGTCAAACAACGACGAAGAATAGAATTTTTTCCTCAATGATACAAAGTGTCGCCGACGATGGTATAATATTTAGCATGGTGTTTCACACGTCGTCGTTCGTCTCGCGAATAGTGCGAAGGAAACTTCAAAGTTTGAAGATTAATAATAATATCCCCATACCAAGGGTCATCAGACGAGATAAGAAATAAGTGCTCATCCACAAAGGAATCTTCATGGACAACATCCTCATCAAGTTGCGGAAGGTCCAACATGAGCTCAGCAAAGACCAAGGATTTCACTGACTTCGTTGAAGCAAAATTGAGATCAAACTCTTGAAGGATCACAATCCATTTGTTGTACTTCCCCCCTATAAGACGTCGTGATAGCACGAACTAAAATGGATTGATATGCGCTATGACCGTGGTCTTCCTAAGCATGATATAGTGTCGTAACCGTTGGACTGCATGTACAGTCGCAAGTGCCAACTTTTCCACGTGAGTATATCTCAGCTCAGCATCTACTAGATTTTGACTAAGGTAATAGATCACATGCTCCACAAGGACATCATCAACCTGAACTAAGACCATGCCAATCGTCTCTTGAGACGCAGCCACATAAAGTATTAAATCTCTCTCAAAGTCAGGTGGACTAAGCAAAGGGGCTGATACCAAAGCTTTCTTAAAAGCATCGAAAGACTACTGGGCTTGCTCATCCTAGATAAACAGTGTGTCTTTCTTCAACAAGCGTGCAAAAAATTTGGTAAGACTAGCATAATTCACTACAAAGCGACATAGAAAAGTAGCTCTCCCTTGGAGGATCTGAAGTTGTAACAAGTTGCATGGAGGAGGCAAACGAAGTATTGCTTCAACTTTAAGAGGATCGAATCTGATACCCTCTTTCAAAACTATGAAACCTAGAAGGCGACCTATCCTCACAGCAAAGATGCACTTATTGGGATTCAATCGAATCTTGTAGCGTATACATTGTTTGAGAATCAAATGGAGGTGCTTGGGGTGGTCCACTCTCTTGCGAGAATGGCCAACAAGATCATCCAAGAAAACCTCCATTATACGTTTAAGGTCGTGAATGGCATAGGTCATAGTGTGCTAAAACGTAGCTCCGGTGTTTTTAAGGCTGAAGGTAATTTTTTGGTATGCAAATGTACCCCAAGGAAAAATGAAATCAGTCTTATGTTGGTCCTCGGGTTTGATTTGAATCTGGTTATACCCCGAAAAGCCATCCATGAACGAGAAAATTTCACTACCCGCACAAGCATCCAAGATCTGATCAATGAATGGAGTGGGGAAATTGTCCTTCAGACATGAACGGTTCAGGTCTCTAAAATCAGTGCATACACAGATAGTTCCCTGCTTATTATCCACAGGGGGTTTGACACCCATTCGGTAAGGGGAACGGGGTAGATAAAACCAGCCTTGAGTAGTTTCTACACCTCTGCCTTGATAGCGGTTTCCTTCCTAGGGTTAACAGCACGAAGACATTGTCGAACCGGTTTAGCATGAGTATATGTTCTAATCTCGTGTTCGACAATATTGAGGTCTATTCCTAGCATCTCCTCATATGACCAGGAAAAAGCTTCCCAAATTTATGTAAACAACTCAGTGTAAATGGAAACCTCCTCAGAAGAGCAATCATCACCGATGTAAACATTCTCAATCTTTCCAAGAGTGCGAGAGATGTTGATCGGTATAGTCAGGGAAACATTAGCCATGTTCCCCTCCGCATAAATCCCATGTAAAACTAGAGGAGCCACAGGGTGACCAACCATCTCTGCAAGAGTCGTCCTAAAATCTTCTTGCTCGGCGAGATCGAGGTTGGGAAGAAAATAAGAGCGATGATGCATGTCCTCCCAAGGTCTCTCACTACCACACATGGCCTTGATAATAGCTTCATCCGAAGGTAAAGTACCATCAAGGCAATCGTGCAAACAAGAAGAGTCGACTTCCCATTCCGACAGCATAACGGGATATTCCTCCTCTGTCCGTGAAGAGGGGAGATCCGGCTCTGTAGTGGCTTGTTGAATATTGTGATATGAAATATTAGCAGCAAACAGTGGCATAGCCATTCCAACGTGTGCAGTGTATCCAAACATGGAACTCATGGATGGTAAGGTCCATGGATCATCAAAATACGAAGTCCGAAACGGTACATTATTCAATGGAGGAGACGCATTATCGGAAATGGTTCCAATAAAATTAATGGGTGAAGGGAAATCATAAGATCCCATCAATGAGGGGTACAATCCGACACCCATGTTCCCAGTTGTCGGTTGAGAATCTGTAACTTGAGCGACTACTGATCCCATGGATGCTGTGGAATACGGACTAACGGAATCCAACTGGTCGACTGTCACAATATTGCGTTCATGCGGAAAGCAAATAATTCTGAACACAGTGGACGTAACCGCTTTCATAGCATACATCCAATTCCTACCCAGGAGAAGGTTGTAGTTGATGGGCGCATCAACCACCTCGAATTCAATAGGCACGGGTTTCCCTCCCAAGCGAACAACAAGGGAAGGGATAATCCCATGTAGCTTAAACGATCGACCGTCAAATGCAGTGAGCATGGTCATAGACTTGGACAAGGGAGGAGAGCCAAGAGCTTTCCAACAAGATAAAGACATCACTGATGCAAAAGCACCTTCGTCAACCACCGTTCTCTTGATGAAATTTTGAAGGCACTCCACATGGATTTGAAAAGCCACGTGGTAAGGTAGGCGAGGTTGAACGTCTGTAGTATCAAACTTGATAACGTTAGGAATTCCCCCATCCTTAACTCCTAAAGCACTCAAAAGGGCATGCCTTTGAGAAGGACACGCTTGTAAAACTTCAAGAGCAGACATGGCTCACAGAGTTTGACCCAAATCTTCTACAATAGAGTAGTTCTGGGTGGCTCGAGCATTGGGATTATGCATAAAGCGCTTGAGAACACCTTTTGGTATCTGTGGCATAGTAGTGGGATTCTCGATATGCACGGAGGTATCAGGAGAAGGAGGAGGATCATTCCCCATATTCAGTTGTGGTGCGCCATAATCGCGTTGATGAGTAGCAACACTATCCTCTGATTTAACCATATTCACGCATCCATAGCCACTAGTATGGGAAGAAGACGTAGTAGTCTCATTAGGCCCATAACCAGTAGCGGGAGCATTCGAAGCCATGTTCTGATGATTTGGAAGGGGATCTTTTAACACAGCTGGGATCTGTGCCAGATTCTTCGATGCTTCTTCGATTCGAGGACACAAGTGAGTAAGATGATCTTCCCCACAAAGCTTGCAAGGGAATTTCACTTTACGCCTAGGTTTACGGTCCCTACCAGCATTTCTGCCTTCCCGAGGAGGGTTGGCGTTCTCTTTCTGAGGAGTATTACGATTAATACCATTGTTCCCATTATTTCCACCCTTACGGTTGTTTCTCCCCTTATTCTTCCCACTAGGCTACTGGTTATCCGATGGGTTCGTCGATTGCACAACGTGTACATCGGACGATGGGGTGGAAGTGGATAAGGTGTGAACCTGTCTGGGAGTTGACTTGTTAAGCAAATTTTTTTGCATTTGATTAGCAACCAAATATACAGGTCGAGTACTTACGGATCCAACAATTCCATCGGCATGTGGTCCAGGAACCGACTGGGGCTCATGTCGTGTTCGCAGTGCGTCAGGAATAATGTCATACAAGATGCCAGACTGAGAATATAGTAAATCTAGCTGCTGGACTTTTAAGATGGCTTGTTCCTCAGTCACAATGTCGGACATCGAAACATCCTTGGAAATATATGGAAGTAAAGACTTGAGAAACCATTCCAACAAAAATTCTAGAGGAATGTTGGCTTTCACTAGCCTCTTCCGTCGATGCCACTCTTGCACGTGGTCAGAAATGTGTGTGGCCTTATTCTGGTAGAAGGTAGACAAAAGTTCAATACTAGTATCATAATGAACCGACAACTGGAAATGATCCAATAAAACCAAACCTATCTCATTGAAACCCCTATATGTGCCCCCAGGCAACTCAACATACCACTTCGCGGCTGCCCCCGTGAGGGTGCATTGAAATAGTCTCAAATGAATGGAATCGTGATTTAACGAGTTGGATGAGCACCAAAGGTGAGAAGTTGTGATGTGGTCACCTGTATCCTCACCACTCTTCCCTTCAAACTTGGGAACATCCAAAGGGAGCTTGGTAGGGATTGGAGGCCAATTAGGATCGTGACACATCGGATCGTTCGTGAGCTTCGAAAGATTGGGAAGATTCAATCGAGCAAAGAACGGGAGCTGCGGCTGTAAAGCTTGATTATAAGCTCCCATAAAAGGTTGGTTGTATGGACCTAAAGGATATGATTGACCATAACTATGACCATGACCATGATTATAAGGTTGATAACCTCCTCCAACCTGACCCATGTGAGGGTAAGCAGGTATATATGCATTATGAGCGCCGTATTAAGGTGGGTTGTAATAAGAGCCAGCACCGACTGTATTATAGTTAGGTTTACCACCATAATTATGGGGCATATAAGTATTACTTGTAGCGGGAATCGTGTTGTAATGACCATGGTTATAAGGTATGTTCCCACCCCCTACATAAGCATTATTAGTAGTGTGAGTAGTGGTATGGTGACCATGAGGTATATTCCCAATCCCAATGTTGGCATTACTAGTAGCAGGAGCGGTGGTGTTGTGACCATGAGTATAAGGTATATTCCCACCTCCTACATTAGCATTACTAGTAGCCGGAGCAGTCGTAAAAGTATACGGTATGTGTCCACCCTCGTGATTGGGAGGATTGTTAACATTAGCAAATGTGGTCCTAGGTTGATGGATATAGGCATGTGTATTGAACTGTGGATGGCGAGTCGTATTGCGAACAGTGTTCCTATTAGGATGGGTAGTCTTAGGAGGCAGCCGTCCTCCAACATTTGGATTGTTAGGAGGGATATGACCAGTCTCCATATTATGTGTGTGAGTAGGAAATGTGGTTCCTCCGGTGAGGGTATTTCCCTCCGTGGGTGCAGTGTTTCCAACACCATGGCTAGTGCTAGCATGACTGCCGAACAAAGAAGATGGATCAACTATGTTGTACTCAGGCATACCAAAAGAGAACGGGGTAGCGTTCGTAGTGGTCGCAGGGCTTGTGTTAACATGCAAGTTCGGCATCCAGTGTAGGAAATTATGTGGATTCGAAGGATCGAATGGGTCGTCCTCAGGTGGAGTGGATCCAAACAGAAGAGGTCGAGTCTCTGGTATCAATGGATCGCTTCCCCATTCCTCTCTAGGAGTAGGAGGATGAGAGGAATTTTTGAATCTACCTGACGGAGTCGTAATGAATTATTCCATGCCAAAACCAGTGTAAATGTCGACGCGAATCGCGTTAAAGGAATTTGAAGGTTTGGAGGGAGCCTTCCCACGCCCTCTCTCAACAAGATGTCTAACTTCGTCGGCTGGTAAACCAACCAACTGATGAGATCGGCAAAGAATAGGACCTCGCGCCACGATATCTATGAAAGATCAATAAATCAAAGCGTCCCCTATCGGCCAAACTAACGATCAAAGAATCAAAGAGCACACACCTAAAGAAACTACAACCAAATTCACACAAATGGTACTGGATCAAGGAGCTCCCAACACTACAGCCAGTATGTCTCGTCTAGGAGAGGCTTGAGACTCCCAAACTATAGTTGGAGGTAACATAATCAGTTATAAAGGTTCCTAGGATTCACTGCGTGCACAGGGTCAAATCCCTATACAACAACAACTGTGTTGTCCAACCCCTATCTGACTCAGGATACGTATAGCATAACCCTTGCAAGCACCCTATGCGATACCTAGGTAAGGAAACTATGGTCACCGCAATATAACCAATTCTCAGGGGGAAAGTCGCAGGTGGGATCCGTCGTATGGGCAGGGTAGCTAAGCTCGAAGCACAAGAGGATGAACCTCCGATACCCCCAGATACAAACAAATCTTGGAAATATCTCCCCCGTTCAGCCGGCATTGGAGGGCTATCTCCGAAACCAACCTCCCGTGACCTCGTGCTTAACTCTGGTCTGACTAGAACTTCCTGAGAACATCGATATATACCATGGATTTCACCACTCGCTAGTCAGACACATAATGTTTTGTCTAGTAGTCTTGGATTGTTAACTCACAATGATCTATTCCAAGACTCTAAACCTATACTAGTTGGTGTACCCTACAAATAAAAATCATTTTAATCAATTTTAAGATTAAGCGTTAATTTTAGGTGGTTGTGATTACTCAAAGGATGTGGTCATGAAACTAATGATGTATATGACTCAATAGTATGCACAATCATCAAACTCTAGAATCATCTATCCAATAAAAACAATGCCACTAGAACGAAAACCAATCCAACGGTTTTGAAATAAAAATGCAACTCTTTTATATTTTTGATGCATAAGCAGATCCTAGATGAAAGCACAAGCACTTAGATGCAAAATGAAGTATACAAAAGTATTTTTTTTTTTTTGTATTTTCACTTATAAGCAAAAGGAAAATGCAAAACTATGTTTTTGTATTTTTCAATATAATGAAATGAAAAATGCAAGCAAAATCCCACTATTTAGTTACAGAAATGAAGAGGAGATCACTAAGACAACCTAGAAGATCCCAAACATCAAGACTCAGCCAATGTAATGAGCTAGAAAATTCAAGGATGGGTAAAAACCAACAAGGCTCAAAACCAAGAGAAGAGAGGAGACCTAGTCACGAACAGGGCATAGAACAGTCAGGAATCAGGCCAATAAAGACTCAGGAAAATTCAAAGCCAACCCAGCAACAACCAAAGGTCATATAAAAACCAAATCCAGAGTTGTACGCGACTGTATAGGGAAAACCAGCAGGTAGACGCGAGCAATAATGTAAACAGAGGCGGGTAGACGTGGGAAAAACTAGGCTCACCTATGTATAGGGAAGGAAAAACGAACCAAAGAAGAGTCCAATAGCCCCCCAAAAACCAGTTTTCTATAGGGTATCCCGACGATCAATCAATGACACAAAGCTTCGACAAACAACGACTCTAAAAAAGGACAAATGCCTAAAAATTCCCAAAAAATGGATGCTTTCCTCAGCGGAGTTGCCATTTCTGTTACGGAGAAAAATTCCTATGGATTGGGGTAGACCACAACAGACAACTGACTACCAGAAAATAACTCAATTATCAATGCTATGCTATATAAATGACAATGCTAAGATAATGGAGAATATAACCAACCTTGAACCAGACGTTCGATGTAGATCCCCGTTGAAGCTTTCAATTCGTACACTTGAACCTGCAAATTAGTCTTGACAACCAATATACAACAAGCGCATATAATATATGAAAGACATTAACATCATCAATAGCAATGGTCCATGATATCATAAGTAAATTCAACCCAATGTAATATAAACAACATTCACAACATTAATGAACGAGAATATGAGTATTTCTATTAATGAATAACAAGAAGTACAATGTGATATGACCTCTTGCCGGCAACCAATCGGAACCAAGAACTGGGTCTCTCCACTTGTGCCTCCACCGCTTCAATCCTCCATGTAATGGAAAACTCAAACTAGGATAGGAGTTTGGTAGGTGAACATAAGGAGTTCACAACAACAAGGATCAATGAGTGTAGACTCAAGTCACGACAAAAATCCACTAGAGTTATCTTGCTCTCTCTTTCTCCTCCCTAAGACCGCTTTTTGGGAGTAAAAAGTAATTTTCTAGTGACTTTTACCATTTTACTTGGCACTCGCGAGCTATAGTGGAACAGCTCGCGTGTACGTTGGCTAAAGTGGAACAACTAGCGTATAGGAAGAAAAATAGGGAAAAAGTGTTTCTGAAGGATATAAAGTGCATCTGAGTCAGTGAAATGGATCCTGAAGGCCAAAGAGTGCTGATGCTCACAAGGTGGAAAATTATGTTGTAACAAGTGATGTGACACTAAGGCGATTGTACCTTAAATCATTTGCACTTTTGTAAAAAGAGTCACGTACAATGTCTAGAGTCCCTTGTGTACTCTTGTTGTTGTAACGTTCTTCATAATAAAAGTTAGGGAATTTCCCTTGGTTGTCTCCCAAACGACTTGTGTTGTGGTATCTTTACTTGGTGGATGCTATTGTTCCTTGCAATGTTATATTCGGCTAAGTGTTGATGTATTTTGGCTAAGTGTTGAAGACATATTTCTAGGAAGTTATAATACCATTGTTGGATGTGAGTTTAAATGTTAGAGGACTCAATTGGAAATCTAACAATTGTAGTTGATGGAATAGTTATGGGAAAACCCTAAGTGAAGAGGAATAGTCTAGTTGTAAATATACATAGGTTGGTTAATCCCCCGCAAGTTAATGTCACATGACCAAGGGTGTCAAAAGTGATTTTTTTTATGTAGGACTTGAAATTCTATGATAGATGGTATCAAAGCACAACTTTTGAAGGAAGTTGATATCATAGCTTTTCTTCACCTCCTTTCTACAAAAAATTTTGTTTCAAATGTAAATTAGGTTCTCTTCACCATCGCTGGTAAGGAAAAATGTTTTATTGACTCTAACAAGTGGTCACAAAGGTTTTCTTGAAGACAAAATATATGTATGCAGGTGTGGAAGATATGCACATGCATATGTTCATAGTAGGATGGAGTCTTTGGCACTGCACAAGGTGACTTGGGTGTAGGTAGAGGTTGAATACACATCTAGGAGATAATGTCTAGTGGAATCATGTAAGAGGAACTCAATGTGTTTAGCAGGACATGGAGTGGGGCACTTTCATGAAGTAGGCACAAATTTGAATTAGCTACTCAACTCGCCCAATCATGAAGGCTAGAAGTGTATCTAGGTATGGTGGCTTGAGTAGTGAGGAAAGTTGCATGGTGATTCTAACAGTAGCATTGGGGAGTGGTTGAAGGAGTTTACCACAAACGGACGTGGCACTTGTTGAATGCATGTTTTAGACAAAAAACATCAGAGAGCATTAGATTTTTTGAAGATGATATTGAGGGAAACAACAGTTTTAAGTGGGGGAGGATGTGAGGACCTTTACTTGGAGGTGGAAATGGGAACCTCTAACTATTCATTGATATGGTCATTAGTAGGCACAATGGGCCATGATGGAAGGTTGCAAAGGTAAACGATGCATGCTAGCTTGGGAAATATTTCATAATGGCAAGGAACAACTAAGTGTTGCAGAAACTAGGCATGAGGGATTTGGAAAGCATGACAATAAGATAAGTGTTTCTATTAAGTGAATTCTTATAGAGTCTACATGAGTTATTGGATAGTGGATGTGTATGTTCCTTGATTCATGGACACATTGGGTAGTAGTGCCTTTATTTGTGGGTAGCAATGCCTTGGTTTCTGGGCAAAAATGCTTAATACAGTTGGGTGCACCCAACAAAGCTAGATGGGTGTTTGATTTGCATGGTTGTGAAGTGCAAGGAATGACAAGAGTGTCTTAGGAATTTTCCAAGTGGGGTAGTTATATCCACCAAGTGCATTGAGACTTGGAATTCCTTGTGCAATGATGAGCATTTTGGTGAGAACATGGATGCAAGGGGTTGAACATTCTTAAGGCCTTGGAGGACATTGAGGATTATAATGAACATGAAGTTGAGTGTATCATATGTTTGAGTTTACTTGAAGTAAAGAATGGTGAAAGGTTCCTTAGAATAGTGAAATATTTGAGGTACCTCCCACCTATAATAAGAGGACACAAAGATTGTGCAGAGGCATCTTGAAGAAATGATCAAGAAGTGAACAAGGAGTATTAAGGTGCTAAGTTTTGGTTTTGGAACAATGAACAACTTAGGAACTTGACGAATATTAGGAAAGTCTACAAGGAGGACTTAAACAACTTGGAAAATGTATAAAGTATCGAAGAGCTAGAATTAGATTGTTGTAGTTCAAGAATTAGATATGCGTGAAGCATATCCTTGGATGCTTCATGGGTTGAATTGTGAAAGTGGTGTGGCTCTAAGGAAATTGTGTCTTGCATCATTTGTAATTTTCTAAAATGAGTCATGGGAAGTCACCAGCATCCCTTGTGTACTCTTATTGTTGTAACATTTTCATAATAAAATCTAATGCATCCTCCTTGGGTGTCATCCAAACATCTTGTGTTGTGGTCTCTTTACTTTATGGATGTTATTGTTACTTGCAATGTTATATTTGGATAAGTGTTGATGTATTTTGGTTAAGTGTAAAAGAATTATTGATGGGATGTTTAATACCACGGTTGGATGTGAGTCTAAGTGTTAGAGGACTCGGTTGCAAATCTAACAATTATAGTTTAGGGTATAGTTATGAGTAGGCCCTTAGTGAAGAATCCTAATCTAGTTGTAAGTAGGCATATGCTAGTCAAGCCTCCGTTGTAGAAGCAAGGTAGTGTTGTGTGATAGAAGCTTCCTAAAGTGCCTAAATTGTTGGTTGGATAGTACTATTGTCAAGGTTCCAAAATTTTAACTAAGAATATTCTTGGAAGCACGAAACTCTAATACACAGCTCATCTCAAGAATAAATGAGTAAGAGGAAGAATGAAATAGAGTGATATTTACTAATGTCAATTACATGAATTACCATCTATCTCACCTCATTATCCATCTAGATCACAAAATTGGTCCATCTTTATTCTGCATCATTTATTTCTCCAAGTGATTTGGATGACGGCCATATTTTTCTTCCTGTCAAAATATGCCACATGGAAAAATTAATAATCAATGATTTATTTTTTACTTGGAAATATACAATGATCATTTCACATATTTAAGATACTTATGAAAGAGAAATCCAACACTTGTAATACTTTTTGGCCACTACAATGAGTGGCATTTCTCTATGCTAGCGTTGCCTTTGAGGCCTTATCCTGAAACATAAACTAATTGAATTTATTTAGGCTCACATAAATTACCAAAATTTATTAAGAAATTTGAAATAATGCTACATGAAAAATATAATACTTGCGTGCTCTCCTCACTAGCCTTTCTTAGAGCATCCAACATCTCATAATATTTGACCAATTTCTTCCACACCTTTATAGGTACATTCATTGGCATTTTTTTAAGCCTTTGATCGGCATGAAGTTTTTGATTTTTAATTTTTTTCGTGTGGTTGCATCGAAACCTTTTGCAATTTTGTGAAATTTGTAGTTCGACCTTCTTAATCGACCAACCTTCACCAAATTCACATTCCATATCTTGAATGACCAACTTTTTAATTGCATTGGAAACTTAGAGAAAGGGAGATGGATATTGTCTCGAAACCGTTGAAGGAAGGATTCCTTCAACATATTGACAAAGACATTCCCTTCTTTTGATCTTCGGATTTCCTCCAAAACCAAATCGTATTCTATCCTAGTACCATATGAACCAATACCGGATCCATAAGATGGTAATGTGGAAGATGGATTTTGGGTCCGAGGTGTTGATAGGGCATTGGATGTCTCTGCACTTTGTTTTAGATTCTTTGATGTTATTGTTATTGATTTTCTCTTGGATATTTTGCTCCACCTAGGAGTGGTTGGAAAATCAATTTATTCCCGTGGTAATTGTTAATTAGTTCGTGAGGGTTGCTTACTTTTAGTTGACCATTTTTCAATGTATCTAGGTAGGGTTTTTATGTCAACATCATTAATTTTATTTACTTCCTCCATACCCAAAATTGATGTCAGTGCAACTTTCTCTATATTGAATTCCTCTCCCCATCAATTGGAAAACATGGTATTTTCTTGGGTTACATATATTAATTTTATAAAACTATAATTACAAATTCAAACCTAAAACCTAAAACCTAAAATCTAAAATTATAACAATTAAAAATTCTATAAATACTTAATAACATACCTCTTGTCCTCCAATACACAGAATTTTTCCTTTGCTTTATTTTCAATCTCTATCAAACTAGTGGAGGACCCTCTTCATTTTGTTTTCATTATAGACAAATACAATCCCTGCAAGCTAGGTGACAAGGGAGAATTTGTGGAGGAAGGGAGAGCTAGGGTGATCTCTATCATTGAAGGGAGATATAGGGAAATCTCTCTCATTGAAGGGCGATCTCTCTCGTTGAAGGGTGAGCTCTCTTGTTGAAAGTGTGAAGATAAGAAAATGGGCCTTAAACTTGTGGAAGTGATTTTGTTTGGAAATTGAAAAATTCATCCTGTGCCCTTTTTCTATTTTTTTCTATTGTAAGTCGGCACTATATAGAACCTAATTTAGTGACAACTTAACCACAACGAAATGTGAATGTGTTGGGATGCTATTCTTAGCCTTAATAGCGTAGGTTTGGGCACATGCTTTGGTGCTCCAACTAGGGAATTCCCAGGAAGTAATGGTCGATTGGACATAGTTCAAGGGACTCCATGGAAGTGGTGCTCATTATAGTTAAGGGAATAATGTGATTTTTCATGAAAATTTCATTGAAAAATGAAATCTAAAGGGTTTATTTCTCCCATGGAGCCTCTTTTTAATCAATGTTGTCATTTCCCTCTCCCCCTAAAATTCCTAGGGATAGATCCATGGGTATCACTCATTTTTATCAAACATGATGTAGTAATATGAATAACTTAAACAATACATAATTCATTGAATAACAATAATAATATATAACTAGAATCACACACAAGAATTGTCTTATCTAGAACATATAAGATATATTGTCCAGTTCAAACCCAAAAAATCTACCAATTATTAGAACATTTTTTTGCCTACTCAGTGTATGTCCATCATCCTCACAATATATATCCTTCAATCATTCAACCCTAAATTCTATACCTTGGTTCATGGCCTAGAAAGATGTTTTGTTAGGTAGAACACATAGGAGAGTCCAAAAGAGTAGATACACATCTTTTGCTTCCAACCATGGTTTTACCCATATTTAAAAACATTGCATGCAAGCATATAAGTTGTGTTAGAGGCCTTTTGACAAGTATAATGAGCATCAAGTCACTAAGTTAACCATGCATTGATTCTAGGCGGTGTGAGTGTCAATACAATTCACACATGTACATATATGGTATAATGACACTTGTCGACATGTGAATGCATCATAAGTAATGACAGGGATATGGTAAAAGGAGAGCCCAATGTTCAAGGTCATTCCACAATCCAAATGAAAATGATTGTGCTTGAAAAGCCTTAATTAAAAATGGGAAGGACTACCATCAACATCACAAACAAATTCACATGGACAATGATAACTTAGAATACTCACATGGGAAACCAAAGGAGCTAATTGTCTACCAAAAGAGAACAAGGAGAGAACATGAAAAACAAAGGAACCATATAACCCCAAATTCATAAGCATGATATTAGATTTTCAAAACACAACTAGAGTGGACAAGGAGAGTACTAGATGGCATGAACTAGAACACCAAAACCTTAATATTTTTTGTGCAAAACATTGAGTCAAGTGAAAGGGTCAAAATTACCTTCAATATAGGTTTTATCATCTACTTCAAAAATGCCTATGTGATGTTAACAACCACTTAAATCCACACATAGATCAATGCACATGGCCAACTCAAAACTTGAAATCCAATCCTAAGACCATAATATGAGGAAACCATACCCTCAACAACTCCTTGAAACACCTTAAAAACAATTTTAGAGTAGGTGTAAATAAAAAATATTTATAACAACATGGAGGAGCCCTTAACTGACACCCTTAAAAAACAATGATAAGAATGTTGGAAGCAAGCTAAACTTGTTGTAGAGCTCCATGTTTGAAATTTTTTCCAAATAAATCCTAGATTTCCATCAAGTACCAAAAAAAAACCATGACTCACACCTTGGTCATTAGATGCAAATCAACGACCGTAAGCAAACTAATCATGGCATGTTAATCAATATTTTCATTCCTACAGGGTTGTGGTCCTACTAACAACCATTTCAACCACACAAATCAACATCAACATCGGAGATATGTTGGTACCGAATTCAAGATGCATTAAGATCATTAATGTTCCATGATATTATGTAATGTCCCCTCTATCATACCAGCGTGATAAGAGAGGATCATAGTGCTCAATCCGGGCAATTAGCCCTATAATCATTAAAAAACAAACTCATTGATACAAGGACATGTACATGTGCATGCTATAGAACACAACAGAGATAAAGTAAATCATGCTGATATCTAACATACCTTCAGCATTCTGTGATAGTCATTAAATAGAGACCCTGGCAGAACTATAAAAGATCATATGGTATGCATAATCATAAGAAAAACACAGCAGAATTTAACTCAATAGCACACCCAGCATTCATTCCATTATTCATCAATGATAATTGCCAAATTAACACAAGGGAATACTTATCTCAATAAGGTAGTCCCCAGCAAATGGCTACGCTTCTGCAACGTTCCACCCAACCGTAGGCCAGTGTGCTCCTCAATCTCTCAGCACCACTGCCACCCCCGAGCTGGGCATGATCTCCACAAGGAAAAAGGGAAAAACAGGCTCTCACGTAGCCAAAGGTATGTCAAAATCAGCCAAGCCAATCAGAAATTGGGTTTCTCAGGCTGTTAAGAGGTGGGTGCATATAATAGCAAAAGTGTAAGTGCTGGGCATGAGGAAAACATTTTCCACAGTGGAATGCATGAGATGGGGTTTCAACTCCCTCAGAAAAACGTGGAGAAACACAAAACGAAATTGGAAGATGGGGAATAACCCTGGAAAGCCAAATCCGTTCTTAGAAAAACGTCCCTGGGCATTCTGGGGCAAAAACGACCTCCATACAGTCCCCCAAGTCGTGGCCCTTCTCTCCCCAGCTAATGTATATGCAAAAACGAACTCCCAGGCATGGAAAAATGCAGGATTGGGATGAAAACGGGTAGGGAAAAGACCCAGCTAGCTCCAACTGCGTGAATGATGAAAGGCTCATCCTTCCGAATGGCATTGGGCACCAATTCGTGGGTGTTTTCTTGCCCAAGGAGACAAAACACGTTTTTCCAAGTTGATGGCCTGCCCATGCACGAATTTGGCTGCCATACTTCTTCAATCCCAAGACATTAACTGCCCCAACCAATCTTTTGGGAGAATTAAATGATTGGGTGCATGAGACAAAATGGGTAGTTGGTGGTTTTATGGGTTTTCCCATTGACACATGGATTAATTCCATTGGCTCAAGGGTTTGAATAATTTCCCTCCCTTTTCCTTGTAGAACCATGCCCTATCTCTTTTGTTGCATAGCGTAGCCAGCTGTCGGTTTTCCATTAAATTTCGTATTTACATGATGTCTTAATTACATTGTGCTCCACTAGCACAAGAACCATATGCATCTATTCTAATTGCCGATACATAAAACGATAAATCAATGGCGGGGCCTTGGCCGTGAGCTCCTCACCATGACTAAATAACAATATTTACATCATTTACAATATTAATGCAATAGGGTCAAGCTGGGGACATTACATATTAAAGCTTCTCCTAAAATCTAGTGGGCCTATGAGTATATACCAAGGCCATAGGATTCAAGACTTAGGTTGCCGGTTCTAATTCTCTCAATGAGTGCAACAACTTCATAATATTAGATAGTCAAAGGATGCCCAAGCGAACACAATAACAACGATACCCTTGGCCAATCAAGAACCTAAATGTGCCTACACATTCCATTAATATGATAGGTAAGCATAGGCCTTTTCATAAAGCATTGAATTAAACATTTTCATAATTCCAAGTCCAATTAGAATGGTCATAAAAACCTTTTCAACTATGTTGTTAATCATTAGTATTATTCCCATGCTTATAATAAGCAAATGTTCAATGGTGTGATAGTGTAAATGTGCCAATGAGACCTCATGAAAAACCAAAATAATAGTAACAAGCAACCATTGTGTAAGGATGAGATCCAACCTTTCATCATTATAACCGAAGCACCGAGCTGATACCATAACCAAGATAAGTTAAAGTCAATGGAGGAACCATATGTCATATCATTCAACATGCAAGTACACCTATCAACACTTCATTAACATTACAATGTGCCAAAATAAAACCAACAACATCATGCAAAGAAAAATTTGCACATGATGAATTTGTCTTATATCATTTTATCAAACAAGGGAAAGTAGGCACATGGCACCACGAATACCAAAATGTTTCCAACCTATCAACATAGTGTGCGGAAAATAAGGTATATTTACATAGGTGAAACATCTTAAGAAAAACACTCAAACATAGATCAAATATTGAGACAATAAGTCTTATGTGGCTAAAACCCTAAACAAGAGAAACACTATGATATTTAGGAAATTAATTAATGCACAAAATATTATACATGAACATATCTTAGTTTGATATTCAACAAATGACCATCTAGGCTCTTTAATAAAGATCATGTACAAATCATGTGTTAAGATAAATCTCAAGTGTCATTAATATCAGGGACTGAGGAGATGTTTGAAACATCAAATTAATCATGTATAAGACAAGATTTGACTATTAGATTAATAAAGTACAACACCACACTAAAGAAACCTAAATCACACTTTATCTAAAACTACATTATACCAAGTTGAACTTAAATTATCTTCTAGTGTTGATATATCCTAACATCCACCATTAAGAACAACTTGGGATATGATCAAAGGATTTACAAGGTGACAAACATAGAAGGAAGGTACCTTATAGCCTACCCCTCTATAATGACAATTTCATGAATTCCTAACATAGACTGATGCTTTAAGAATTTGGCTTGTATGAGGGGATTCACGAAAATGTCAACAAATTGATCATCTGTATGGAAATGGAGAACTTCAAGGGTGTGAACTTGAAGAAGCTCTGGAATGAAGTGCATGTGTAATTTAATGTGTTTCTTGAAGTGGATCCCTGGTGAGCTAAATGAAACTCTAGCTATCACACCATACAGTGGTTGGATGTTGTTGCTGAAATACAAACTATAAAAGGATTTGTCTAAGATGAAGAGTGTATTGACGTACATGAATGATTGCTTGATACTCTACTTCTTCCAATGAAAGAGTAAGGTCATTTTTCTTCTTGCAAGTCCTAGTGACACACAAATAGGGTAGACAATTTTATTTGTTTTTTAAGCATCAAATGTGTCGAACACATGTTTTTGCATCTTGTTAGTGTTTTGCATCAATGTTTGTGTCATTATTGTATCGAAATATATAACTTTTATCTCTTTTTTGAGTCATATTTGCATCCTATTACATAAATTCACTTCACGCAAGCACCATATTTGAGTCATTCTATTGTTGAAATCTAGAACCTTTGAATCTTATTAGCATCATATTTGCATATCATGCCACCAATTATGTATAATTGGATAACTCATTCACACATTAACATCCCAAAACAATTATATGTCCATTCGTTCTTTCTCCAATGTATTGAATCTCATTCCCTTCTAGGAGTGTTTGGATTTCAAGGTTTTCCTCCAGGCATGCCTCCAGATGGTCGTACTTAGGACCTAAGTATAGCTCCCTATTATAATAAATTGATTTTAGAACCTTGCAATTGTATAATTCATAATCAACATAGTGGTAAGAGAATTTAAATTCAAATTACGTGTTACACATATAATAAGATGAATATTACAACTATAATCTTGTCATATTTTGCAGTTCTTGAAGCTCATACCATGGATTTGATGAAATCTTGTACAAGATGTTTGTAGTGTTTGGCATTCATACTTTGATGGGACATTGCATTAATTAGTGTTAATGAATATGGATTAATGGTAGTTATAGTTAATATTGATGTATATGATGACCTAGTTCCAATCTTTGGCTTTTGAATCATTGAATTCTTGACCAATATTGTTTCCCTTTTGCTAATGTACGGATTCTGATGCATTGCATGCTTGTTGTAGTGTTATACAAGCTATTTTATATATGCACATATTTTAGCAAGTCCTTTGTATTCTTGATTTGAACCACGTTGCATAAATCATTGGGATTGGAAATTCTAGTTGCTGGATCCTTTCCTTATTGATATTTTGGCATGATGTATATACTTTGTATCATAAAATTGTTTTTTTCATGTACAAATATGAATTCACTATGTCGAATATATGCCTAAAGTGAAGTGTCGTGTTGGCTAGCTTCTTCTTTGGAATGATTTAATTGGTGCACTTAAAATTATTATCATTGTTGTGTATTATAGGAGCCAGAGGAGGTCATGGACATAGATCATGTTATTTCAAATGAGGCTCCATAAGACATGATGTGCGACATCAGGTACACAATTTTCGAAATAACTTATGAAATTTCGATCGGATGAAATTTATTGCTCCATCCCTTTTTTTCACAATATAAGTACATTGTATAGTGTATTATCCAATTTGGACAAAAATGAATGCATGTTGTTGATTATTTTAGGTGGAAAACAATGATATACCATATGATATCACTGTAATTGGAGCAAATGCAGAGTTTAAGTGTTCTACTAGTAAAAGAAGAAAATATGTACGTGGACCTCAAACTATTAAATCATGTAGTTGATAGTGGGTGCAAGAGGATATGACAATAGAGTCTGCAGATACAACAACAAATGAGTGCACTCAAGAAGAGGTTAGTTAGGACTATACTACATGGTATGAATAATTTGAGAAAATTGTTGTTTGTGGGTGTTTTGTATGCCGTGGAAACAAAAATTCAAATGGTGAATTGTACAAAGACATTACATAAATGATGACCTTCCAGTGGGTAGTATGCCTCCTACAATCGATTCGAATCCAATAGGAATCATGGTAATGGATTTTCAAATTTGATATAATGAATATGTATTCATATTTATTCACAATTTCATATTATTTGAACAATTAAATTTTTTCATAATGATTACTTGCAGTAGAAAGTTTATGGTTTAAAGTTTCCTGGATAACTCACTTCCATCCTAGAGGGAGATGAACATATATCAGTTGATACATATAACAATAATATGTGCACATATACCAGCTTGGAAGATGAGTAAGTGATGAAAATGAGTAACAAAACAAGAACCGGTCTAAATATACATAAATTGATTAAAGGCAAGAGGAAGGTGGACTACATACCCTATGAGGATGAATGTAATGGAAATATTGAATTCTCCCTAAATTTGAGATCAATTTACAAAGACACATTTGATCATCGATTATATTGTGCTTGGCCTAGTGATCAACAGCTACCTAGTGTATATGAGGTGTTTCAATTTTGGGGATACATCTACATGATACAACCCTCCAATATTTATGGAGCGAATTTGTGCCTATTTATTGTACAAAATGTCCATGTGGGATCAAAACATAGAAACACTTCACAAAAAACCATTAAGAGATTAATGTTTTATTATGGTCCATCATATTTTAGTGGTGAATGGAGGATGCTAGCAAAATATAAGCATAACATGTCAACATATGGTATAAATTCGAATATGTATACACATATTCTCCAATTGGAAAGAGGAAAATAAATGTATAGATCCCATCTTATGTATATAGATGGTTGTGCATGCACACATAAAAATATTGTAGGATTTATAAATAGTAGTAAGGGAAGGGACCCTACTGTAAGACTAAATTGTCAATTTGTTGAGGTTATAAATGATAACGATGGAGATATGGAAATACATGTTGATAGATTGATCATGGTTGAGGCTATTATGGACTTTACTATTGGGGATGAGTTATTGATAAATTATCCATTTGTAAAACAAACTACTACATGAAAGAGAAGAGAACAACAAGGTCTCCCTAAGGATGTTCCTAAGGGAAAAAAACCAAAGAATAAGAAATGAGTGTGGCTTGTTTTTAAAACTATGATGCCAAAAATGTGTTTTATTTTAAATTAGTGCATAAATTATGTACTGAAGAATATGTTCCATTATTTTATACATACACACACATTTTATATTGTTTTTTTAAGTATTTGATTATATTTCTTTGAAATGGTTACAATGTTTAATCAAATTTTGTCTACCATTAAATAATGGTTACATTTATTTATAGGTCAAATATATGGATGATACACCTACTAATACTCAAGATCCAACTAGGTTCTTAATATTTGGACGGGATGATCCAAACCATCCTTTAAACCATACCAAGGTGAAAAGAGCAGCATTGAAAAAAACACTACCACGTGAGAAATTTGAAGAATTGATTAAATTAGCATACATTGATGACACACCACCTAGCCTTTAGGATGATGATGATGGTGAAAATGCAGTGCATGAATAAGGGTCGACTGAAATGCTCACAAGTTTCTTTGAGGATGGGAACAATGATGAGGATAATGATCCTATGGTTGACAATAATGATGATAGAGGGGGAAATTACCACCAATGTAATCTTGATGATAATAACCTTAATGATTCAATCAAGCAAGCAACAAAGACAATTGTGTTCAAATCGGTTGCAAGTATTGTAATACCCTTGGCCCAGATAAAGTACTGATATTGTATTTTGAACAATTGCTATGAAGTTTGTACATAGCATGATATTATTTTTAATATAAACACCGACTGGCTGCATGGGGAGCAATACACTGAAGAGGATATCTAGATATTAACCAAGGGTTGTGAAGGGGTAAGATTGACTTAAGTACCTTGTTCCCTAAATCCATGTTTTATAAACCTTATGATAAAAGCCCCAAAACCCATACTCATAACCATACTCTTAAGGGGGGAGAATGCACATAGGGAGGAAAACCGTACGGGGGGACATCGGTCCGAGGTAGTACGGTGGGGGGAAAAAAAATTGCCGGGGAAATCGTGGGTGTAAGGAAAATATGGGGAAGGGAAGCTCAGACGTGGACAACGAAGAGTATCACTATGCATCATTGAGTTCTGAGAGAGTGAAGAAAAATTGGAGAGAATCATGTGATGAACTTGAACTTGAATTGCAGAGACAAGCTGAACATGTTAAGCTGATATAAACCGAACTGGCCATGAATTCCTTGGTTGCATAAACTAGTCAATTGGAAATGAAGCATGAGACCCAGAGGGAATCCTGACGCTTGCAGTGAAGTGTATCGCTGTGCGTTTTGGGAAGGAACTCAGGTGGGTCAATTGCATAATTGACATGGAATTGGTTGTTATCCTATTGTTCTGTTGAGCCCCTTTGTATACCATTCTCTCTGTTATTTCCACCTTTGACTCTATGAGTGAGCTAAGGGGGTTGGTGAGATACCTTGGGGGTTAATTTCAGGATCTCGGATTGGGGGTGAAATTGGGAGCTGAAATAGTACATGCTGTACACGTTCTAAGTTTGGGTGGAGTGTGGCTCACATGCATCCAGTTGCCACATTCATGTGGATTTCATATAAGTGTATCTGTGTATGAATTATAATGTTCATGTATTTATTTATGCTTGATATGTTTAATCTTTGGAATGAATGTGTAATTAAATGAAATCCATGAATAAGATATGTTTAAGCCTGTATAGAATGATGTGCTATGAATGAGATATTTTCCATTGCATAAGCTATCTGCAGCATGAATTTTTGTATGTGAATGATGAATGGCTAAACTTCATTTGTGTAAGACTTGTTTGCTTATGTTGTCACAACCTCATTAATGGATGGATGGATCCTGTATGTTCTTAGAATGATAGGCATAAACCTGGTTATGAAGTTTAAATGCCTGATGCAAAACCTTTTGTATGAATAAGGCTGAGATGTGTTGTTTAACTTTGCAAGCTTTGATGAGTCTTTCTAACTCTGTGTCAAGCTTATGTTAGCTTATAATTTGGATGGTAGTCTTCACCGAAAATTGGTAAAAGTTAGAATTAAACTCTGATATGTTTCCGGGTGCATATGACATGTTTCTGATTGTCTGTGTTTGAATTATGTTTATGGGCCTAATAATGAGAATTAGGAAGCTATTGATTAGCTGCTCAAAAGAAAATTTTATTTTTATAGTTTTACAGTTTGTAAACTGTGTGTATGTGTAACGAGGGTACATTACAAATTGGTATCAGAGCGCCGGTTGCAACTCTCAGGCCTCTGGAATTGATTTTTTTTTCCTAAAGAGATAAATACATGTATTCAAATATATGCTGTAGTTAATTTGAGACTAATCATCCTTGAAAATTTCAGATTGCTAGCATTATATAGGAATATTCGATCATTGGAATTGCAGACTGTCAGTGAAGACAGGCAATCGGAATTGAAGAGATGGCTGAGGATCCTGAATTCTCTAATTTTGGGGAAGGAATTGACGGTGAAGAACAACCTAACAAATCCAATGGTGACCAAAGTGGGCCAAGGACCATGGATGTTGTACAAAATTTGAGGAGTTTGCAGTTTGGAAATGAAATAATTTTGGAACAACAAAACCAAATTAACCAACAATTACTACAGAATTTGGCTCAACTGCAAGATCGGATGCAGCAGTTCCCTTCCAATGTGGAAAGAGGTGAAGAATCCATGAAAAGGTATCACTTCTCTCAGGAAAGAGAAGACAATAGAATGAAATCACATTCACATCCTAAAACCGACGAAAGTTCTCATGGGTATAAAAATAACCAGCAGCTTAAATATCCTAGAAGGCAGAGAAAGAGAAAGCATGATGTAATGCTGGAAGGCGAACTCAGAAAACTAAAACCTCCGAACTTTGATGGAGAGAATTCTGGTGATGATGCAGAGCTATGGCTTATGGAAATGAATAAGTATTTGCATTTACATGACTACTTAGAAAACCAAGAAGCACGAATTGCAATATATAATTTGCAAGGAAGGGATTATAAATGGTGGAAACATCTCAAACAAGTGGAAGAATTGGATGAGAAGCAGATTTCTTGGAGGAGATTCCAAAAACTCTTCAAGAAGGAATATATATCACAACAGTACTATGATAAAAAGACACAAGAATTCTTTGAGGGAAATATGTCCATGGAGGACTATGAAAATAAATTCTTGGAGCTGCTGGGTTATGTGGAGTTTATCAAGGATAAAAAGGTGAAGGTACAATGCTTTATGTGTGGCTTGCCTACATATTATAAGGATAGATTGACTTATGATGAACCTCTCACCTTGAAGGATTGCTTCCGAAAGGCTAGATGCTTGTATGAGCAAGGCCAGAATAGGCAAGAAGTGAGAAATATTTGGAGAGGTAAGCTGGAAGAGAAGCAATATCGGAGAAGAAAGGGGTTTAAGCCTCTAGATACAAAGAAGGACACCTACTCTTCTTTTAAACCATCGATACCGAAAGAAGAATCCAGGATGGTTAATTTTTCAGGATAAAAGAAACCAACCCAAGGTAAATGTTGGGGATGTGGTGGTGACCATTTCTTAAGCAAATGTCCTGAAATAAGAAATAAGGGAACCGATGTATATAATATGCAAGAAGATTCTACTGTTGGCGATGTTGTAAGAAGTGTTGATGTATATGTAACTTCAGAATGTATTTCATATATGTATATTGTACTCCTATAGAGATGGTATTATTCCTCTATATGGAAGTGTCGTAACTTATACTTGATGGGTTATTATACCACCTTGTTGGGGTCGGCCCTGTACACGTCATGTGGGTCGAAGGGTTATTAGACCACCCTATTGGGGGTCGGCCATGTGGGTCAAAGGGTTATTAGACCACCCTATTGGGTGTCGGCCCAGTCAACATTATGTTATGTGGTTAAGTTAAGGCTGACCTAGTAAAGGTTATTAGGCAAGTCAAGTCAAGTATAAATAG
Organism: Larix kaempferi; assembly: GCA_027924585.1. NCBI lineage: Eukaryota > Viridiplantae > Streptophyta > Pinopsida > Pinales > Pinaceae > Larix > Larix kaempferi. The sequence continues at coordinate 1,463,740 of BSBM01000841.1, forward strand.
AGTGCGGGAGGCACTCTATTTCATCATTCTATTCTCTCTCACACTCTCGGGAGAATGGCGCACTTGTGGAGGAGGAGAAGCTGCTGATAGGAGATGTCTATCTCTTATGCTTGGTTTGTATCATTGCTCTATCTATCTCTAAGGAATTTATTGGGGTTTTTCACCTTTATGGTTTTCCCCAAGTAAATTTCGTGTCTCTTGTGTGCTTGCATTATTGTGTCCATGATTGATATGCTGTACATGTTGTTCTCTCAGTTAAGATCCTAGATCATATTGAAGTAAATTCTGAAAAATTAACATGGTATCAGAGCTAGCCTGAAAGAAGGCATGTATGACACTTGTTGCAATTGCGAAGCTAGGGCTTGATATAGCAAAAACCAGTCATCGTAGTACTTTCGCTATAAATAAATTTCGGCGAGGTTTCAAGGTCTGAAAATCATGCAAAGAGAAGCTAATATCCCCATGTACCTTGTGTCCAAAGGAAAACCTCTAATTCGTTGTACTTTGTGATTTATGATTTGTACAATATAGGGTTTCTGCCTCTTCTAGATCTCAGTCATAAACAGGTGACCTTGGAAAAAAAGGTCATAACTTGGGCTAGGAAGCTCCAAATGAAATTTCGTAAAAAGTGACAGGTAGTGAACGGACTTTATTTTCTCAGGTAACTTGTTTAGAGGCCGAAACTAAACTGGGGACACGTGTCACGCTGTACAAGTTCTCTCTCCTGTTTTATCCCATAAATAGGTCACGTTGCGACACTTAGAATAACTCTCTCTCAGAGAATCCATTGAGGTCATATCTGTGGGTTTGAAAATATGATAGGTCGAGCTATCACAGAAAAAATTTTCAGACCCTGTGGATCGAAAGGTTCGGAGTTACACTAGAAACAATCAGGTACATATTTATGTCAAAACATAATTATTTTTGAGCACCTTCATTCATGGCTTCCAGAATTTAGGGTTTCAAAGAAAGTTGGAATTTTTGTAATCGGAGACTACGGCTGAATGCCACTCATCAAAATCGAAATTTAGAGACCAAGATCAGAATTTTTGGTTGGATAGAAGGTCGGGCTTGATCAGACCCTAGTTTGGGACTTTGATCGGAAAAGTGGAAAATTAGGGCTTCTGCAAAAATGGGAATTTTTGAAATCTGTGACCACGGCTGGAAGCTCCTCAGAAAAATAGAAGCTTAGAAATTTGGATCGAACCTTTTGATTGGGAAAAAAGGGTGGGATTTATCAAACCCTAGTTCGGGGTCATGTCTAGTGAATCCAGAAGTTTCAAAAGCAAAATTGAGGGGTGAAACTTTGCAGTTTTCAAATTCTGAATATACCGGCTTGATCAGCTCATCAAGGCGCATCTTTCTATCCTTTCAGAAGTTTGAAATTCAAAGTTTGAATTTTTAGGTTTTCTCTAACAAACCCTAATCCAGCTCCAGATCCAGTTCTTGCAAATCAAGTGGATTGGGTTAAGCCTAGAAGAGAATGGATTGGTCACCTACATAAGTGAAGAAGTTCCTATTTTAGAGGGAGATGAGGCTAAGGCCTTACATAAGAAGATTACAAGCAATCTCGACAGGTATGACTCATCCAGGTATGTTTCGAGATTTGTTCATGATTAAGTTTATGGTATGTTTGTCTTCATGTTATTACGGTTAATGCAATCTTGATTAAATTTAGACTTGTCGTATCACCTTAATAAAATTATGAATGCATGATAGAAGATATTCATTGATTAGGATGTTGACACTTATGATTGTACTAATGCATTATGGTGTTGTATGAGTTTTATGTTGTCCGCTAACATGAAAGGTACACCAAGAAAGACAAATCATGTTCTAGTTCAAGAACATATGATCATGATGACATGAGGACAAAGATTCATCCATTGTCATGGATCAGTTAGAAGATCTATTTGCGAGGTATGTATAAATTGGTTCTATATTGGTTAACCTATGAGATATGCAGGTTACTAGAACAAGTCATTGAAGAGAACAAGAAGACATCATGTGGGTATGTTAGACATAACTAGCTAACATACCAATCCAGGTATGTTTTTCCTATATCAAGTTAGAATCCTACATTGTGTTAGGATCCCTTATATAAGTATACTTGGTATGATTGGTTATGTTTATTAATAAAGTTAGAAATGTAAGTAATCAAGGGTTTATGCATTTTATGTCTCTTATCTTGATTGATGATTTAACTAACCAGAAGAGTCCTATGATCAAATACGAATATGCATGAGTAAAAGAAGACTTCCCTGAAACCTTGAATACTAATGTTTATTATCTGTGTTTGAAATGATCATGACTATACATGTTTAAGATTATTATGTTTTGATAGTATTAAGATTATACTAATGAATGTGTGATTATGTATGAGACCTCAAGGATAACACAATGATGATACTAATAAGCATGCATAGTGATTAAGGATGGATATAAGGACAGGTAATCCAGGAAGCAAAGATCAAGAGGGAGCACACTCCAGTTGTTCATGCAAGGAAGCAAAGATCAAGAGGGAGCACACTCCAGTTGTTCCTGCAAGGAAGCAAAGATCAAGAAGGAGCACACTTCAGTAGTTTATGCAAGGATGCAGATATTCAGAGGCAATTGACCACTTCTCACAATCCACATCAGAATGGAGTTGCAGAAAAGAAGCAAAGACTGAGAGGGAGTCAACCCAACAAACAAAAAAATATAAGTATTTGAATTATCATTCCTTGCATATTTTATTGTTTAAATAATACTGTTCAATAATGTATATACTCATGTTCCTAGAATTAGGTTGTGTATTATGCATATTAGAATAGTTGCATTGATGAACATTATACCACTAATATACATGGGTAAGTGGCCTATGGCACTGTACAACATTCCATTGCTACTTATCTAGAATGAAACCTCTTTGCTGACATATTGGGAGATGTGCACACTCTTAACAATGTTCTGGTAGAGATTGGAAGGAATCTAGAAAGTTACGGGATATGGATAAATGTTGTATTGAAGCATTGGCTAAGATAATTGCATGACTGTATGACATATTTCTTTATGTGTAAGAATTTGTTCTAAAAACTGTGAGATGTTCTCTAATCATGCAATTTAACTTGTTGTGTAGGAAAGATCGTATACCATCACCTACAAAAGAAGGACTACAACATTTGTTCAACAACAAAGTTATCTATTGAAAATATTGAAGATATTGAAGTTCCCAGGATTTGGGAAGAATGCCATGATCGAGGAGTACCATCCGATCATGAAAATGTTTGGGATGTAGTCCCAAGACCTGAAGGGGAGTCTGTAGTGACTTCCAAGAGGATCTACAAGATCAAGCATGCTGCAGGTGGTAGCATAGAGACTTTTGCTCCTGTAGCCAGATACACTTCCATTAGATCCGTACTTGCTCTGGCTGCAGTGATGAAATGGAAGACAGATTTCTTGAATGGTGTAGTTGAAGAAGAAGTGTATGTGGAGTAGCCACTTGGTTCTGAGACACATGACAGGGAGTCATATATGTGCAGAACTTGGTATGGTAGGATAGATAGCTTCCTATCCAGTTTGGGCTTTACCAAGAGTAAAGCGGATTGCAACCTTTACCACAAGGTTAAGGAAGGAAATCCAGTGATAGCACTTTTGTATATGGATGACCTGTTTATTACAAGTGAAGATAGATTGATTACCGACACGCAACAGAAGCTTGCTGCTGAGTTTGAGATGAAGAACTTGTGGATGATGCACTATTTTCTAGGTATGGAGGTGTGGCAGAGTGTAGATAGAATCTTCCTTGGATAAGGGAAGTATGTAGTAGAGATCCTGAAGAGGTTTGGGATGATGGATTGCAAGGCCATGGCCACATCTATGGCATCAAACCCGAAGCTTCTGTGTGATGCTTCATCTAAGCCAGTTGATATCACTATGTATCGTCAGATGATTGGGTCCTTGATGTACCCGACGAACACGAGACTAGATATTTTCTTTGCGGTGAACACATTGAGCCAGTTCCTGACAGATCCAAGAGGTGTTCACCTGGTTTCTGTAAAGCATATTTTGAGGTACCTGAAGGGTACAATTTATTATGGGCTCAAGTATGATGCGAATCAAAAGTTTAACCTACAGGGTTATGTTGATTCATATTGGGTAGGTAGTGCTGCAGAGAGGAAGAGCACTTCTGGGTGCTGCTTCAGTATGGGATCAGGTGTTATCTCTTGGTTTACCAGGAAGTAGTCCTGTGTAGCACTGAGTACAGCCAAAGCAGAGTATGTTGCAACTTGTTCGGCTAGTTGTGAGGTAGTATGGCTTCAGAAGCTACTGTATGAGTTATTTGATCTACCGCTGGAGGATACTGGTATATTTTGTGACAACCAGAGTTGTGTGAGGCTGTCTGAGAACCTGGTGTTCCACGACAGGTCAAAACACATAGAGATCAAATATCACTATATCAGGGATATGGTGCAGAGAGGGGAAGTGAAGCTCCTGTATGTTGCGATGGATGAGCAGATTGCAGATGTATTGACGAAGCCACTAGCCAGAGTGAAGTTCGAGTACTTCAGAGAGAGGCTTGGTGTTCTTCAAATCGATGACACTTCGAGGAAGAAGTGATGGAGACATTTTCTATAGCCATTCCTAGCATGGTGGAAGGGGGATCCTTCACATGACTGTGGATGTAAGTGCTGGATGATGAGCATCAGGACGATGCTCCAGTTACTGCTCTGTATATGCATCAGGATGATGCTGGATATGATCAGTTGGATCATTTATATGTATATGTATGTACACATCATGTTGGATGCTGGATATGATCAGTTGGATCATTTATATGTATTTGTATATGCATCATGTTGGATGCTTGGACCATGTATCTGTATATGTATCAGGTGGATACATTGTATGATCAGGTGGATCATGTATGGTGATATGTATCAGGTAGATACTTGGTATGCATCAGGTAGATGCATTGTATGATCATGATGATCATGGATGACGAGCTTCAGGATGTTGCTCCAGATGACTTGCATCAGGATGATGCAGTGATGATGATCAATATGATTATGTGTACATAATGATGATGTATGGTGAGTATCAGGTTGATACTCTGTGGCCGTGGACAGGTTGTGCAAAGGAAATCCTAGATTTGTTCTAGGTCACATCCAGTATGAAAAAGGACTGGCACTGTGTATCACATGTAATACCTGGGAGATCCGATAGGTTGGGCTGTGTGCCCGTAATAAGTCCTGGGATTCTCTTTCGAGGTTTTGTGATAGTGGGCCACATGTAAGACCTAGGAGATCCGATAGGTTGGGCTACGTGCCCGTAATAAGTCCTGGGATGCTCTTTCGAGGGTTTGTGGTGGGCTACTACATGTAAGACCTGGGAGATCCGATAGGTTGGTATGTGTGCTCGTAATAAGTCCTGCGATGCTCTTTCGAGGGTTTGTAGCAGAGGTCACATGTAATCAATCGTGGAGATATTGCCGGTCGTGCTTAGGCACATAAATGTTCCTGGGATGCTCTTTAGAGTTCTTGTCGATCGTGCTATGCACATAAATGTTCCTGGGACACTCTTTTAAGGTTTTGTGATAGTCACATGTAATAAGTCCTGGAGATATGGACAGGATGAAAAAGGCCTCAGATGCTCTTTAGGGTTCTTACTAGTCAAGAGACTCTTTTAAGGTTTTGTGACGCACGTAATAAGTCCCGAGGATTCCACAGTATGGCTAGTGATGATGAAGACCTGCAGGTGGTGGGCCTACATCCAGTATGAAAAAGGACTGGTTATGTAGAACTTCCTATGACGAGTAGATTCAGAGATTGATTGAGATAGCAGCAGTAGTGACGATGACGATGACTCGATGACAACTATCCAATGACGATGATCCAGAGAAGAAGACTTGTGCTAGAAGACCTGTGTCGAGAAATACCTTCCTAGTTAAGAGGGAGTGTTGATGTATATGTAACTTCAGAATGTATTTCATATATGTATATTGTACTCCTATAGAGATGGTATTATTCCTCTATACGGAAGTGTCGTAACTTATACTTGATGGGTTATTATACCACCTTGTTGGGGTCGACCATGTATAAGTCATGTGGGTCGAAGGGTTATTAGACCACCCTACTGGGGGTCGGCCATGTGGGTCAAAGGGTTATTAGACCACCCTATTGGGTGTCGGCCCAGTCAGCATTATGTTATGTGGTTAAGTTAAGGCCGACCTAGTAAAGGTTATTAGGCAGGTCAAGTCAAGTATAAATAGAGTGCGGGAGGCACTCTATTTCATCATTCTATTCTCTCTCACACTCTTGGGAGAATGGTGCACTTGTGGAGGAGGAGAAGCTGCTGCTAGGAGATGTCTATCTCTTATGCTTGGGTTGTATCATTGCTCTATCTATCTTTGAGGAAGTTATTGGGGTTTTTCACCTTTATGTTTTTCCCCAAGTAAACTCCGTGTCTCTTGTGTGCTTGCATTATTGTGTCCATGATTGATATGCTATAGATATGCTGTACATGTTGTTCTCTCAGTTAAGATCCTAGATCAGATTGAAGTAAATTTCGAAAAATTAACAAGAAGTGTTCCTCGCATCTATGCAGCATTGGATAATCACCAAGTTGATCATCAATATTCTATGATTGATATTGAAGGTAAACTAAGTGATGTGCCTATTTCAATTTTAATTGATTCCGGAGCTTCTTATAGCTATATTAATACTAACTTGGTTGAAAGGTGTAAATTGATGACTCATAAGTTGTCTAAGTCCAGAATGGTTCAATTGGAAACTGGTATGAAGAGGAAGATCACAGCTATGGTCAAAAGTTGTTGTTTTTAAATGAATGGAAACCAAACCTGTACAGATTTGGACATTCTTCCTCTTGGATCATATGATTTGCTGATCGGTATGGATTGGATCGAGAAACACTTTGCTTTGTTGGACTGCCACAGTAAAGTTATTACATGTCTCAATGATGAGGGAAACCTTAATGTACAGATAAGAGGTATTCAGAGACCTATATCCTTAAGATAGATTTCAGTTTTGCAAATGAAGAGGTGTATTAGAAAAAGGTGCCAGTTGTATGCTATTCAGCTAGAAGAGTTGTCTACTGAAAAAGAATCAAGTTTGGAAGAATATCCAGTGTTGAATGCATTTGATGATGTATTTCATGAATTTCCTGTGTTACCACCCAAGAGGGACAGTGATTTCACAATCGATTTGGTGCGTGGAATTGTGCCAGCTTCAAAAGCACCATACATAATGGGTACTCCGTAGTTAAAAGAATTGCAGATGCAACTTGAGGAGTTTTTGAGGAAAGGGTATATACGGCCTAGTATATCACGTTAAGGTGCTCCAGTTATTTTTATAAGAAAGAAGGATGGCACACTTAGATTATGTGTGGGATACAGGCAGTTAAACAAAGCCACAATTAAGAACAAGTATCCTCTACCTAGAATTGATGATCTTTTTGATAAGTTAAGAGGTGCAAGAATATTTTCTAAGATAGATTTGAGATATGGATATCACCATATACATATTAAAGATGAAGACATCTGTAAAACAACATTCAGAACCAGATGTGGGAATTATGAATTTACATTGCTTCCTTTTGGTTTAACAAATGATCTCGTTACATTCATGTGTTTAATGAATGGTATATTTACAGAGTTTCCGGATAAGTTTATAATTGTATTTTTGGATGTTATACTTATATATTCCAAAACCGAGGAGGAGCATGAAGAGCATATCAAGATTACTTTGCAAATCTTAAGAGAAAATCAACTGTATGCCAAGATTGGAAAATGCACGTTCTATCAAAGACAATTGTTATATTTGGGCCATATCATCTCTGAGGAAGGTGTGGCTATGGACCGAGTTAAAATTAAGGCTATTTTGGAATGGCCTACTCTTCACAATGTATTTGAGGTAAGATCATTTATGGGATTGGATGGTTATTACCGAAAGTTTATAAAATATTTTCGAGAATAAACAATTCAATTACATCTTTGCAAAAGAAAGGTTCACCTTTCATCTCGAGTTTGAAATGCGGAGATAGTTTCAGAAATCTAAAGGAATTGCTTACATGTGCGCCTATATTGAAGATTTCTGATCCTGATAAAGAATTTCTGGTATGTACTGATGCATCACTTGAAGGGATGGGTGGAGTTCTAATGTAGGAAGGACATGTGATTTTCTATGAATCACAGAAGTTGAAGGAGCATGAGAAGAACTATGCTACTCATGAATTGGAACTACAGCCATCGTTCATGCACTTCGCATGTGGAACTAGCAGCCATCTTCTGGGAAATAAGTTTGAGTTAACAACTAATCATAACAATTTAAAGTATTTGTTTGATCAGCCTCAACTTAATGCCCGACAAGAATTATTTACAAGTAACAACAACATTGCAAGAAGGAAGTAAAGCATTAAAGTTCTGCAATTTTGCAGTAGCTAAGAATGGTATCCTTCATTTTAAGGATAGGATTTATGTACTTGATCATGAAGAGTTGAAAAGAATAATATTGAGGGAAATGCATAATGTACCTTATGCAGGACATCCCGGGTATTAGAAAACTCTTACAGCTGTAAGGAAGAATTTTTATTGGCCAAACATGAAAAAGGAGGTGGCCAATTGCATTGCTTGTTGTTTAGAATGTCAAAGGGTCAAAGCAGAGCATCAATGCCTAGTTGGTTTAATTCAGCCATTGCCTATTCCTGAATGGAAATGGGACATTGTAACTATTGATTTTTATTACAGGTTTTCCGAGAACCACGAGGAAGCATGATTCTATCATGGTAGTGGTTGATAAGTTAACCAAATCAACACATTTTATTCCAGTTCAATAAATTTCAAGGCAACTAAAATTGTTGAGATTTATATGAAAGAAATTGCTAGGTTGCATGGTATTCCGAAAGCCATTGTGTCAGATAGAGATCGAAAATTCACCTTTAATTTTTGGAAAGGTTTGTTTAAAGAGTTTGGGACTAAGCTTAATTTAAGCACAAATTATCATCCCCAAACTGATGGGCATACTGAGCGTGTAAATCAATTCATTGAATACATGCTCAGGATGTATGTCATGGACAAACCATAAAAATGGGAAGAGTACCTGTACTTGGTGGAATTCGCTTATAATAATGGTTATCAAGCATATTTGAAAATGAGTCCATTTGACGCCTTATACGGTAGAAAGTGTAATGTTCCAATCAATTGGGATAAACCAGTTGACAGGATAATCATTGGGCCCGAAATGCTTCAGGATATTGAATAGCAAGTGGTAAATATTAAACATAATTTAAAGATGGCATAAGATCGTCAAAAGAGCTATGCGGATAAAATAAGGATGCATAGAGAATTCCAGGTTGGGGACATAGTGTTCCTGAAGGTCAGGGGCAAGAAAATTTCCTTGCGGTTGGGAAATTGCAAGAAGTTGGCTGCTAGATTTTGTGGTCCATTCAAAATATTGAGCATAGTGGGATCAGTAGCCTACGAGCTAGCACCACCTCCTACCATCAAAATACATAATGTGTTTCATATTTCATTTATGAGAAAGTAAGTTTATGATATTAATCATGTGCTTGATTGGTCTGTTATTCAGGTGGAAGCAGAAGGGGAAATGCAGGTTCAACCAATCTGCATATTGGATCGTTGAAGCAAGACACTCAGGAACAGTGTCATCGGACAGGTAAGGGTCCAATGGACCCATTACAGTACCGAGGAATCTACTTGGGAATTGGAAGATATAATGTGGGAAGAGTATCCACATTTATTTTGAAAATGTGTATATATTAAAACATTAAGACAACAAAAGTTTTGTATAAGTTTTGATGCAATGCTAATCATCGAGGATGATGAAAACTTTAAGGGGGGGGGATTGTAATACCCCCAGCCCAGATAAAGTACTGATATTGTATTTTGAACAATTTCTATGAAGTTTGTACATATCATGATATTATTTTTAATATAAACTTCGGCTGGCTGCATGGGGAGAAATACGTTGAAGAGGAGATCCAGATATTAACCGAGGGTTGTGAGGGGGTAATATTGACTTATATACCTTGTTCCCTAAATCCTTTTTTAAAAGCCTTAAGATAAAATCCCCAAAATCCATACTCGTAACCATACTATTAAGGGGAAGAATGCACATAGGGAGGAAAACCATACAGGGGGACGTCAGTCCGAGGTAGTACGGTGGGGGGAAAACGGTTGCCAGGGAAATCGCAGGTGTAAGGAAAATACGGGGGAGGGAAGCTCAGATGTGGACAATGAAGGGTATCACTGTGCATCATTGAGTTCTCAGAGAGTGAAGAAAACTTGGAGAGAATCCTATGATGAACCTGAACCCGAATTGGAGAGATAACCTGAACATGTTAAGCTGAGATAAACTGAGCTGGCCATGAATTCCTTGGTTGCATACACCAGTCAATTGGAAATGAATCATGAGACCCAGATGGAATCCTGATGCTTGCAGTGAAGTGTATTGCTGTTGGTTTTGGGAAGGAACTCAGGTGGGTCAATTGCAGAATTGACATGGAATTGGTTGTTATCCTATTGTTTTGTTGAGTCCCTGTGTATACCATTCTCTCTGTTATTTCCACCTTTGACACTGTGAGTGAGCTAAGGGGGTTGGTGAGATACCTTGGGTTAATTTCAGGATCTCGGATTGGGGGTGAAATTGGGAGATGAAATAGTACATGCTGTACAAGTTCTAAGGTTGGGTGGAGCGTGGATCACATGCAGCCAGTTGCCACATTCATGTGCATTTCAGATAAGTGTATTTGTGTATGAATTATAATGTTCATGTATTTAATTATGCTTGATATGTTTAATCTGTGGAATGAATGTGTAATTAAATGAAATCCATGAATAAGCTATGTTTAAGCCTGTATAGAATGATGTGCTATGAATGAGCTATTTTCCATTGCATAAGCTATCTGTAGCATGAATTTTTATATGTGAATGATGAACGACTAAACTTCATTTGTGTAAGACTTGTTTGCTTATGCTGTCACAACCTCATTGATGGATGGATGGCTCTTGTATGTTCTTAAAATGATAGGAATAAACCTGGTTATGAAGTTTAAATGCCTGATGTAGAGTCTTTTGTATGAATAAGGTTGAGATGTGTTGTTTAACTTTGCAAGCTTCGATGAGTCTTTCTAACTCTGTGTCAAGCTTATGTTTTCTTATAATTTGGATGGTAGTCTTCACCGAAAATTGCGAAAAGTTAGAATTAAACTCTGATATGTTTCCGAGTGCAGATGGCATGTATTTGATTGTTTGTGTTTGAATTATGTTTATGGGCCTAATACTGAGAATTAGGAAGCTATTAATTAGTTGCTCAAAATAAAATTTGTATTTTTATAGTTTTATAGTTTGTAAACTGTGTGTATGTGTAACGAGGGTACATTACAAGTAGTACATAAAAAATTTCATGCACATTAATATTATTAGAAATCAAGTAATTATTTGGTTAGTCAAGAAAAGCATTCACTACCCTACTAAAGTGAGTTGAAATATATTTCTTAATTTTCATTGTCAATTGGTGTACCTAATTCATAAATACTTATAAACTTCATTTATATTTCTTTAAGTGGATTTTAAATAGATATATTGTATATAAACAACGCTAGTAAATGACATATCAAACATGTTTATCATAAGTCAAATATTAATATCCCTTGAAGAGAATGTGTTGCCATCACTTGTAGAGAAGCATGTCAATTGTTGGTCAATTTGGGGATTGAATATAAGAAAATTCATGCATGCAAAAATGATTTCATTATATATATATATATATATATATATAAAATGAAGAATGCCTTGTATGCAAAGAGAAGAGATATCATACAAATGTACAAGGCCCTCTAGTATCAAATAAGGTTTTACGACACATGCCAACTATACCTAAACTTCAACGAATGTTTCAGTGCAAGTCCCTTTCACAATTTATGGATTGGCATGCAAATAAAAGGAGTAAATATGGATTCATGCGAATTCTAGAAGACTCCAAAGAAATGAAACACACAAAGGAAAAATGGCAAACATGAACCCCCTAGTGTTACGTTTGGTATTGCAATGGATGGATTGTGCCCTCTCTCTTTCCTAAGCTCAAATTATAGTGTTTATCTAGTCAGATTGATAGTATACAATATTCCCCCATGGATTAGTGTTAGAAAGGATCACCTTATGCTAACTCTCATTGTTCCAAGAAAACATCAAGTAAAAAAATGGATGTTTTTATTGTGCCTTTTATTGATGAGATGAAATTGTTATGGAAATGCATAAGAATCTATAACATATCACATCCTTGATCAAGTAGGTCCTTCGTGTATTATGGTGTACTATGTTGTACTATTCATGATTTCCCAGGATTTGGTGTTTGTTCAAGTAAGAAAAATTATTTATATATTTACAAATCATGATTTATTTTCAACTCAACTTTCATAAAACTATTATACTATTATTTTTTTGTTATTAAAATTACTTATTGAATTGTAGGGATTCAAACAAAGGGGATATTTGCATTTCAAAGATGTATAGAATAATTTTTGGGGTGGTATTCTAAATATATACATAAAATTATTTATGCAAACAACATGGTTTTTCTACCACCAAATCATAAGTTCATAAATCTCCTCAAGAATCAATTTGATGGAAAAATTGAAAATTGAGGCCCTCCCAGGTTATGGCTCCAAATGATTGGATTAAGAAGTATGAATATTCTAAATCAAAAGCTTGGGAGGATTTTTTTGATTGGGGTGCTTCAATTGAAGAAACTGAACAAGTTGTTTTTGATATGCCAGAAGGAATGAAAAGGAAATCCATATTTTTTGGCCCCCCTTACTGCAAGGATCTATTGATGTATCATTTATTAGATCCTATGCACAGTTTCAAAAATGTCCAAGATTCTATATTTTGACATATATAAGGAAAATATAAGGATACCTTATATTCAAGGAGAGATATTGCTCTTTCGCGTACCAATTTTGTTAGAATACATTTGTGGCCAACTAAGGAAAATTAAACAGATGCATAAGCTCCATGGATTTTGAAAAAGAAAGAGACAGACCAACTAAAAAATGTCATACATTTAATAAGGACACCTACTAGCTATGGCTCATGATTGAATAAATCTTTTATAGTTGATAGACATATCACGAAATTTAAACACATGATTTTTATAATTTTATGAAGGTATTAACATCAATTAACTCTTATTTTTATCATTTAATTACTATATAGTGGTGAGAACAAAATGAAAGAGAATATATTGAAAAAAATAAACAGATATATTGCAAGGACCACAATGATACAGTAAACTCAGATTCTATTAAATGAATGAAATATAACATATTGTAAAATAAAAGCATCTAGAATGGTGGTATATATATCTTTGAGAACAGATGTGGCGACTATGCTAATTCATGAGAAACTAATTACAAAAGGAGGCCGAAGGGCCTTTTTATCATAAGTATGAGGGAGAAAACCCTAACGTCCAAAAACCTAACCCTAGGAGATTATCCATAAAAAGGTTTTTGGGTCCCGAGGTGGTTAGTTGAGGTGTCAACTTATCGGGGGAATACCTTTTTCATATGATCTCCATTTAGGGAGTTTGGTATCTCATTGGAAAGGTCTAGACTAGAAGTACACATTTCACCTTTACAATCCCACCTCTATATATAAGTGGATTGTGGTGTTTTGAAAAAAAATTGTTTAGGGCCTCAAACAACTCCAAAATTTTTGGACATGAAAATCCATAAAAACTGCCAAATTGGGAAAACAGTCTTGAGCTCATGGAATAGGTGGTTGGCCATTGATATCCATATGGAGTAGTGCTCTGAATTGAAAAAATACCAAACTGTAAAAACTATCTTGAGCTTTTGGAATAGGTGGGTGGCCACCAATATCCATCCAGATCAGTCCCCCCCTCTTAAGAAACAATGGTATCCATTGCGTCAAGTCCCTCATCATATGGAAAACTCTGTGTTGATTTGAGCTCTTGATGAGAGATTTGTTGAGGTGAAGAATCTACCTTGCTTTGAAATCCTGATAGAGTTGTAATTATTGTTGATGGATGTGATGGACTCGTTCAAAAATTTTGGTTGCCTTATTATCCTTGGTTTGAACCGATGTGGATGATTCCTTTCTGGAGGAGCACCTTGAATGCATGGCCTTACATCGTATATGTACTTGGATAGGTGAGGAAATAATTCCTTTGCATTCTTCTTGTTTCTATTGAGTAGAGAGACCTTGTGTAGAGGTTGTGGAGGTATTTGTGATATGATGTTCACCTTTAGAGGCAATTGTGAAGAGGGAAATTTCCTAGTGTGAGAGATTATCTTTTTGCACTACTTGGTTGAGGTCAAAGAGACTATAATAGGTGCAATTGTCTCTAGTATATGATAGAGATTTACTCCCAAGGTGACTATGACACTATGAGGTCGTGACTCATACACAACATGACGCTTCCACATATATGGTTTCCCTAAAAGAACATCACAAAGTTCAAGTGGGGCCACATCACACAGTGCCTCATATTTGAAAGGATTTATGCCGTATTTTAGATGACATTGATAACTAACATAGATAACTTATCCGTGGCTTAGCCAATCGATGGTGTATGGTTGCACATGTGGTGTTGTCGGTAGCTCCAATATATTGATGACTTCTATTGAGATCAGGTTCTTTTGGGTGTTGCTGTCAAGAAAAAGACGTAGGGGGGTTCCTTTCACCCACATATGTGAGTGGAAGAGGCACTCGTCTTCCTCTGACCCTTCTAGTTCCTTTGTTTGAATCTGTGTGGTAGTAACAATGACACTAGGTTTTGCATCAATGGCGATTCCCCTAGTATACGCTTGTGATGTTGGGTTCTAAATTGGAATTGAAACTCATATCGGATTTTGAAGCTTTGATATTGGCCACCAATGACTGCTTTGAGCCACATCCATTAGTGTTTTTTGAGGGGATTTTGTCTAACTCACACCACTTCCTAGTGTCCTTCTTTGTCTTTCCATTACCCTCCTTTTCTTATGGTTGGGATTGGTTGTCCTTACCCTACCATTTTTTTTGTGAGCCAGGGTTTCCCTTGCCTTGCTTCTGCGGCAGATTCGTAGGTCCAAATTCTTGCTTGTTTTTTTACTAAAATTTATTCTCAATTTTGACAACATACTAATAAGCAACTACGAGTGAAGATATGTCCAGGAATTCCATATCTATTCAGATGTACCAATGTAGGCCACCACGATATTTTAGAACCAGGTGTCGCTGCGAGTCTCCAATACCCAAATTTGTGGCAAGGTATGAAAGTTGATGGTGTAATCCATTACTGTTTGTTCCCTCTCTTGACCCAGAGTGGTCCATCTTGAGTACTGGTCGTCATAGTTTCCCATAGGGTAATATTGTTCTTTAATGACATCTATAAAATAGGCCCAAGTGGGATTGGGCTCAAACATTTTAGAATCCTATGTTAAGGTTTTCTCACAATAATTTTCCCAACAATTTTTTACATGAGGGACAACCTTAAGGAGCACAAATGTGATATTTTCCCCGTCGGAGAAATTATGGACAAAGAAATACCCTTCTAGCATACTCAACCATTTATCTAAGGAATCAACATAGATTTGGCCTTCAAATAAAGGAATATCAAATTTAACTTGTACCTTAGAGTGTGGCTCCTCTGAAGTGATTACTTGATGATTGCTCCGTTGCTGTTGGAATCCATCAAAGGATTTGGGAAAAATTTTCTATCATCTCATTTTGTTGTTGTGCGAGGGATTCCTTGACAAACAACTTGATAAGATCTCCTGCTCAGTCATCTCTCTTTTTCTCGGTCATGGGAGGTGGTTTAGGTGAAAGAGAGTGGTTTTCCCAAGATCAACTAGTTCAATACCTAACTCTTGATATCCAGATCTCGTTGGGGACATGCACTAAGAGAGAAAAGAGAGAAGATTGCTCTAATACTACTAATCCAGATTTATGTGAGAAAGAAATGAAAGAGAATATATAGAAAAAATACATATATATATATATTTCAAGGAACACAATGGGAATAAACTCAGGTTCTATTAAATGAATGAAACATGATAGACTATAAAATAAAAGCTACTAGAATGGTGGTAGTTATATCTATGAGAAGAGATGTGGTAGCTACTCTTATTTAATGCAAACTGATTACAAAAGGAGGCCACAAGGACTTTTTATCATTAACATGAGGGAAAATACCCTAACATCCAAAAACCTAATCCTAGGAGATGATTTGTAAAAAGGTTTGCAGGTCCTGAGGTGGTTAGTTGAGGTGTCAACCTCTCACAAGAGTAAATTTTGCATACAATCTCCATTTACGACATTTGGCATCTTGTTGGAAAGGTTTATCCAAGAAGTACACATTTCACCTATCCAATCCTACCTTTGGATACAAAAAGACTGTGGCATCGCCAAAAAACATCATTTATGGCCTAAAAAAAGCTCCATAAGTTTTGGACATGAAAATTCGTAAAAAATGCCGAACTGAAAGAAACTGTCTTGAGCTCGTGGAATAGGTGGGTGTTCACCGATATCCATGTGGGAAGCCCTCTTACTTGAAAAAATACCAAACTAGAAAAACTATCTTGAACTTATGGAATAGGTGGGTGGATACCGATATTAATCTGAATCACTATCGTGAGAAAGTGTAGATGTAAAGAGACGATAATTTGATTGTGGCATCATGGTTATTTTCAAGTAATCTAGTTGAGCAAGTTCAAAAGATAAAAACATTATTGAAAGGAATCTTCAATATGTTCAAAAAATCCAAGAAATTATTAAGTTGGATTACCGCTCTTTCAAATGTTTTATTTTTAAATGTAGATGGTATAAATCATTTGAGAGGATGCAAAGACATCATACCCATAGTGGATTTTTTTCTATAGATTCCTCAAAGTTCCCACTGGAGGATAATTAGCCTTTTGTTCTACCAATTGATTATGAGCATGCATTTCTTTAACTCAAACAAGAATATTAATATAAGAAGTAGTGGTCATCTATAATATATTAATTCATAGTCTATTATGGATATATATGTTCTTATTAATCAATAAAAATGTAATAACATAGGTCTAATATATGTATATGGTTCATGCGCGGGTATTTTTTATGAAGATATTCTGGATCCGAAATGGATATTTGTCATACATTAGGAATGTGTTTGACGACGCCTTAATGAATACGGAGTAGAAAAATGATGGCCAACAAAATATAGATAGGGAGTAGGGAACAAAGAAGAAATGGACATCCATGATGATGTTGAAGATGAATATGTTTAGGCACAATAATATGAAGTTGATAATGATGAGAATATTCCTTTAGAAATATGGAGAAGTAGGGCTAGAGGTGCATCTTCACATAATTATTAGTTAGATGACACCACCAGTTAAGAAAATTAGTAATATACATACTTAGATGCTCATATGGAATATGAAAATATGGATGATATACACAATGATGGTCAAAATACATCTAGTAATTATATATATGGTCTAGGAACAAATTTCATTGATGCTGAAGGTGATGAAGGTGAATATGAAGATGATTATATTACCACTTTTGCGAGATTATGTAGCAAGAATAATATTAAGTATTTGAAAGAACATATGAACATTGACGAGGATGAATTGAATGACATTGTTGCAGATAATAATGTAAATGCATACTTCTAAATTTAGAGGATTTGTAATTCATATTTAATTAATGATGATTTTAATGGCCCAAAATTTGAAATGCTTCGTTATTATTTTCCTGTAATAATCATTCAATTAATATGGTTAGAAGTTACAATCTAAATTATATAATCAAAATTAATGTTTTGATTCTTGTCTCTATGCAAACTACTTAAAGTGTTCAACCTTTAATATGAATTGATGACAAAAAATAATTAGGATTAGTTGGATAAGAGTTAGCATGATTAGTGGTCATCTATTGGTTGATGATGGTTTAGAGGTGTTATCAGGATATTGGTTGAGACATAATTAAAATAATAAATGTATGTACGAGTTAGCATATGCACCTACACACATAAACATTCAATTTGCATGCAAATTATATCGAACATTACCCATTAGAATAAACACATAAAGAGGTAGAATATTGTTTAGGAAGCACTGAAAAATGAAAATTTCATTCAGTTTTCCTTCATTATTGAACTTGAGTGGATTGAATAAGCTCAACATCCTTAGGAAGCTCCTCCAAGTGCCAGTTTCACGTTTTGACTTGTGGAACTAACAAAACCAATCGGCTTTACAAGAACTTGTTTTTCTTGTAAAGATGAGTCGTTAACATATTTTAATGAAATCACTCAAATTAAGTAACAAAAATCAAGAATAAATGCACCATGGTTGACCATGGATAGCCATAGGTGAATATGGTTAAAAAAAATTGACTAGGGGTTAAGGGATTAAGGGTTAAGGACTTAACTCCTAAGTCCTTAATCCCTAATCCCTAATCCCTAATCCCTAATCCCTAATCCCTAATCCCTTAACCCTAATCCCTTAAACCTTAATTCATTAACCCATAATCCCTAATCGCTTAACCCACAAATCCCTTAACCCCTAAACCCTATAAACCTAACCCCTAAGTCCTTAAATTTTAATCCATTAACCCATAATCCCTAATCCCTTAACCTTTAACCCCCTAACCCCTAAGCCTCTAACCCCTAATCCATTGACACTTAATCCATTAAGCCCTAATCTATAATTCCTTAACCCATAATCCATTAAACCCTAAATCCCATATCTCCTTAACCCCCAAGACCTTAACACATTAACCCATTAATGTATTAACTCCTAATCCTTTACCCCCATAACCCTTAAATCCCCTAACTCTTAAGTCCTTAAATCCTAATCGCTTAACCCTAAACCACTAAGAACTTAACCCTATAAACCATAAATCTCTTAACCCCTAATCCTTTAATACCATAAACCCTAACTTCATTAACCCTTATCCCCTGAACCCCCTAACACCTGAAACCCTAATCCCTAACCCATTAACCCCTAACCCCTTAAACGCTAATCCCTAATCCCTTAACCCCTAAATCCCTAAAATTTAAACCCTTATCCCCTTAAACCATAACCCCTAGAACCCCGTAACACATAATCCACTAATACCTAACCCCTTAACCCCTAACCCCTTAATCACTAATCCTTAAGACCTTAAACCTTAAAACCTTAAGCCTTTAACCCCTAACCTCTTAAACCATTAACCCCTAATCCTCTAAACCCTAATTCCCATAATCCATAAACCACCTACCCCTAAGGGCTAAAACCCTAAATCCCTTAACCTCTTAACACCTAAACCCCCAAACCCCTACCCACTAAGCCCTTAACCCATAATCCCTAATCCATTAAGCTTTAAACCCACTAATCCCTACTCCATTAACCCTTATCCCTAATCCCTTAAACAATAATATATTAACCCTTAAATACCATAATCCATAATTCCATGTTCCCTTAACCCTCAATACCTTAACCCATAATCCTTTATCTCCCTAACCCTTAAACCCCCTGACTCCTAAGTACATAAATCCTATCCCCTTAATCCTTGACCCGTAAACCCCTAATCACTTAAACCTATAATCCATATATCCTCTATCCCCTAATATATTAACCCCCTAACCCCTAATTTCCTTAACCCCTAACTCCTTAACCCTTATCTCCTAAACCCCCTAACCCCTAAACCCCTTAATCTCCTAATCCATAAAACACCTACCCATAAGCCCTAATCAAACCCTAAATACTTTAATCTCTTAACCTTTAAACCACCTAAACCCTAAGCCCTTGAACCTTAATACATTAACCCCTAATCCCTAATACCTTAAACCCTAAAACCCCTAATCTGCAAATCCCCTATACCCTTAACCCTAAATACCATAATACCTTAACCCCTAATCCTTTATCCCCCTAACCATTAAACCTCGTAAATGCTAAGTCCTTAATCCCTAACTCCTTAAACCTTGACCCCTAAACCCCTAAGCACTTAACCCTCTAACCCATAATTCCTCTATCCCCTAATATCTTAACCCCCTAAACCCTAATCCCCTAATCCCTAACAACTTAACCCCTCTCCCTAAGGTCCTTATCCCCTAATCCATTAAACCCTTAACAGTTAAACCCTGTTAGAGAATAAAAACCCATTTAATACTTAGGATATAATTTATTTCATTTTTAATTACTTTCCTAGGTAGTTTCACTATGTATTTGGCCACTACTTGAATTCCTTGGTCCACCACATGTCATCCTTATCCACTTGAGTGCATCCTTGGTCATCTTTCCTGCTTTTCTAGCTATCCTGAATGGAAAGGGCGCACTTCCTTCTTTTGGAATGCTTTCACTTATTTTTCTTGCTTTTGAAAGGATAAGACTAAATCTAGGCGCTCTAGTGCTTTTGGTAGATGCTTGATTTTGTGGCCAACACACCTTGCCTCTTTTTCACTCCAAAAGCTATCATATTTTTCCATTTTCAGTCTACTTCACTTTCCAAAATATTTTTTAGCCAATTCGTAAGGATCTTGAGTGAGTTGGAGAGAGATGTTTCCACCTTGTGGGGTTTTAGCTAGTTTAGTAAGCCTACTTTTTTGACCAATTTGAATGCCTCCATAGCAATTCGAATTTATGTTGTATTTCTATATATTTGCAACCACTTTATGGTACATGGTTGGATGATTTAAATTTTTGCAAATACAGTTTGTTATTGTGCATAATTCCGAGTTTGATTTTGAGTGTTCTTGTTAATTCTAGACTAGCAATTTGTGTGAGAATTGTTTTCAATCTTATGATCAGCATGTGATCATATTTCACATGGTATCATATTTTTTAGGAGAGCACAACTGCATTCAGCGCACCAGAAGCAAGGATTTTCCATAGAAATCCTGTGGACCATTTCCTTGTACTCTTGGGTTTAGCTCAAGAGTGTGAAGAACCTTCAACAATTAATTAATAAGAATATGCAAAATAGCAGAAATGACAGAACTCAGAATCACTTTTGTATTGATCGCAGGCCACTTCGAGGGGGCAACCTCCTTTGAGCAAGCTCAATACAAATAACTTCATGATACCTTCATAGGCCTCAACACACACTTATATACTAAGTCTAGGCGCCAATACTATGGGTCAAAACCATGGGCCACTACAAACTATGGATCAACAATACTATGGGCGACTTACAAAGCATATGCGCCAACAACAATAACACAAACTATTGATCAACAAATACTACGGGACGACTTACAAAGAATATGCATCCAACAACAATATACTAACAAAGTAAAGACATGGGTTCCTAACATCCCCTCCCCCTTAAAAAAATCTTTGTCCTCAAAGCTTTAGATGTGGAAATTGTTGTTGAATTTGAAGGAGTGGTTCCCATGTAGCATCCTTTGGTTGCATGCCATGCCATTGAATTAAGACCTCTGTGATAGAGTGAGAGCGAAGCTGACGAGTGCGCCGATTGAGGATGGCCTCCGTCTCCAAAAGGATGGATCCTTCATTATCCAGTTATGGTAAAATAGTTTGTCCACTGATGTTGGTGCCAAGAACTTTCTTCAGATAAGAGACATGAAATACTGGATGAATGTGGGAAGAAGGAGGAAGTTCCAATTTATAAGAAACGGACCCAATCTTCTGAAGAATCCGATATGGCCCATAGAACTTTGGAGCAAGCTTATGATGCCCTTTGAGTTTCAGGGAGGATTACTTGTACGGATGGAGACGAAGAAAAACCATATCGCCTGCTTGAAAAGTGCGCTCAGAACGGTGCTGATCAGCTTGTTGCTTCATGCGATTTCTTGCCATGTGAAGATTGTCCCACAAAATGCGAAGAATCTGATCACGGTTTCGAAGGACCCTGTCAACTTCCTGAACTGGTGAACTATTGGGGGTGTATGGAAGAAGAACTGGAGGTGCCTGACCATAGACTGCTTCATATGGGGTCATTTTAGAGGCAGTGTGGTAAGAGGTATTGTACCACCATTCAACGAGAGGGAGCCACTTTTCCCACTGATGTTGTTGTTCAGAGGTGAAGCAACGAAGATAAGTTTCCAAGCATTTATTGATAATTTCAGTCTGACCATCTGTTTGTGGGTGATACCCGGAACTCATCTTCAGTTTGGTGCTAGTGTGGCGAAATAGTTCTGTCCAAAAATGACTAGTGAAAGTCGCATCACGATCTGAGACAATGGAAGAAGGGATGCCATGAAGACGAAAGATCTGGTCCAGTAAAATTTGAGTGACTGAGGAGGCTGTATAGGGTTGGCTGAGAGCACAAAAATGACTATATTTGGAGAGGCGATCAACCACAATGAGAATCATTTTCTTCCTGCCAGATTTAGGGAGCCCTTCAATGAAATCCATAGAAATATCTGTCCAAATCCGTGTAGGTATGGGCAAGGGTTTGAGCAATCCTGGAAGGAGTGTTGTTTCACCCTTATTGCGCTGGCAGGTATCACATTCAGCCACCATTTGTTGAATTGTCCTTTTCATGCCCTGCCAAAAGAAGTTACGCCGTGCCCGTTCATATGTTTTGAGGAACCTAGAGTGCCCTGCCGATGGAGAAGCATGGAGTTCATAGAAGACAGTCTGTTGAAGATCTATGCTCTGGGAAAGCATTAGATGACCCTTGTATCTCAGAGAAGCACCATCCCAAGAGTAATGTGGTACAACAGAAGGGTTGTTGGTCAAGCGTTAGATGATTTGAGATAAGGAAGAGTCATTGACATAACCATGTTGAACAGATTGCAACCAATTTGGAACAAGCATAGAAATAGCTGAAAGAGAACCTTGGGCATCAAACGTGCGAGAAAGAGCATCTGCCACAATATTGTCTTTACCCTTCTTGTAAGTGAGCTCATAGTCATAACCCATGAGTTTGCTAACCCATTTCTATTGTGCTGGGGAGGAGACACGCTGTTCCAAGAAATATTTCAGACTCTGGTGATCAGTCTTGATGCAGAAATGATTCCCTAATAGGTATGGTCGCCACTTCTGTACTGCATGCGAAATAACCATCATTTCCTTCTCATATGTAGAGGCAGCTAAATTCTTACCTGAAAGGGATTTGCTGGTGAATGCAATGGGGTGTTCATCTTGAAGGAGAACAACACCAAGTCCATTGCCGCAAGCATCACTCTCAATAGTGAAGGGCTTGGAAAAATAGGGCATAGGAATAGGTGTAGTACACATAGCTTGTTTCAGTTTTTCAAATGCACACTGAGCAGCATGTGTCCATGTAAAAGAATCCTTTTTCAATAGAGCAGTTAATTGAGCTGCAATATTCCCATAATCCTTGACAAACTTGCAGTAGTAGCTTGTCAACCCCAAAAAACTACAAAGGCTCTTGAGTGTCTGAGGATGCGGCCAATTGTTCATGGCATCGATTTTGGCAGGATCCACGCGAACCCCTTGTGCTAAGATAATGTGCCCGAGATACTCAACTTCCTTCTGTCCAAAAACACATTTAGACTGCTTGGCGTGGAGATGATGGTCATAGAAAAGTTGCATGACAAGATCTAGATGCTAGAGATGTTCATCCCATGTTTTACTGTAGATGAGGATATCATCAAAGAATACCAGAATGAATTTATGCAAGTAGGGCCGAAATATTTTATTCATTAAGGCCTGGAATGTGGAAGGAGCATTAGTGAGGCCAAAGGGAATTACCAAAAACTCATAATGGCCATCATGTGTGCGGAAAGCTGTTTTAGGGATATCATCCTCATGAACTCGAATTTGATGATACCCAGAACGAAGATCCAACTTGGAGAAAAATTGAGCCCCATGAAGCTCATCAACAATAGGAATTGGAAACTTATCCTTGATGGTGAGGTGATTAAATGCTCGGAATTCAATGCAGAGGTGCCATGACCCATCTTTTTTGCGGACAAGAAGAACTGGAGAAGAAAAGGAACTAGTGCTTGGGCGAATAATACCTTGCTTCAATAAGTCCCGAACGAGCATTTCAATCTCTGTTTTTTAGTGAAATGGGTAGCGATAGGGCCTGATGTTGGGAGGAACACTCCCAGGAAGGAGCTGAATACGATGGTCTTCTAGCCTTGAAGGTGGCAATCCCACTGGTTCAACAAAGACACCTGTATATCGATCCAGAATTTGTTGTAGATCCAAAGGAGTAGTGGAGACCGTTGATGGTTGCATCTGAATGGAATGGATCTGAGCGATGACACCATGTGAATTCTTCTTGGGGAGTTTTTCCATGCGATGTGAACTGATGATGTTGAGAGACCCTAGTTGTAATCCTGTCAATGTGTGTTTTTGTCCATTGAGGGAAAACTGCATCCAAAGTTCAGCAAAATCCCATAAGATAGGGCCAAGTGTGCGTAGCCATTGAGCACCCAAAACCACATCACATCCGCCTAAGGTCAAGGAAAACATGTTAGAGCACAAGGTATAATATCCCATAGAGATACGCACATTTCGGCACTTCCCTTTGCAAGGTAAGGTGCCCCCATTGGCAACCATGACTTCAAAGTTGGAGCAAGGATGGATAAAACAATTAGCTTGTTTGGCGATCCGAGGGTCAATGAAATTATGAGTGCTACCAGAAGCAATGAGTATTGTAAGAGGAAGCTTCTTGAAGTAACCCCTGAATCTCATTGTTTGGGGGGTGGTGATTCCAGTTAAAGCATGGAGAGATATCTCTGGATGGTCATCCCGAGACGGAGGGTCAATAGGCGGTTCCTGAATGTCGACCTGAGCATTCATTGTTTCTGGATCTTCGTCACCAATTTCAGAGGCAGGCGGAGAATCCACATCCAAGAGATAGAGCTTTTGCTGAACACATCTATGTCCCCGAGTGAATTTCTCATCACAATTATAGCAAAGCCCCTTTTCTTTGCGTGCTTGCATCTCTGTTTCAGACAAACGCTTGATAGGAGTTGGTCGAGGAGCCTGTGGTATGGGTGGTCGTTGAGAACCCATATTTCGAAAGGGAACAAAAGTGGGCTTGGAGTGCTGTTGGGCTGCAATCTTGTCTTTTGCCAACTTAGCCAACCCTAGGGCTTCCATCATTGTGTCGGGACAAAATATTTTGACCTCAGAGTGGATGGCATCCTTTAGACCACTAATAAAACAACTCCTATAAAATTCATCAGACAATCCTTCAGTGTGGTTGGCTAGTTTCTCAAATTCGGTTTGATACTCTCTCACAGTGCCAATTTGGCGAAGTTTAGTGAGGGCTCCTGTGAAGTCATCAAAAGCACTAGGACCAAATCGTTGCAAAAGGAGCTGGCAAAATTCTGGCCATTTTGGCTCTTCATGAGCCTTGATGTACCAACGGTACCATTGAAGAGATTCCTGTTCCAAATGAAAGGATGCAAGTGGAACTTTGTTGACATCAAAAGTATTATGCAGACTGAAATACTGTTCTGCACGATAGATCCATCCAGTTGGATCAGTACCATTGAAGCAAGGAAAATCAAGCTTCGGACCACGGAAATTGCTAGAAGAAGAGAACCCATTATCTGATGAAGACTCGGACTGCCCTTTGTTGTTCATAGCTGAATGTTCAAGATGGAGGCCGAGAAATTTTTCATCCAGATACTGGAGTTTGGCTTGGATGGCTGCAAGTGCTTCTTCCATGGTTTTTTCTCCTGCGCGGGTGACAACCATAACCAAGAGTTTTTTTTTT
This sequence comes from Larix kaempferi, assembly GCA_027924585.1. Classification (NCBI taxonomy): domain Eukaryota; kingdom Viridiplantae; phylum Streptophyta; class Pinopsida; order Pinales; family Pinaceae; genus Larix; species Larix kaempferi. Next base: position 1,489,394 of record BSBM01000841.1, read on the forward strand.
TTGGTTGACTGCGTAGAAAAACAAAAACAGAAACTGCTTCAGTAAAGGAAAATCTGGATTTGGGAAAAAATCTGAAGGGTAATTGGGGTTTGACTAGGTTTTGGACACTGTCAAATAGACAAGGAAGCAAAAAATGAGGATTTCAGAAGCAGGGTGAAATAATGGGAAAATTTGGCAGAGGGGGACAAAGAAGCAGAATTCGAAAGGGAACTCTGTGGTAAAATTTGAAGGTGACTGGGTGAAATCAGAGGAAGTTCTGGCAAACCCTAAAAATAGACAAATGTGGGATTTCGGGCTTTGGGAAGTGGAATTGGGGATAGGGTCCTCAGGAATGAAATATGAAGAATGAGATTACAGGGGTTCCCCAAAGGTTTCAAGGGAAACAGAGTGAAAACAAGGGAGATATGGAGAAAAGACTGAATTTTATACTCTTTTTAATACTTAAGATATAGATTATTTCATTTTTAATTACTTTCCTAGGTAGTTTGACTATGTATTTGGCCACTAGTTGACTTCCTTGGTCCATCACATGTCATCCTTATCCACTTGAGCGCATCCTTGGTCATCCTTCCTAATTTTATGGCTATCCTTAATGGAAAGGGTGCACTTCCTACTTTTGGAATGGTTTCAATACTTTTCCCTTCTTTTGAAAGGATAAGACTAAAGCTAGGTGCTCCAGTGCTTTTGGTAGCTGCTAGATTTTGTGTCCAACACACCTTGCCTCTTTTTCACTCCAAAAGATATCATATTTTTACATTTTCAGTCTACTTCACTTTCCAAAATATTTTTATCCAATTCGTGAGGATATTGAGTGAGTTGGAGAGAGATGTTTCCACCTTGGGGGGTTTTAGCTAGTTTAGTAAGCCTACTTTTGTGAACAATTCGATTGCCTCCATAGTAATTCGAATTTATGATGTATTTCTATATATTTTCAGCCACTTTATGGTACATGGTCGGCTGATGTACATTTATTCTAATACAATTTATTATTGTGCATAATTCTAAGTTTGATTTTGAGTGTTCTTATCAATTCTAGACTAGCAATTTGTGTGAGAATTTTTTTCAGTCTTATGATCATCCCGTGATCAGATTTCAAAAACCGTAACCCATCATCCTTTATACCATAACCCCCTAATCTTGTAATCCTTAAAGCCCCTAATCATTAAACCTGCTACCCATAAGCTGTTCGACTACACAATATAATTCCAGAAGACCGAACACCTAGAGAAACTGTTCACACAAACAAATCATAGATTAACACACCAATGTTTTCACGTGGTTTAAAACCTCGAAGGGGAAACACTCCATGAACCCAACAAAATAGCTACTTGAGGACGGTTATTATGCAAAAGGAAGAAAGTTACAAATGAGCTTCTCATGATTGATCAACTAGCAAGTGACCCTCCATGTTGTAAAAATAGATATCATGGACCAATCGTGTGTTAAGCCACACATAAAAGGTAGTTATTATCTAAGAGAAGTGGAATCGTCATATCACTCTATGTCTAGAACATATTGTGACATTCATATTAGATATTTACAAATGCATACTAATGCATACTGAAGAAACACACTTTCCTAGCATATATATTATAAAAAGTTGATGTTAACTATCTCCTAACTCTCTAAATATACTAACATACCCCCCTTAAGAACAACTAGGGATAGGATTGAAGGATTTAAAAAAGTGACACTATTAGGAGAAGGAAGGAGGCATTAGAGCCCACCCCCCCTTAATGACAAGTTCTTGAACTCCTAACATAGATCGAAGTTTAGAAAACTTCGCTTCTGTAAGAGATTTGGTGAAAATGTCTGCAATTTGATCATTTGTAGGTTAAAAGAGCACTTCAAGAATGTGATCGTGAACAAGCTTTCTTATGAAGTGCATATGTATCTCAATGTGTTTGCTGCGTTGATGTTGAAATAGATATTTGGCGAGCTTGATGGCACTTCGATTGTCGCACCAAAGGGGAGTAGGATGCTGCTGCTGGAATCCAAACTCTAAAAGGATATGTCAAAGCCATAAAGCTTCTTGACTGGCATTAACTGCTACATGATACTATGCTTCTGCTGAAGAGAGAGACAGAGCTTGTTGTTTCTTACAAGACCAAGTGACAGGTCTGGAACCAAGATTGAAGACATAACCTGCAGTAGACCTCTGATCGTTAGGATCACGAGACCAAATTGAATAAGTGAAACCAACCAACAAAGGAGTCCCCCCTAAACTGCAATGAATCCCAAACTTAATTGTACCCCGAATATATCGAAGTATTCTTTTTGCTGCTTTCTAATGAATTTCATGGGGCTTTTTCATATAGCGAGCAACATGACCAATGGCAAAGAAAATATCAGGATGGGTATGATTCAAGTATAAGAGACTACCAACAAGCTGATGATACAAGGTGACATAAAATTCAGGTGAAGTGGAAGTGGAAGAAAGTTTGACTCTAGACTAGAAGAGAGAGGGGACTGGTTCACAATATTCCATGTGAAAGTGATGAAGAAGGTCACAAGCATACTTAAATAGAGAAAGAAATATTTCTTCTTTAGTTCTCCAGACTTGGAGGCCAAGGAAATATTGCAAATGTTCTAAGTCTGTCATTTCAAGCTTTCGCTTAAGATTGGATTTCACATGGGCTAAAAGCTTAGGGTCGCTACCACTAAGAATAAGATAATCAACATAAAGAACAAGGATGATGATATTGTTTCCTACTTTATTGGTATAGACATTGGGATCATAATGACATTTAGAAAAACCATTGTCAAGGATAAGGTTATCCCTTTTGGCATACCAGACTAGAGGAGCTTGCTTAAGTCCATATAAGGATTTCTTAAGGCGATATACAAGACTAGAGTCATTATGAACATCTCCAGGAGGTTGTTTAATGTAAATTTCCTCCTGCAAATATCCATGTAAGAAGATAGACTTGACATCCATTTGATGGACCTCACATTTATGTAAGGCTGCAAGGGGAAGAACAGGGAAGATGGAGTTCATTTTGGCGACAGAGGCAAAGGTTTCATTGTAGAGAATTCCTTCAAATTGAGAAAAACCTTTTGCAACTAACCTTGCCTTAAGCCTTTCAACACTTCCATCTGAGGCATACTTAGTTCTCTAGACCCATTTACATCTGACAAGTTTTTGTCCTTTTAGAAGAGGGACAAGGTCCCAAGTATCGTTCACCATTAAGGAACGATATTCTTGATCCATAGATGCATCCCAATATGGATTCCTTGAAGCTTATGAAAAAGTATTTGGATCATGATTCTCTGAAAATTGAGCCAAAATAGAAGATGATCACTAGAACTAAGAAAGTGTTGGTTGTTGATCTCTAGGATCATCGACAAGATCACCAACTGCTTCACATGTTGAACAGACCCATACAGGAAGCAGTTGTGCTGGAGGAAAATGAGTAGGCGGAGGTGGATTTTCATTCTCACTGCCATCATTAGAAAGCGAAATTGGAATGTTTTCAAGGAAGTTGGGAGTAGAAGAAGGAACAAGCGCTGAATTAGGCTCGCAGGCTATATGGCACAAACACCGAGTTAGGGTCGTAGGCCATATGGCACAAACACAGAGTTAGGGTCACAGGCCAAGATATTTTCATCAAAATTTACATATCTTCTAAGTATTATATCATGAGAATGTGGCTGAAGAAGTCTATAACCTTTTACATTTTCAGAATATCCAACAAAGATGCACTTTTCACTTTTAGGTTGCAATGCTTTTTGTTTTTCATCCAGAATATGAGCTCATGCTTCACTACCAAACACACAAAAGTGACTTACATCTGGTCTAATTTTACTCCATGCTTCTTCCAGTGTAATATCTTGTAAAGCTTTAGTGGGGGTGCGATTAATAATGTAATTTGCACAATTTGTGGCTTTAGCCCAAAATTGAAGACTTAGTCCCTTAGCTTGAAGCATACAATTAGAAATTTCTTTTAAAGCACGGTTCTTCCTTTCAACTACACCATTTTGCTGTGGTGTATATGGAACAATGTGTTGTTGTTGGATTCCTTATTCAGTGCAGAAAGTAGTGAATTTGTTGTTAACAAATTTTTCCCCATTATCAAATCTTAACTTAAGAATTTGATGACCATATTTTGGTGGCAATAGGATTCTCACAATTCCAAGGTCTGGACTATAATGAGACCTTTTACCCAATGGGAAAAATGGATTCTATTCGACTAGTTTTGTCGGTTGCAACAACAAAGTGTTGGGCAGTTCACCACATGGATTTGAAGTCTGCTTTTCATCATGGTGATATCGAGGATGATATCTATATGCATCAACCTGAAGGATATTTTTTAGATCCATCACTTGTGTGCAGGCTAAGGAAATCACTGTATGAACTTAACCAAGATCTTAGAGCTTGGTATGCAAAAATGGAACATTTCCTCCCGACACAAGATTTCAATTGGTGCAAATCTCATCCAAATGTGTACCTAAAGCACATAAATGGTAAGATGGTGATTATAGTATTATATGTTGATGATTTACAAATTATAGGAAGTGACACTGATGAAATTTCATCACTAAGGATACTATTGCATCAAGCTTTCTCCATGTCAGATATGGGGATTCTTAGACAATGTTTGGGGCTTGAGATCACTCAATCACCTAATGGAATCACTGTATGTCAATAAAAATATGATTTTGATTTGCTAAAAAGGTTCAATATGGCATAATTTAAGGCTGCAAAGAATCCCTTCCTCTTGGGAGTCAGGATAGAAGAAGGAGATTCTACACCCTTGGTGAACAACACCCTCTACACGCAACTAGTTGGAAGCCTGATATACTTGACTCACTCCCGACCAGATTTGGCATACGGAGTAAGTCATGTTGCAACATATATGGATTAGCCACATGAGCCTCACTGGAGGGCTGCAAAAAGGATCTTTCACTTTGTGCAAGGCACCAAGAAACATGGTATCCACTATGCTGCCAATTCCTCATTGAATCTAGTTGCATTTTCTGACTCAGATTGGGATGGGGATAACACAGAACAAAATTCCACTTCTGGGTTTGCATTCATGCTTGGAGGAGGTCCTATATGCTACTCTAGTAGAAAGCACAGTTCCATTTAAGTCTCTTCAACATAGGCAGAGTACCGAGGAGTAGTGAATGCAACTATTCAATGCATTTGGTTGCAAGGAATTCTTGGTGAGTTCCGGATTGACTTTAGCACTCTCACTGTTCTTTGGGTTGGTAACCAGAGTGCTATAAGGATATCCCCAGATCCAGTGCTCAGACAAAGAACCAAGCATATTTAAGTGCACATGCACTACATCCGGAGTTTAGTGCATGACAGATTGATTTTGTTGGAATATTGCCCCACTGGTGAGCAAATTGATGACATTTTGACTAAATCCTTCACAGAGAAGAATTTCATCCATATTAAGCTGCTGCTTGGAGTGTCTGATCATGAGGTGAAGGCTGATTGAAGAAATAGGTTCAAAATTTTTCTCTTGTCCATTTTGAGGGAGGGTTTTGTCCCATGAGGTTTTCCATGTTTCCTTGTTTTTTGGACAACGATATGTAAAGGGTGACCAAGCCTTGTTTCTGGGCCCTAATATTTTTCTGATATGTTTTTTCACTTACATACAGGCTTAAGTGAGGGTGTTAGAGCATAAACACCCATTTAATACTTAGGATATAATTTATTTCAATTTTAATTACTTTCCTAGGTAGTTTCACTATGTATTTGGCCACTAGTTGACTTGCTTGGTCCACCACATGTCATCCTTATCCACTTGAGCGCATCCTTGGTCATCCTTCCTAATTTATGGCTATCCTGAATGGAAAGGGCACACTTCCTTCTTTTGGAATGATTTCAATACTTTTTCCTTCTTTTGAAAGGATAAGACTAAAGCTAGGCGCTCCAATGCTTTGGGCAGCTGCTAGATTTTGTGGCCAACACACCTTGCCTCTTTTTCACTCCAAAAGATATCATATTTTTACATTTTTAGTCTACTTCACTTTCCAAAATCTTTTTATCCAATTCGTGAGGATCTTGAGTGAGTTGGAGAGAGATGTTTCCACCTTGGAGAGTTTTAGCTAGTTTAGTAAGCCTACTTTTGTGAACAATTCGAATGCCTCCATAGTAATTCGAATTTATGATGTATTTATATATATTTTTAGCCACTTTATGGTACATGGTTGGCTGATGTACATTTATTCTAATACAATTTATTATTGTGCATAATTCTGAGTTTGATTTTGAGTGCTCTTATCAATTCTAGACTAGCAATTTGTGTGAGAATTGTTTTCAATCTTATGATCATCCCGTGATTAGATTTCAAAAACCCTAACCCCTCATCCCTTATACCATAACCCCCTAATCACATAATCCTTAAAGCCCCTAATCATTAAACCTGCTACCCATAAGCTGTTCGACTACACAATATAATTCCAGAAGACCGAACACCTAGAGAAACCGCACACACAAACAAATCATAGATTAACACACCAATGTTTTCATGTGGTTTAAAACCTATAAAGGGAAACACTCCATGAACCCAACCAAATAGATACTTGAGGAAGTTTATTATGCAAAAGGAAGAAAGTTACAAATGAGCTTCTCATAATTGATCAACTAGCAAGTGACCCTCCCTGCTCTTTAAATAGATAGCATGGACCAATCGTGTGTTAAGCCACAGATAAAAGGTAGTTATTATCTAGGAGAAGTGGAACCATCATATCACTCTATGTGTATAACATATCATGACAGCCATATTATATATTTACAAATGCATACTAAAGAAACACACTTTCCTAACAAATATATTATAACAAGTTGATCTTAACTATCTCCTAAGTCTCTAAATATACTAACATCCCCCCATTAAGAGCAACTAGGGATAGGATTGAAGGATTTACAAAAGTGACACTATTAGGAGAAGGAAGGAGGCATTAGAGCCTATCCCCCCTTAATGACAAGTTCGCGAACTCCTAACATAGATCGAAGTTTAGAAAACTTCGCTTCTGTAAGAGATTTGGTGAAGATGTCTGCAATTTGATCATTTGTAGGGAAAAAGAGCACTTCAAGAATGTGATCATGAACAAGCTTTCTTATGAAGTGCATATGTATCTCAATGTGTTTGCTGCGTTGATGTTGAAATAGATATTGGGCGAGCTTGATGGCACTTTGATTGTCGTACCAAAGGGGAGTCGGATGTTGCTGCTGGAATCCAAACTCTAAAAGGATATGTCGAAGCCATAAAGCTTCTTGACTGGCATTAATTGTTGCATGATACTATGCTTCTACTGAAGAGATAGAAAGAGATTTTTGTTTGTTACAAGCCCAGTGACAGGTCTGGAACCAAGATTTAAGACATAACCCGTAGTAGACCTCTGATCGTTAGGATCACAAAACCAACTTGAATAAGTGAAACCAACCAACAAAGGAGTCCCCTTTGAATTGCAATGAATCCCAAACTTAATTTTACCCCGAATATATCGAAGTATTCTTTTTGCTGCTTTCTAATGAATTTCATGGGGCTTTTTCATATAGCGAGCAACAAGACAAACGTCAAAGGAAACATCAGGATGGGTATGATTCAAGTATAAGAGACTACCAACAAGCTGATGATACAAGGTGGCATAAAATTCAGGTGAAGTGGAAGTGGAAGAAAGTTTGACTCTAGACTAGAAGAGAGAGGGGACTGGTTTACAATATTCCATGTGAAAGTGATGAAGAAGGTCACAAGCATACTTAAATTGAGAAATAAATATTCCTTCTTTGGTTTTCCAGACTTGGAGGCCAAGGAAATAATGAAAATGTCCTAAGTCTGTCATTTCAAACTTTCGCTTAAGACTGGATTTCACATGGGCTAAAAGCTTAGGGTCGTTACCAGTAAGAATAAGATAATCAACATAAAGAACAAGGATGATGATATTGTTTCCTACTTTCTTGGTATAGACATTGGGATCATAATGACATCTAGAAAAACCAATGTCAAGGAGAAAGTTATCCATTTTGGCATACCAGGCTAGAGGAGCTTGCTTAAGTCCATATAAGGATTTGTTAAGGCGACATACAAGACTAGAGTCGTTATGAACATATACAGGAGGTTGTTCCATGTAAATTTCCTCCTGCAAATATCCATGCAAGAAGACAGACTTGACATCCATTTGATGGACCTCACATTTATGTAAGGCTGCAAGGAAAAGAACAAGGCGGATGGATTTCATTTTGGCGACAGAGGAAAATGTTTCATTGTAGAGAATTCCTTCAACTTGAAGAAAACATTTTACAGCTAACATTGCCTTAAGCCTTTCAACACTTCCATCTGAGGCATACTTAGTTATGTAGACCCATTTACATCTGACAAGTTTTTGTCCTTTCAGAATAGGGACAAGGTCCCAAGTATCGTTCACCATTAAGGAACGATATTCTTCATCCATAGATGCATCCCAATATGGATTCCCTGAAGCTTCTGAAAAAGTATTTGGATCATGATTCTCTGAAAATTGATCCAAAATAGAAGATGCTCACTGGAACTAAGAAAGTGTTGGTCGTTGATCTCTAGGATCATCGACAAGATCACCAACTGCTTCGCATGTTGAACAGACCCATAGAGGAAGCAGTTGTGCTGGAGGAAAATGAGCAGGCGGAGGTGGATTTTCATTCTCACTGTCATCATCAGAAAGCGAAATTGGAATGTTGTCAAGGAAGTTGGGAGTAGAAGAAGGAACAAGCACTGAATTAGGCTCGCAGGCCACATATGACACAAACACCGAGTTAGGCTCGCAGGACAAGATATTTTCATCAAATTTTACATCTCTTCTAATTATTATATCATGAGAATGTGGCTGAAGAAGTCTATAACCTTTTACATTTTGAGAATATCCAACAAAGATGCACTTTTCACTTTTAGGTTGCAATGCTTTTTGTTTTTCATCTAGAATATGAGCCCATGCTTGACTACCAAATACACAAAAGTGACTTACATCTGGTCTAATTTTACTCCATGCTTCTTCCAGTGTAATATCTTGTAAAGCTTTAGTGGGGGTGCGATTAACTATGTAATTTGCACAATTTATGGCTTTAGCCCAAAATTGAAGACTTAGTCCCTTAGCTTGAAGCATACAATTAGAAATTTTTTTTAAAGCACGGTTCTTCCTTTCAACTACACCATTTTGTTGTGGTGTATATGGAACAATGTGTTGTTGTTGGATTCCTTGTTCAGTGCAGAAAGTAGTGAACTTGTTGTTAACAAATTCCCCCCCCATTATCAAATCTTAACTTAAGAATTTTATGACCATATTGTTAAGCTTTAAACCACCTAAACCCTAATCCCTTGAACCTGAATCCCTTAACCCCTAATCCCTAATACCTTAACCCATAATACCTTAAACCCTAGAACCCCTAATCTGTAAATCCCCTATGCCCTTAACCCCCAAGACCTTAATACCTTAACCCCTCATCCTTTATCCCCCTAACCATTAAACCCCGTAAATCCTAAGTCCTTAATCCCTAACCCCTTAAAACTTGACCCCTAAACCCCTAAGCACTTAACCCTCTAACCCATAATTCCTCTATCCCCTAATATCTTAAACCCCTAACCCCCAATCCCCTAATCCCTAACAACTTAACCCATCTCCCTAAGGCCCTTATCCCCTAATCCATTAAACCCTTAATACTTAAACCCTGGTAGAGCATAAACACCCATTTAATACTTAGTATATAATTTATTTCATTTTTAATTACTTTCCTAGGTAGTTTCACTATGTATTTGGCCACTACTTGAATTCCTTGGTCCACCACATGTCATCCTTATCCACTCGAGTGCATCCTTGGTCATCTTTCCTGCTTTTCTAGCTATCCTGAATGGAAAGGGCACACTTCCTTATTTTGGAATGCTTTCACTGCTTTTTCCTGCTATTGAAAGGATAAGACTAAATCTAGGCGCTCCATTGCTTTTGGTAGCTGCTTAATTTTGTGGCCAACACACCTTGCCTCTCTTTCACTCCAAAATATATCATATTTTTCCATTTTTAGTCTACTTCACTTTCCAAAATATTTTTTAGCCAATTCGTAAGGATCTTGAGTGAGTTGGAGAGAGATGTTTCCACCTTGTGGGGTTTTAGCTAGTTTAGTAAGCCTACTTTTTTGACCAATTCGAATGCCTCCATAAAAATTCAAATTTATGTTGTATTTCTATATATTTTCAACCACTTTATGGTACATGGTTGGATGATTTACATTTTTGCAAATACAGTTTGTTATTGTGCATAATTCCGAGTCTGATTTTGAGTGTTCTTGTTAATTCTAGACTAGCAATTTGTGTGAGAATTGTTTTCAATCTTATGATCAGCATGTGATCATATTTCACATGGTATCAGATCCTTTTAGGAGAGAAAAACTGCATCCAGTGCACCAAAAGCAAGGATTTTCCATAGAAATCCTGCGGACCATTTCCTTATACTCTTGGGTTTAGCTTAAGAGGTCTACCCAGGCGTGACAGACTCCTGAAAGTTCCCACTGTCAAATTGCATATCTCTATAGTTTGAATCATTCTCCATATATTTTTTTGGTTGTGATTTTGTAGGTACAAATCACCCTATAGTGCACACCTCATTCTACTCATGGATGGATCCATCTTAGAGCATGATATTGAATCCATTTAATTATTTTCAGTGGAAGGCGCAGATGGAGATATTGTTGAAGTCGAAGGGCCTCTATAGAGTGACCATGGGAATTGAAGGAGAGCCTACTTCAGCTATAGAGAAGTCAAAGTGGCACAATCAGAGAGATGAGGCTTATGGCCTTCTATGGCTCAGCACATTGACATATCTTCTTTTCCATTTAGACGATCTGACTTCACCAAATGAAGTTTGGGAGAAATTGAAAACCTTGTTTGGTAAGACTGATGATCTGAGAGGACATAAATTAGATAATGATATGATTTCTCTAAGTCCGATAAGCTATGAGAATCTACAGGATTATTTCTCCAAGTTCAAGTCACTTGTCTTGTAGTTGAAGTAGTGCAGTATTGAGAAAAAGGATGAGCATTTAGTTTTGGCTATACTCTTGAAATTGTGGTAAGACTACTCAGTCTTTGTCTCGACTTTCCATGCCACAAAATAGTTGTGAAGAATTGGAAGATGCCTAGTTTATCCGAATTAATGGAGTCTTTAACTCAGGATAAGAATAAGCTTATTTTGATGGGCGCACTGAAGCATTCAAAAGATAAATCTCTAGCTGTTGGTGACTCAAGTAATTCGAAGGGTAAGAAGAATGCAAACTCCAAAAAGCCTTTTGAGAAAAAGAAGGAAATATATAAGCCACAAGAGGAGGCCTTCACCTCCATAAAATATCAACAGAAGAAGAAGGAGTGAGCCAAGTGCTCATACTTCCAAAGGGGTTTCATCCTGAAAGCTCCTGTATGAGAAAGACCATAGATAAGATGGCACAACTCCTTGAGAAGAACCATATCCCAATTCCTGAAGGTGCAAATAAGAAGGAAGGAGGTTCTAAATCAGATGACAAGGAGAGATTCCATGCTCTAATGGCCAACACATATTCATCTAGTTCTTACATCATTGATTCCGGAGCTTCAAGGCACATGGTTGAAACAAGAGAATCATTTTCCACCCTAAGTTCCTCAAATGGCCCAGATCCTATTATTATTCTTGTAGATGACTCAGAAACTGCTTCAAAAGGTAAGGGTCGAGTAGACCTTGAAAATAACTCATTTTTTAATGTTCTTTATGTCCTTGGTCTAGCTGCAAACTTATTTTAAGTCTACCAAATGACCCATATTGGTTCAACCAAACTTAGTTGTCTTCACCCCTAATGATGTAGAGATCTCTGATATCTCCACAGGAAGAGTTGTTGCATTAGGCAATGTGCATCATTCCATCAGAGTCTACAAGTTCTCACAGTTTTTTCCTACCTCTCCACTAGTTGTACTCCTCTCTCATGCTAATGAAGCAAGAAAGCTTTGGAATGAGAGGTTTGTCCATCTAAATTATAGATACCTTCATGAACTTCATGACAAAAACATGGTTGTAGGATTTCCAAACATCACTTTCACAAAAGGAGTCTGCTAGGGTTGCATTATAGGAAAACTCCCTGAGAGAAAGTTTGAGAGATCAAGGCTTGAGAGAACCTATGATACTTTGGATATGAACCATATTGATATTTATGGCCATTTACCTCATATGTCACTGAAAAAATAAAGATACCTATTAACCTTCATTGATGATCATACCAGGTATTGCTGGGTCTATTTTCTGCAGTTTAAATCTAATTTTTTTGGCCATTTTAAACTTTTTAAAGCCATGGTTGAGAACCATTATGGAAGGAATATAAAGGATATCATTTATGATAATGGGGGAGAGTACATCAAATCTGATTTTCAGCAGCTCTGTGCAATGGCTGGCATCCACATGAAGCACACTGTGCCATACACTCCTCAACAGAATGGAGTTGATGAGAGAAAGAATCAATCTCTGAAGGAGATGGCCACTTGTATGCTAGGAGCAAGATATTCTCCACCAAATTTGTGGGTTGAAGCAATAAATTGTGAAGCCTACATACAAAATAGAGTCCCACATAAATAACTAAAATGATTTACCCCTCATGAAGCTTGGTGTGGTAAGAAGCATGATATTTCACATTTCAGGATTTTTGGTGTCATGGCTTGGGCTAGAGTGACATCCGAGAAGAGAAGGGATTTAGAGCCACAGAGTAGGCCATGATTTTTTGTTGGATACTAAGAAGAATCAAAGGGGTACACAATTATTGATCTGATCACCCACAAAGAATTCATAGAAAGAAGTGTTTAGTTTGAGGAAGAGACCCTACAAGGAGTTGAGATTGGAGAGCCTTCTCAACCACCACCAGAAGAAGGAAACAAAGAGTTGAATGAGGATTTTGATGATGAATATTATGATTTTGATTCATATAAATATGTTGATTATATTATTTCAAAACGAAGCTCACCATAAAGGCCAAAGTTGGCAGAAAAAACCATAGAAGCAACTGGTGAACTTGTTGGGAAACCCTAGGATTCTAGGAAGACAAGGTCACAATATGAGAATGCACTTTCAGTAAGGGATCCTAATATTGATGAGAAATGATTTATCATGATTGAATCATATCCTAAAACATATGAATAATCCTCACAAGATCCAAGATGGAGATCTAATATGGATGAGGAGTTCCACTCCTTGCAGAAGAATGGAACTTGGGAGCTATTCAAGCTCCCACCAGGCAGAAAGCTAGTAAAATGAAAATGGATCAACAAGACAAAGATGGATGCTGATTTAGATGCATCCAAGCATAAATCAAGTTTGGTGGCCATAGGATTCTCACAAGTCCAAGGTCTGGACTATAATGAGACCTTTTCCCCAATCGAAAAAATGGATTCTATTCGACTAGTTTTGTCGGTTGCAACAACAAAGTGTTGGGCAATTCACCATATGGATTTGAAGTCTGCTTTTCATCATGGTGATATCAAGGATGATCTCTATATGCATCAAATTGAAGGATATTTTTCAGATCCATCACTTGTGTGCAGGCTAAGGAAATCACTATATGAACTTAACCAAGCTCCTAGAGCTTGGTATGCAAAAATGGAACATTTCCTCCTGACACAAGATTTCAATCGGTGCAAATCTGATCCAAATGTGTACCTAAAGCACACAAATGGTAAGATGGTGATTATAGTATTATATGTTGATGATTTACTAATCATATGAAGTGACACTGATGAAATTTCATCACTAAGGATAGCATTGCATCAAGCTTTCTCCATGTCAGATATGGGGATTCTTAGATAGTTTTTGGGGCTTGAGATCACTCAATCACCCAATGGAATCACTATATGTCAGTAAAAATATGATTTTGATATGCTAAAAAGGTTCAATATATAATAATTTAAGGCTGCAAAGACTCCCTTCCTCTTGGGAGTCAGGTTAGAAGAAGGAGATTCTACACCCTTGGTGAACAACACCCTCTACACGCAACTAGTTGGAAGCCTGATATACTTGACTCACTCCCGACCAGATTTGGCATATGGAGTAAGTCATGTTGAAACATATATGGATAAGCCACATGAGCCTCACTGGAGGGCTGCAAAAAGGATCTTTCACTTTGTGCAAGGCACCAAGAAACATGGTATCCACTATAATGCCAATTCCTCATTAGATCTAGTTGCATTTTCTGACTCAGATTGGGATGGGGATAACACAGAACAAAATTCCACTTCTGGGTTTGTATTCATGCTTGGAGGAGGTTCTATATGCTGGTCTATTAGAAAGAAAAGTTCCATTTCAGTCTCTTCAACATAGGCAGAGTACCGAGGAGTAGTGAATACAACTATTCAATGCATTTGGTTGCAAGGAATTCTTGGTGAGTTCCGGATTGACTTTAGCACTCTCACTGTTCTTTGGGTTGATAACCAGAGTGCTATAAGGATATCCTTAGATCCAGTGCTCAAACAAAGAACCAAGCATATTTAAGTGCACATGCACTACATCCAGAGTTTAGTGAATGACATATTGATTGTGTTGGAGTATTGCCCCACTGGTGAGCAAATTGCTGACATTTAGACTAAATCCTTCACAGCGAAGAATTTCATCCATATTAAGTTGCTTCTTGGAGTGTCTGATCATGAGGTGAAGGATGATTGAAGAAATAAGTTCAAAAATTTTCTCTTGTCCATTTTGAGGGAGGGTTTTGTCCCATGAGGTTTTCCACGTTTCCTTGTTTTTTGGACAACGATATGTAAAAGGTGACCAAGCCTTGTTTCCGGGCCCTAATATTTTTCTGATATGTTTTTTCACTTACATACAGGCTTAAGGGAGGGTGTTAGAGTATAAAAACCCATTTAATACTTATGATATAATTTATTTGATTTTTAATTACTTTCCTAGGTAGTTTCACTATGTATTTGGCCACTAGTTGACTTCATCCTTATCCACTTGAGCGCATCCTTGGTCATACTTCCTAATTTTATGGCTATCCTGAATGGAAAGGGCGCACTTCCTGCTTTTGGAATGATTTCAATACTTTTTCCTTCTTTTGAAAGGATAAGACTAAAGCTAGGCACTCCAGTGCTTTTGGCAGCTGCTAGATTTTGTGGCCAACACACCTTGCCTCTTTTTCACTCCAAAAGATATCATGTTTTTACATTTTTAGTCTACTTCAATTTCCAAAATATTTTTATCCAATTCATGAGGATCTTGAATGAGTTGGAGAGAGATGTTTCCACCTTGGGGTGTTTTAGCTAGTTTAATAAGCCTACTTTTGTGAACAATTCGAATTCCTCCAAAGTAATTCGAATTTATGATGTATTTCTATATATTTTCAGCCACTTTATGGTACATGGTTGGCTGATGTACATTTATGCTAATACAATTTATTATTGTGCATAATTCTGAGTCTTATTTTGAGTGTTCTTATCAATTCTAGACTAGCAATTTGTGTGAGAATTGTTTTCAATCTTATGATCATCCCGTGATCAGATTTCAAAAACCGTAACCCCTCATCCCTTATACCATAACCCCCTAATCCCATAATCCTTAAAGCCCCTAATCATGAAACCTGCTACCCATAAGTTGTTCGACTACACAATATAATTCCAGAAGACCGAACACCTAGAGAAACTGTTCACACAAACAAATCATAGATTAACACACCAATGTTTTCACGTGGTTTAAAACCTCAAAAGGGAAACACTCCATGAACCCAACCAAATAGCTACTTGAGGAAGGTTATTATGCAAAAGGAAGAAAGTTACAAATGAGCTTCTCATAATTGATCAACTAGCAAGTGACCCTCCATGCTCTTTAAATAGATATCATGGACCAATCGTGTGTTAAGCCACAAATAAAAGGTAGTTATTATCTAAGAGAAGTGGAACCGTCATATCACTCTATGTATAGAACATATCGTGACAGTTCGATTATATATTTACAATGCATACTAATGCATACTAAAGAAACACACTTTCCTAACATATATATTATAACAAGTTGATCTTAACTATCTCCTAAGTCTCTAAATATACTAACATCACCCCCTTAAGAACAACTAGGGATAGGATTGAAGGATTTACAAAAGTGACACTATTAGGAGAAGGAAGGAGGCATTAGAGCCTATCCCCCCTTAATGACAAGTTCTTCAACTCCTAACATAGATCGATGTTTTGAAAACTTCGCTTCTGTAAGAGATTTGGTGAAGATGTCTGCAATTTGATCATTTGTAGGGAAAAAGAGCACTTCAAGAATGTGATCATGAACACGCTTTCTTATGAAGTGCATATGTATCTCAATGTGTTTGCTGCGTTGATGTTGAAATAGATATTTGGCGAGCTTGATGGCACTTTGATTGTCACACCAAAGGGGATTCGAATGCTGCTGTTGGAATCCAAACTCTAAAAGGATATGTCGAAGACATAAAGCTTCTTGATTGGCATTAACTACTGTATGATACTATGCTTCTGCTGAAGAGAGAGAAAGAGCTTGTTGTTTCTTACAAGCCCAAGTGATAGGTTTGGAACCAAGATTGAAGACATAACCTGCAGTAGACCTCTGATCGTTAGGATCACCAGACCAACTTGAATAAGTGAAACCAACCAACAAAGGAGTCCCCCCTGAACTGCAATGAATCCCAAACTTAATTGTACCCCAAATATATCGAAGTGTTCTTTTTACTGCTTTCTAATGAATTTGATGGGGATTTTTCATATAGAGAGCAACACGACCAACGGCAAAGGAAACATCAGGATGGGTATGATTCAAGTATAAGAGACTACCAACAAGCTGATGATACAAGGTGGCATAAAATTCAGGTGAAGTGGAAGTGGAAGAAAGTTTGACTCTAGACTAGAAGAGAGAGGGGATTGGTTTACAATATTCCATGTGAAAGTGATGAAGAAGGTCACAAGCATACTTAAATTGAGAAAGAAATATCCCTTCTTTGGTTTTCCAGAGTTGGAGGCCAAGAAAATAATGCAAATGTCCTAAGTCTGTCATTTCAAACTTTCGCTTAAGACTGGATTTCACATGGTCTAAAAGCTTAGGGTCGCTACCAGTAAGAATAAGATAATCAACATAAAGAACAAGGATGATGATATTGTTTCCTACTTTCTTGGTATAGACATTGGGATCATAATGACATCTAGAAAAACCAGTGTCAAGGAGAAAGTTATCCATTTTGGCATACCAGGCTAGTGGAGCTTTCTTAGTACCATACAAGGATTTCCTAAGGCGACATACAAGACTAGATTCATTATGAACATATCCAGGAGGTTGTTCCATGTAAATTTCCTCCTGCAAATAAACATGCAAGAAGATAGACTTGACATCCATTTGATGGAACTCACATTTATGTAAGGTTGCAAGGGAAAGAACAAGGAGGATGGAGTTCATTTTGGTGACAGAGGAAAAGGTTACATTGTAGAGAATTCCTTCAAATTGAGAAAAACCTTTTGCAACTAACCTTGCCTTAAGCCTTTCAACACTTCCATCTAAGGCATACTTAGTTCTGTAGACCCATTTACAACTGACAAGTTTTTGTTCTTTCAGAAGAGGGACAAGGTCCCAAGTATCGTTCACCATTAAGGAACGATATTCTTCATCCATAGATGCATCCCAATATGGATTCCCTGAAGCTTCTGAAAAAGTATTTGGATCATGATTCTTTGAAAATTGATCCAAAATAGAAGATGCTCACTAGAACTAAGAAAGTGTTGGTCATTGATCTCTAGGATCATCGACAAGATCACCAACTGCTTCACATGTTGAACAAACCCATAGAGGAAGCAGTTGTGCTGGAGGAAAATGAGCAGGCGAAGGTGGATTTTCATTCTCACTATCATCATCAGAAAGCGAAATTGGAATGTTGTCAAGGAAGTTGGGAGTAGAAGAAGGAACAAGCGTTGAATTAGGCTCGCAGGCCATATGGCACAAACACCGAGTTAGGCTCGTAGGCCAAGATATTTTCATCAAATTTTACATCTCTTCTAATTATTCTATGATGAGAATGTGGTTGAAGAAGTCTAGAACCTTTTACATTTTGAGAATATCCAGCAAAGATGAACTTTTCACTTTTAGGTTGCAATGCTTTTTGTTTTTCATCTAGAATATGAGCCCATGCTTCACTACCAAACACACAAAAGTGACTTACATCTAGTCTAATTTTACTCCATGCTTCTTCTAGTGTAATATCTTGTAAAGATTTAGTGGGGGTGTGATTAATTATGTAATTTGCACAATTTATGGCTTTAGCCCAAAATTGAAGACTTAGTCCCTTAGCTTTAAGCATACAATTAGACATTTATTTTAAAGCACGTTTCTTCCTTTCAACTACACCATTTTGCTGTGGTGTATATGGAACAATGTGTTGTTGTTGGATTCCTTGTTCAGTGCAGAAAGTAGTGAACTTGTTGTTAACAAATTTTCTCCCATTATCAAATCTTAACTTAAGAATTTGATGACCATATTGTTTTTCAACAAGGGCCTTGTAGGCCAAGAACATGTTAAATACTTTGCTCTTAAGTTTTAGGAAATAAGCCCAATGCACATAGATTAATAATCAATGAAAGTTAATAAATATTTGAAACTATAAAATGAAGCAGATGGAAGAGGACCACACAATTTACTATGCACAAGTTCCAAGGGGGCCGAGGTGTGCCAAGAAGCATGTTTGTCAAAACTGTCCCAATACTATTTTTTCGAGTACACAACCGGAACAAACACCATCCTTGCAAGATACCATCGGAAGACCTATCACCATATTTTCTTTACATAGTTGTTTCAATGAGCGATAATGTAAGTGACCAAATCGCTCATGCCAAAGTTTGCTCAAGTCATCACTATGAGAAACAAAAACTAAGGGAAAAGGTGATGACCCAAAGTTGTTAAAATTGTACAACCTGGTATTGTCATAAACAATTCCAGTGGATAGGAAATGCTTAGGATCTTTAAAATCCTTGATTACAACTTGGTGAGATGTAAACGTTAGAGTTTTACCTTCACCAGAATGAGTAATTTGATAGATTGACAACAAATTGCAGGAAATTCTTAGAACACATATTACATCACTAAACTGTCCATTATCTACTGAAACTGTTCCATATCCTACAACACTAATAGATCTATCATCACCAACAAATATTTGTTTGGTGCTACATTCATGTATAGTAGAAAATATGGCTTTATCCTTCTCCATATGATAAGATGCTTCAGAATCGATGAGCCACTCATTCGAAGTAGAAGAAGAAGATGCATTATACGAAAAAACAAAAGCACAAAGTGCATGTCCGTGAGATGAAGATTCTGAAGACGAATCAAGGCTGATATGGTGCTTCTTCATTGCTGCTTCCAAGGCCGACATCTTCTCGAAACATTTAAATTCATCATGATTATATTTCTAGGAAAAGTTTCAATGACGCTCAGTCTTCTTACCTTTTGGTTTGTTTCCTTTGTCATTTTTTGAAGAATAAGCTCAATGAGAGGGTTTGGGACCCTTTTTGGGCTTATTATTGTGAAGATTTTGATTCTTGGGATGCTTGGACTTCTCTTTTTGTTGTTCTAGAAAGGATTTGCGAGATGTATCTGCATCGCTAATCATTCCAAGATGTATGAGATTATCCTGCTCTCTAATCAAAGAATCACACAAGGATTCAAGAGTAGGCTCTTTATAGCTAGTTGTATCCAAGGATTCTTTCTCAAAGTAAAATGTAGATAAAAAAACATAATATGCAAGTCCATGTTTGAAAAGAATATGATAAATGCATTGCTTGTCTTCTCTTTTAATTTTTCATTCTGCACATAAGAGTCTAATTTTTGTACTTAGATGGATAATATTGAATGCACGAAAAATCAGTTGGATTTAAGTAAATCAACTCATTTTATAGATGGTGACCTCAAATCTCACTGTGTTTACCAAACAAAGATTCCAATTTTTCCCAAGCTTCATCTGGTTTTATCAATTCCATATATGTGGAATCGTAAATCAATAGAGATTTACATCCCAATCAATCCATGAGATTCATCACATTTATTCGCCCATTTTATTTTCTTATCAACATCAATGGGATCCGTTTCTTTCCCCGAGGTAATTCGGTAAAGTACCCTACTTCGTAGGGAATCCTCCATACGATATTTCCATGAGAAGTAGTTGGAACATGTAAGTAGAATATCACATAGGGTGTCCATACTGTAAAATGAAGGTCATAAAAACATAAACCAATAGTCTGGATGCAAATATATTGAAAAACTAGGTTGTTTAAAAAAAAATCACTGAAAATTGACCCATGATGAGGAAGTTATGCTTGATTGAAAAAATGGTTGCAGGTGACCCCAATAGATACGAGTCAGGAAAATGATTGGCCCAACTAAAAAAAAGACTCCCCCTCTTCCCAATCTTAACCTTTTAAACTCACTTTACAATAATGTTGCTTCATGTGAAACTTAAAAATAGAAATTACATGCAATTTTAGAAAATTAACTAACAAGAAGACTTGAACTCGAGACCTCTTATTAAATAAAGCAACTTTTAACCAAGTGAGCTAATATTAAAAGGTACATAAAAGATGGAAACGAGGAAGTTTTTTTTTCTTTACTCTTTTGTCTTGAACTTCAAGCTTTGAAAAAGACCTTTTTGGTTGAAAATCGATTCACATAAACTGAAACAAAAACAAGAAAAAAAAATGCCTCGAAATTGGGGTTTGACCTCATTATCTTTCTCGGACTGTATATGTATTCTCACTGTTTCTGATTTTTCGCGGTCGCAAGAAGTGCATGACAAAGAGCATACACTGTAAAGAAAACAATTTTTCTTTTGTTTTTGATTTTCCAAGATCACACAAGGTGCAGGGAAATGACCATACACAGAAATAAAAGGCACCAACCTGAAACTAAAAAAATGTAGATCTGAAAAGAAACTGAGAAATCATTTTAAATAAAAAAATCTCACTGTAACAATATACCTCTCGATTTGATGAAATGCAAGTATCTTGGGCAAACAGAATCCTTTTTTGATGAAATGAAAATTGTTTCCCACTATAAACGGTGCTATGGACGCAATGAAATACCTCTTATAGCCCAAAAATGCACATAAATTTAAGAACCATAAACCCTTTCATAGCCTCGGCAACACCAGTTCAAGATCTAGATCACCAACGAAAGCGACTCTTCAAAAAGGCTCTAATACCATGTTCGACTACATAGGATAATTCCAAAAGACTGAACACCTAGAGAATCCACTCACACAAACCGATCACATATAAACACACTGATATTTTCACGTGGTTTAAACCCTCAAAAGGGAAACACTCCATGACCCAAGACAAATAGATACTTGAGGTAGTTTATTATGCAAAATAAATAAATCTACAAATGAGCTTCTCATAATCGATCAACTATCAAGTGAGCCTCCATGCTCTTTAAATAGATATCATGGATCAATCAAGTGTTAAGACACAGATCAAAGGTAGTTATGATCTAAGAGATGTTGAACCGTCGGATCACTCTATGTCTAGAACATATCGTGACCATCATTTTAGATATTTACAAATACATACTAATGCATACTAAATAAACACACTTTCCTAACAGATATATTATAACAAGTTGATCTTAACTAAATCCTAAGTGTCTAAATATCCTAACATAAGCCCTTAACCCATAAATCCCCTAACCACTAAACCCTAATCCCTTAACTTGTAATCCCTAATTCCTTAACCTTTAAACCCCATAAGCCCCTAAACCCTAGGCCCTAACCATTGATCCTTTAACCCCTAATATCTAATCCATTAACCCGTAATCCCTTAACCCTTAAATCCATTAATCCCTAAATCCCCTACCCCCTTAAACCCCAAGACATTAATCCATTAACCCCTAATCCTTTATCCACCTAACCCATTAACCCCGATCCTTTATCCACCTAACCCATTAACGCCTAATCCTTTATCCACCTAACCCCTAAATATTTGGTCCTTAATCCTTTAACCCTTAATCCCTAATCCCTAATCCCTTAACCTATAAATCCATTTATCCCTAAATCCCATATCCACTTAAACCCAAAACCTTAACATCTTAATCCCTTAAGCCCCTAAGCCCTAATCCTTTATCCCTTAACCCTTGAACCCCATAACTCCTAAGTCCTTAAAACCTAACCCATGACCCCTAAACCCCTAAACACTTAATCTTTAACCCCTAAATCCTCTAACCCCTAATATCTTAACCCCCTAACCCTTAACCCCTATGTCCTTAACCCTTATCCCCTGAATGTAAATCTTTGATTCAGAGATCACTACTCCCTCGGAATCACCCCGAGTCCTCAAGTAGTTTGAGTCTCATATGTCAGTACATACTCATAAAAACATAAACTCAATAGCTAGATCTCTTTACCAAACTGAAACATACATGCAATCACACATAAACACCAAATATACCTTGGAAAACCCAACCGGGAAAACCAACAATATGTGGGGCTATCTTCTCTCTCGAGCCCAGTATATATATAAATAGACAAGTACAATACAGGATTACCTCAAAGGTAACTCAATCCTTGGTCCTGAAAGACTCTAGATCTGCACGCATCAGCTAATGCATGCACTAGAAGAGTAATCCCTAACTGGTAAATTGGATCTAAGTGTCTCTGTAGGTGCCTCTGACTGATCTGCCTCTCTGTATCAGACTGCTTTGATCTGATCTCTCTGTAGACTTCCCTCTGAAGAATGCGACCTCCACTGCATGCAGAAGTGTGCCTTCCCCTTTGGATGTCTGATGCTCGTACCAGACCAGATCTTAGTAGATCTGAGCTTTGATCATCCCTAACCTTACTCAAATGCTGAGGCAAGGCTATCCTGGAAGTCTCAGACTCTGAATCGGTCGATTTGGCTCTAAATGAGCTATTCCCTCCTTGGGAAATGCGCCCTCCTCCAAGGGAACACCTCCTCCTCTAAATTGAGCAGAATGATCTCTGATGGCTATCTCAGTCCATAAACCTAGGTTCCTAGTGACTCTGGATCTGAAGGTCACTGGTTCAACTTAGATTTGACCTTCCTAGCTCCTGCAGCATCTCCTCTCTCTCTCAGAAAGTCGCCTTGCATGCACAACTGCATCCTCCTCACTCTAGCACTATCACTCTCTGACAATACAACTGAGCAACCTTATCTGGTGACTCCCTCCCTCTATAAATAATCTCACCGATGAATTAGGTTTACTAAAACCCTAATTATCAGTGCATACAAAAGTCACTTTTTCATGCATCCAATGATCGTTGACAGGTCATGCAATACTCATGCATGCAAAGGTCAAAACACTCTGGAAGGTTCGCATGCAGCCACCACTGGACTCATGCCACTGAGTAGAGTGTATCTCACCCTCTACTCCGTACTGATGCCTGTGCATCTAATGCACCTCCATGTAAGGCATCTGAACCATGGAGGACATCCCGAAGTTACCACAATCTAACACTGGACCCCCTAACCCATAATCCCCTAATACCTGACCCGTTAACCAATAACCCCTTAATTGGTAATCCCTAATTCCTTAACCCCTAAAAACCTAAATCCTTTACCCTTAACACCTAACTCCTTAAACCATAACTCCCTAATCCCCTTACCCCTAAATCCCCTAATCCATAAATCCCCTACCCCTAAGCCCTAAAACCATAAATCCCCTAACCCCTAACACCTAAGCCCTTAACCCATAATCCATAATCCCTTAACCTTTAAAATCCATAACCCCTAACCCCTTTACCCTTAATTTTTTAACCCCCAATCCCCAATCCCTTAACCCCTAAATACCCTAATCCCTAAAGTCCCTATCCCTTAACCCCCAATACCTTATCACCTTAACCCCTAATTCCTTATCCCCCTAACCCTTAAACCCCATAACCCCTAAGTCCTTAAACCCTAACCCATTAACCCCTAAACCCATAAGCAGTTAAAATTCTAACCCTTAAATACCCTAACCCCCTAACCCCTAAGTCCTTTATCCTCTTTCCCTAAACCCCCTAACTCCTAATCCCCTAATTCCTAACCTCTTAACCCCTAACCCCTAACCCCTTAACTACTAATCCCTAATCCCTTAACCCCTAAACCCCTAAATACTTAAGTATTAACCCCTAACCCCTTAAACCATAACCACCTAATCCCCTAACCCCTAAATTCCTTAATCCATAAACCCCCTACCCATAAGACCTAAACCCCTAAATACCTTAACCTCTAAACCCCTTTACCCCTAACCCTTAAGCCCTTAAATCATAACCTATAATCCCTTAACCTTTAAACCCCCTTAACCCTAAGCCCCTAACCCCTAATCCATTTACCCTCAATCCCTTTATCCCTAATCCCTAATCCCTTAACCCATAAGCCCTTAACCCCTAAATACCCTAATCACTAAAGACCCTATCCACTTAACCCCTAATGCCTTAACACCTTAAACCCTTAACGCCTGATCCTTTATCCCCCTAACCCTTAAAACCCCTCATTCCTAAGTTCTTAAACCCTAACCCATTAACCCTAACCCCTAATCCCCTAATCCCTAACCCTTTAAACGACCCCTAAACCCTTAACTTGTAATCCCTATTCCCTTAACCTTTAAACACCATAACCCCTAATCCCCTAACCCATATGTCCTTTACCCTTAATCCCTTAACTCCTAATTCCTAATCCCTTAACCCATAATCCCTTAACTACTAAATCCCCTAATCCCTAAATCCCCTATCCCCTAACTCCCAAGACCTTAACAACTTAACCCCTTAATCCCTTAACCCCTAATTCTTTATCCCCCTAACACTTAAGCTCCTTAACTCCTTAGTCCTTAAACCCTAACCCCTTAATCCCTGACCCATAAACCCCTAAGCACTTAACCCTCAAGCCCATAAATACTCTAACCACCAATCTCTTAACCCCCTAACCCCTAAATTCCAACCCCTAATTAATTAAACATTATACGTTGAACACCCTAACCCCTAATTCTCTAATATCTAACCCATAACATCTTAACTACTAATCCCTAAGTCTTTAACCCTTAAACCCCTAAACCTTTATCCCTTAACCCCTTACACCTTAAACCATAACCCCCTAATCCCCTAACCCCTAAATACCCTAATCCATAGAATTCCTACCCCTAATCCATTAACCCCTAAACCCTAATCCCTTATCCCTTAATCCCTTAACCCATAATACCTAAAACCTTAACTTTTAATCCCCCTAACCCCTAACCCCTCATAATCATCATCGTCATCATTGTCATCATATTCAATGTCATTGTCATCATCATCACCATATTCATTGTTAATGTCATTATCATCATCGCCATAATTATCATCTACATTGTCATTATCATCATCATCATCCTCATCATCCTCATCATCATCAATTCCATCGTCATATAAGCACATAATCATCATCATCATCAAATCCACACTAGTCATCATCGGCATCGTCTTCGTCGTCATCATCACCACTGTGTTTGTAATTATCATCATCATTCTCATCATCATTCTCATCATCATTGTCATCATTGATATATAGGAAGCTAAATTGGAAGCTACAACTGGCATTAAATTGGAAGCTACAACTAGCATTGAATTGGAAGCTAAGAGGGATGCTAAACTAGAAGCTACAAAGGAAGTTAAAATGGAAGCTAAAATGGAATCTAATAAGGGAGATAAAAATGAATCTAAAAAGGAAGCTACACCGGAAGTTAGATAGGAAGTTGTACTAGAAACTAAATAGGGCGCTAAATAGAAGAGCCAATTATCGTGTTAAAGTTGGCGATAAATTCAGTGCTAAAGTCTGCACTAATTAGCGCTGAATATAGCAAATATGTTGAATACAAGGCATAAATTGTGTCAAAAATAGTGCCAACCCATGGAATAACGTTGTCTTTATGCAACAAATGTAGAAAAATACATTAAAATAGTGAGTAGAAGCAAAAAAGAGAGCTAAACAAGAATATAATCACAGGGTTTTGTAGTAGTGGGTGGTGTGCTGAATGACATCCTGGCACATCTCAACTAACCCAAATTATTAACTTTAAATTCAATAGGGATAAGAACCTGCTTACCATATACTAGTTCATAAGGTGTGAAACCAGTTGCATTTCTCCAAGCGGTACTACGGTCCTACAGTCCCATAATGCATTTGAAAGTCAATCTTCCCAATCTCGGTGGTGGATATGCACTGTCTTAGTCAATATAGCCTCCAAAACTTTGTTGGTGGATTCCATATTCTCATTGGATTGTGGATGGTATGGAGAAGACTTCTGGTGTTTGGTTTGGTACTGTTTTGTGATGTACTGGACAAGCTTTGATGTGAAATGTGAACCTTGATATGTAACAATTTTTCTAGGAACACTAAAGCAGGTGAAAATATATTCAAATAAAATTTCACTACTAATTGTTCAATTGCTCAAAGGATATTTTTAGCTTCTACCCATTTGGTAACGTAATATGTACATACCTAGATGTACCTCTTTTTCCTTAACATTGGGGTGATAAGCCCCATGAAATCTAGGACCCATTTTTAAAATTTTTCTATGAATACCTGTTAACACCCAAAAAGTGCTCACTAGCTCATTTCCCTATTCACATGACCCATTTGTCCACTTTTCCTATCATTTTAGCCTCTAAAACCTCAAAAAACCTTCAAATGGTCACCAAAAAGGCCAAAATCCATCTTTTTCTCCTCAAAATATTTAATTTTCCTCAAAAAACCCTCCAAAAGGGTCCAAAATTCCCAAAAATCAATTAAAAGAGAATAAAATTCAAAAATATATTCAAAAAAGGAAAAAAGAGGGAAAAAGAGAAAAATAAAACCTAAACCATTTTTACCAATACCATTGGTTACCTTAAACCATGGTTTTATTTGCCATCACCCAAAAGCTATAAAAAGGTGATAGAGGCTCCTCATTATTCATCCACATCCATCCTATCTTCATGCTGCCAAAATTACTCTTGAGCTTAGCCCATCATTTTTGAGCTTGAAGTTCTTCCTTAAGAGTGAACCTTTGGCCCACCCTTGAAGCATTTTGGAGAAGAGAGAGACCATTGGAGCACTGGAGAACTACTCCTGTACTGGTGCAAGAATTACAACAACCTCACCCTTGAGGTAAAGCATTGCAAACCTTTGGTTGCTCATTAATATAAAATATCAAGTTTTTTATTGTTTCTCTCATGGATCAAGTTTTTTACTGTTCTTGATCTAAATTTATTTTCTTGCACATGTTAGATTAATTTCTTACTTTTTACATTAGTTTTTACTGTTTGATCTAAACTGCTACTACGAAGTTAGTAGGTGCTCATTTGCACAAGTTTGGGTGAAAACCCAAGCTACAGTTTTTGGAAACTCCGCTTTTCTTTGAATCTTTGAATCTTTGGTTGGATCTAGATTTCTTCTTATTTTAGTTGTTATTTAGATTTATTATTGTAGATCTGGTTTACCATTAAGCCTATAGCTTTCTGCCCTAGTCCTTTGTTGTTTCTGCAACCTCTACAGTCCCTATTTTTACATTTCGGCTTTCATTTTCGACGGCTATTTCCGTGCCGTAAATCATAGGTTTTTTAACCCATAGTCGTGATCTAGATCACGAGTTTTTCCCAGATATCCGTGATCCAAATCGCAACTTTCTTACCCTTAGCCATGATTCAAATCGTGACTTATAGCCCCTCATCTGCGACTTAGATCGCGAGATTTTCCCAGATACTCGCGATCTAGATCGCGAGTTTTGCCTCAGACAGTTGCTATTTCGACCCGAACCCTGCGATTTGTCTTCCGAGTTTTCGTCACCCATTTCAACCCATATTTTTCTGCCATCTCCCCTGCACCTTGGTAGCCTACTGTTTTACTTGCAACACTAGATATTCATTTACTTTTTCTGTTATTTTCTTTACCGTACAATTTTGAAGATTTTTCAGTATTTTTATTGAAAAGAAAATTGTTAAGCATTTACAATGAAATTTTCATATTTGCAAGTTGAAATCAACATTTTAATTTGATAAATATTTTCCCAAGCGAGGCATTCTATTTGGTACATAATTACACTTACACACACTCTGTCACCATTAATCAAGTGAGCCTTAAAATCTATTTAACTAAACCAACCTTCTAACCCCACTTGGGGAACATTAAAAGAAGATTGTAGTTAGGTAGGATTAAGGGGATATGCATCCAAATAACACCCCTCAGTCACTTTCACTTGAGACATAGTTGTTGTCTATTAGGGTACCAAAATCCCTTAGTACTTATTGGCACGGTTATACACCAATTTGTCGGAAAGGCCTCTCCCTTAGGAGGGTCGAAGAAGCAAGACTCGTTCTGAAGGCCTGAGTGGAATACCACAATTCATCCAGTCATCGAAGGATACCTACTCATTATTCTCGGTGTACTACCCATATGGGAATACATCGGCGATAGAATAGGAGTTGTAGATTTACCATTTTGGACGTGTCATGAACGGGGTATCTTAGTGGCCTTTCTTCTAGGATTGTCTACCCAGTGTCCCTCCCGGTAGGGGGATATAATTAGCCTTTGGTTCTACATTTTGTATTGTCTGACTTGGATTTCATCACCTTACATAGGATACATCTTGTTCGAACCATAATACCTTTTTAGTTAGGTGTTTGCTTGCTCTCTTACCTCCCCTTGGTTAGTGAGTACACCATTTTTATTTTTAGGAGCCGTTTGCTTGTTGGTATTTTGACCACCTTTTTTGATCACTCCACTTACTGTATCACATATGTTACTGTAAGTGTTTTGAGTTTGGTTGTTGGCCTGAGTGCCATAGGTTTTTGCGCTCCCCTCCTGCACACACGGTTGCATTAGGGATTTTGAGCTTTTCACTCACCACTAACTACTAGTTTTACTAGCCATCTGTCACCATTGAGTCCTCGAGACGTTCTCGGTGCTTCCAGGGTGAACCCCCACAGTACGGTTCAATTGACACCACTCACCACAGACTTAGAGCCTTGTCACTCGACTCCACTCGTCACCAGCATAGAGCTTTGTCACCCGACTCTGATGCCCCTTATTTCACATCTGACGCTGAGGCGGAATCGGAAAACCCTACATACACAACACCAACTAGCCCCATGGCTAGCATGAATTCCAACCCCTTCTTTACAGGGAATGTTGGTGGAGCATCCATCACTACCACAACCACCACAGTAGCCACCACTATAGCAACTATCCTAGGTATTCCCTCAATGGGACCCACATCTACCCTGGGTATTCCCTCAATGGGATCCACACCTACCATCCTTGTCACTACTCTGATTCCAACAGCTACTGGACCCAATCTGAACCCATCCGTGACCCAAGTTACACTTGGAGGCACAGGCCCCTCTCACGCCAACCCAACACCTCTATTTGGGGGTCACATCCCCCTCACGGCTAATATTCCCTTTGGGGGTAGTGGCCTGATCAACAATGCTACCACCAGCACATGCACCCCGATGACCATGTCACACTCTTCTACCAATTTTCCATTTATGGCTAGTCTCAACCTATCGGACCTGGCAAGATTAACAAACGCTCCAATTAGACATGATCCTACTTGGCCTCACATTCCTACTAAAATCCCATCAGACATCCCTAAGTTTGAAGGGAAGTCTGGTGAAGATCCCCAAAATCACATTATGTCTTTCCATCTATGGTGTTCCTCCAACTCCATAGTTGATTACTCCATTCGCCTACGTTTGTTGCAAAGAACTTTCACTGACTCGCCAGCCAAGTGGTATATCGAGCAGCCTCAAGGGAACCATTCCACTTTCACATCCCTTGCCTCAACCTTTCTGCATTTCTTTCAGCTACCTGTCCGTTATGACGTGGGAGTAGAAATCCTCTTGTCTTGTAGGTAGAACACAGCTACCTACATCACTGATCACATTGATGAGTGGCGTAAATGTTGTAGTTTATGCAAGATCAAGTTGGATGACCGTATTTTCCTAGTTTGGTTCCTAAAATCTCTACTTCCAGCCATATCCAAAGACGTGGCGTCTGAACGACCCCAGTCGAAAGAAGAACCATTCTCAAAGCCCAACAATTTGATCTAATTTACGCCCAGTCTGTCTATTTGTACACCATCTTACCTGATGCCCCCCGCAGCGATCCATCCCGGAATGATGTGCCAGGGGCATCCCATGTTGCCGATGGTATCATTGGTCATGTTGTATCACATAACCAACCCTTTTTCAATTCTTCTTAATAATACTGGCCCCGACCTTTTGTGGGCCACATCTCACTCTGGAGCTACAACTTCGTATGCTCCCATGGCACACTCCAACCACACTCATGGACCCTCATGTCCACCACAATGTTACGGAAATGAACCATCGGCTTATGCACCTCCTACGTATTATTACCAATAGGCCACTCATGCTCCTGTTCACTCACAAGCCAAATCGGCTTATTACCCTACACAAGCAGCACCTGCAGCACCACAACCTCTAGTCACTCAGACTTACCAACAACCACAATCAGCACTTGGACCTCCTCCAGCCCCGCCAACTTATTATCCACCGTATCCTGTGCAACCCCAAAATACCCCTACTTCCTAAGGGCAAGTGTATGCATAGAAGAACCAACCCCAAAATTAGAACAACCAACGTAATCAAGGGGGTCAATAGAACCACGGAAGAGGACGCAACTGCGGGAACAATCAATATCAAAACCAAGGTGGCCAACAACCTAATCCTCCAAACAACAATAACTCTACTCCCTCCAACCATAACCCTGATCGTCCACCGAAACAGGGTAAAAATCCTAATTTAAGAACAAACCATTTGTGTTCCATATGTGGGGTATATGGCCATTACACACACTCATGCCCCCACTTGGAGCGAGCACACCAACTTTGGACTGATGACTCCCAACGCCAAGGGCACGCGGCACAGCCAGCGCCACCTCCCCAACCACAACCCATGGTATTGTAGAATCCTTTACCCACACAAGGAGTAGTGAACACCCGTCTGATGGATCCCCCACAAGGATCTGCGGCACCACAACAACAAATCACTTATACTGCATCTAATTACCAACACATAGATTTAGGTACTCACCATATATTAATGATGTCATCGGCTGATTTCCACCTCCAAACACGCCGAAACCTATATGGCCCCACCCCTGAGGCCATGCCTATTGATCCAACTACTACCACCCTTCCAACTGATCAACCATTACGTATACCTACTATACCGTTGGACAAGGGTCCTAAAGCCCCTCACTTCCCCCTACGACGGATCAACACTAATCCTAACGCTCATGTCGCCTCAAATTATAACATCGTGGATGACTTAGCCCAGTCCCCCACTGCTATGTCTGCCCTTGAAGTCCTAAAAAAATGTCCTGCACAGAGGAAATTATTGTTATCTGCCATTGGTACGATAGACCCTAACGATTCACGAATGATGGAATTTGACTTGGACCAAGCCGAACCACGTTTTCCTTCGACATTAGCATTTTAGGTTTATGTATCCATTCGAAACCTTGTCATTCATCGATGCATCATCGATGAAGGTGCCTACACCTACGTAATGTCAACATTTGTTTGGAAGAAGCTTGGATCTCCTACATTACAGCCATCCACTACCGCATTAGGAGCTTACGATGGCTGTTCAGCTCAACTGCAAGGACTTCTGGCTAATGTGCTCGTTCAATTAGGTGGAAAAGCTATACTTATAGACATAGAGGTCATCAATGCCCAGCTTTATTACAACCTCTTACTAGGACAAAGTTACATGTATGCCATGAAAGTTGTCGCTTCATCTGTCTTCTGCACTATGATGTTCCCCCATGAGGGACG
Organism: Larix kaempferi; assembly: GCA_027924585.1. Taxonomy (NCBI): domain Eukaryota; kingdom Viridiplantae; phylum Streptophyta; class Pinopsida; order Pinales; family Pinaceae; genus Larix; species Larix kaempferi. The sequence continues at coordinate 1,521,176 of BSBM01000841.1, forward strand.
TGTTGTCAAAATTGATCAACTGACATACTATGATCCTAATGCCCCTGTTGCACCTGAAAATGTTCTACCTATGATTGAACAACCCATTCAAAGAACACCACATCGTTCGTCTCCACAGTCGGACCCGGGATATACTTAAATACTCCCATGACTTCCACATTCTAATCCATTCCACCACCTTTGCAGACACCTGGGATATCTAATTTGTGCACCCTCTCGCACAATACATAGGCACCTAACCAACAGCCCCCTTTACTGCCACAATCACCCTCAGTGCCAAGTCATGTAGGAGCTACACCCATCCACACTATCCTGTTTCTATTTCCTCCTTCAGAAGCAGTCAACACCCTAGTAATGGCTACACTCAATCTTCTAGGGTTAACTTTAGGACTACATGTGTGGTACCTACCCACCCCAGGTCCTCCCCCAACACCAATTGTCATTTTACAAGCTGTCCAACCTATCATTGTGACAAACCGACCACCTCCAAGGGTGAGAACCGCATCAACATCTAACAATGCTCCTCCTCCTCCCCGTCACACTGGGGGTAGAGGACCACAAACATACACCACTTAACCTACGACCTACATCGCCTTGCCTACTCCAAAGCAGGAAAAAAACTCCACAACATTTCGTGCTCCCCCCAAATTCTCTTTGTGCGACGATCTGGGCCATGCTACCCACCAATGTCCACAATTACTAGCACTTCAGGAACACATGCAAATGTTAGATGACGATGCTAACATCCCAGTTGTGAAATTTAACATCACCCCTCAGCCTCATGATAAATCCTTGCATGCCAATCACCCTTGTGCAATATGTGACATTTACGGCCATTACTCACATCATTGCCTTGATCTCCCAGATTATAGAGCAGCTCTATACAAACTGAATAATGCTGACCTAGAGACAACCCCTCCTCTTATTGAGCAAATATATCCCCCAACATATTCCTCCTCGGAAGAAATTAATACCATTTATATGATCTCATCCAGCAGTGCACCCTAGTCAACCGATTTGACAACACAATGCTTCTGCAATGATGAATAAATACTTGAAGCACTTACCGCACCAGACTACCACTGGGATGATATGCACCATCGATCATATTTCATCCCTGAGGCATCTACCTCTTCAACGAAAAATCAATTCTCTTTTGAATCGAAATATTTCCTTCCCACCAAGGTTGACTAGTTTAAAGATCCCATCCCAGCTCCTGATTCCTTTGAGGAAGGCAATATGGAAAATATTTCACCCATAATTAAAGTTGACATCTCTACCACTCCCAGAACACCCAAAATCATTTCTTTGGGTGCATCATGCACCGAGGATGAGGTCAAAGCTTACAAGAATCTCTTCCAAGAGTTCCACGACATATTTGAATGGTCTTACACCGAGATGCTAGGACTTGACCCTCCTATAGTAGAACACCACATTGACACTTGGTCGAACGTACCACCTGTTCACCAAAAACAATGACCCATCCACCCATCTAAGCTTCCCGCCGTCAAAGCGGAAATTGAAAAACTTTGCACAGCTGGGTTCATTTACCCCATTGCCTACACCACCTAGGTTTCTAACCTGGTACCAGTTAATAAGAAGCAAGGCACTATCCGTGTCTGTATTGAATTTCGCGACCTAAACCAAGCTTGTCCCAAAGACAACTTTCCCACACCATTTATCGACCAGCTTATTGATGCATGTGCGGGGCATGAGATACTATCTTTCATGGATGGTTTCTCCCAGTATAACCAAATTCACATTCGCAAAGAAGATCAGTACAAGACTTCCTTCACCACCCCATGGGGCACTTTTTCTTACTGTGTTATGTCTTTCGGTCTTAAAAATGCTAGAGCCACCTTTCAACGGCCCATGACCTATTTTTTTCATGACTTGGTCAACATTATCTTGGTCTACCTTGACGACCTCACAGCCCAATCGAAAAAATGGTCCGATCATCTAAACGACCTTTGGCAAGTCTTCCTACATCGTCGCAAATATCAAATCCGCTTGAACCCACTCAAGTGTGTATTTTGCATTCCAGCAGGCCGGTTGTTGGGATTCATCATCTCACAGAAAGGTATCGTATTCAATCCATTAAAGTTCCAAGCCATCTTAGACCTCCCATCACCACGTACGCTTCAACAGTTACAGAGCCTTCAAGGGAAGGAAAATTTCCTTCGTTGTTTCGTCCTAGATTATGCCACGACGGTTCATGGTTTCCTTCATTTGCTCTGTACCCACATCCCTTTTGTGTGGGACAACCAAGCGCAAGGAGCTTTTGATGACATGAAGAAAGCTCTCACCAATGTCGCTTTGATCTCCCCTCTGGATTTCTCTAAATACTTTGTCCTTTACGTTTTGACATCTAACTATGCCATTTCTGGGGTTCTCATTCAAGAAGACCCTGCTCGTCAAGAGTATGTCATTTATTATGTGAGCTAAAACTTATCTGGTCCACCGCTACGTTACCCATACAAAGAGAAACTGGCCCTCGCCGTCGTCTTTTCAGTACAGAAGGTTCGACATTACATCCTCATGAGCCACACTAAAGTTGTCGCGGACTCCAACCCCATGGTCTATCTCTTGAACCGTCGCCTTCTGCAAGGCCGTGTCGCTAAATGGGTTATTATCCTACAAGAGTATGACCTGACTTTCAAAACCCCTAAGAGCACCGAATCACTTGCACTTGCTCAACTCATGACGGATTTACCATCCTTATCGCCATCACCCTCGGTCACTACTAATTTAACTGACAATCATTTGTTCATCATCTCGTCAGATGACCCTTGGTACGACGACATTTTGGTTTACCTCCACACACAAAAGTTTCGATCCGATGTTGACCACGACGGATGCCGTCGCATCCGTCACCATGCTTCCCATTATCTCCTCCTAGGAAATGTCCTATATCGATGCGGTGTCGACACCATCTTACGATGTTGCCTTTTACTAGAAGAAGCAGAACAAGTTCTCAATGATTGTCACAGCGGTGCTTGTGGTGGCCATTTCCCAAAAGGTGATACGCGCAGGGTATTTGGCCCTCACTATTTACTGATTGCATAACAGTGGTCAAACATTGCCAAAATTTCCAGCTCTTTTCCCCCAAGGAAAGAACACCCCCCGCCCCCCTTCATCCAGTTGTCACCGTTGGTCCTTTTTTCAAATGGGCCATCGACTTCATGGAGTGTAATCTTGCATCAGCTGGCGGCCATAAATACATTGTTGTGGCCATCAATTACTTTACCAAATGGGCATAAGCCATGCTTACTTTCAACTGCACAACCGACACTGCAGCCCACTTCTTCTTCAACCATGTTATTACCCATTTTGGAGTACCTAAGAAGCTCATCTCAGACCATGGTTCTCATTTCGAGGACTCTATATGGTGAGAATTTTCAACCCTCCTCAAATTTGAACATCAATACGCCTCCCCCTACTACCCCTAAGGGAACGGCCAAGTCGAAGCAATTAACAAAATTTTGAAGACAATCCTTCAGCGCACTATCGACCGGCATAAGTCCAATTGGCATCACATGCTTTTTCCCGCACTGTGGGCTTACTGCACATCTACTAAAACTGCAACTGGTTTTACCCCTTTCCATTTGGTTCATGGAGTGGAATCTGTCCTCCCTATTGAGTGTTGGATCCCAACATTACATATTGCCATCGAACTCTTCCCAGATACCTCACCACTCAAACAACGCTTACTCCTATTGGAACAAGCTAATGAAGATTGTCGAGCATCCCTGCAAACCATTGAAGCCGAAAAAAACTGCTCCAAAGCCGGCTATGATAAGCATGTTCACCCGAGAGCCTTCCGTGAAGGAGACCTTGTACTCGTTTACGATCAAGCCCATGACAAAATGAGCAAAGGAAAATTTTAATCCATGTGGAAAGGCCCATACATCATACACACTTGCCTCGGACATGGGGCATACATTTTTTATGACTAAGAAGGTAACCCCTTGCACAACCCTCGTAATGGGTTGTACCTGAAATGCTTTTACCCATAACATCTTTTGGACACCATAGTCCATATTATACAGTTTTAATTCTTTTTTCACTATCAACTTTCAAAAACATTACATTTTGTTTTCTTGCATGACCACAGATGGATCCTGTTCCACTTTACTATGTTGGCTTTGCTGATGGTGCAAGTCGCTGGTCTCCAAATCTCGCCTCCACAACTTGGGTACTCTATTCCCCCTCACATGAGTTGATTCACATCGACGAAGTGTGTATAGGTGTTGCTACAAATAACCAAGTTGAATATGATGTTTTGATTGGTCTCCTGACCGCTGCCCTCCAGATGGGCATAAGTCACTTTCATGTCTTCCTCGACTCCCAGCTTCTTGTTTCCCAACTCAACAATTGTTACTAGGTACGCAATCCTTGCCTCTTTAGAAAATTCCTGCGCACTAAACAAATGATTAGACAATTTGAATCCATTTCAGTCACGCATGTCCCAAGAAATCTCAACAATGTAGCAGACCAAATGGCTAACAACATTCTAGATTGGCATGTCAACCAAACCATATAGGACATCAAACATGCATCAACATAACATCATATAGGCATAAAAAAACCACAGAAACAAACAAAAGAATCCATCATAGTATTGCATCCACGTGCATTTCATAATCATAGAATGTGCCTCCATGGGCATACAGAAACATAATATTGCATCCACATGCATAGAATGTGCCTCCACGAGCATACATAAACATAAACAATTGCATCCACGTGCAACAAAACATAAAAAAAATGATAGATGTGCATCCACGTGCAACAAAACATAAAAAAAAATGACAGATGTGCATCCACGTGCATACACGACTGTATCATCAAAAAATGCATCCATGTGCATAAATATATATATCATATAGTCATAATGTCAAAGAGTGCCCTCAACACCCAAATATACAAAAATACACAAGCCATACATAATACATATCCACAAAAAAATCCTCATATGCCCATCAACATTTGGGGGAAGATAATGAACAGTCTAGTACTTGTCATCATGGCCTGCCTCCTCCTTGGGATCCTCCTCCTTTGGATCATCCTCTGCGTCTCTAGCTCTCCGCTCCACTGCCAACACAACAATCCGCCTCAAAATCAATCTCCACTCATGTGGAGCATCGAAACATAGGTCTAACACCTTCTTGTCCAACTCCCATCAACCATCATCTGCCACACCATCCAATAGTCGATCAATGGCAGCCCGTATGTCCTCTACCTCCACATCATCACCCTAGCGGCGTACGGCTCCTCGCGCAGGTGGTTGGGGTGCCACCACCACATGACCTCTGCGGACCTGAAGCCCCAGTGGAGGCATGGGACCCACATCTGCAATAACCAACACTCGAAGATGTCAGCATCATAAAAGCACCTCTACCTATCATCATAGGAAAAAATACAAACATGATATGCTAAAAGAGAAAACAAAAACAAATACGTACCATATATCCCCCAAGCCTTTCCTGGAACTTGCGACATCTCAATATCCCCCCGGTAATCCATAGTCCGGTACGGATAATCATCAAACAGAACCGGCATCTGCTCCCACTGCTCATACACCTATGAAGTAAAGAACTATCCAACTGCCCCGCCACCACTGAGGCACATCATCTCTCCCCAATGCACCATCCGCGGCTCACTCATCCCACCATCCCGGACCGGACACGGGGCCGTAACATAGGAACAAGCTCAAAAAAGAAACAATATAGAAATGAAGCATAGCTAAACTCCCCCCCCAACTGACTCACCTTGTTCAGCTCTCACTGAACACAGGCAAGGAACATCTGCCCCCAGCCATAGTATGTCCCAGTCATAACTCGATGAACCAACAACATCTGCCCCCCTCGATATTTGGTGGGGTGCATGTGATCCGAGTACTCATAGTACACAAGCCGCGACCACTCATGTCGCCATATCCCGCAAATCATGAACTAACAGTGCATTTGCATGCATGCGAGACCCCGGACAGCAAAATCTCTCCAGCATCTCCTCTATCTCAACATCCCCTGGTATCCTGGGCTGAGTGTCCCCTATCATACCTAAACGAGGCAATCCAGTCAAAAAGTAAAAATTTATCAAGGTGAGATCCAAAATCTCACCTTGAACCATGAAGGCCTGAATGGTTGGGTCCCAGAACCCGATCAACTTGTTCAGCAACAAATGTGCTGAAGGAATAAGGGGAACCCGGGTGAACTTTAGCAGCCCGCCCAATGCCAAAGCAACCTGTGCATGATGGTCCTCATGGATGATCCACATCAAATCATCCGGAATCTCCCTCTCCCTCCATGACGCCCTCAACATCCTGAGCATCCTTCCAAACACACAAGGAAATTTCAATTAGAAACATACCACAAAATTTCCCCCAGCAAATGATCCAGATAGCGGCTGTGGGGCCCACAGCCATGATCCAGGATCGCGACTATGGAAGCCACAGTCGCGATCCAAATCGCGAATGTGGAGACCACAGTCGTAATCCACATCGCAACTTTGGAGACCAGAGTCGCGATCCACATCGCGACTATGGAGGCCAAAGTCGTGATCCAGATCGCTCAAAAAGCCTCAGAAGTCGCGATTTACCCCATTGATCACCCAACGTGACCAATGCACCGCCCCCGAGGACCCAATTCCCCCCCGAAATTGAATAAAGTTAAAGCTTAGGGCCAATAGGCTTACCTAGAACTCACATAATGAAAATCCAACGGTTGGTTCTCCCACAAATGACGAAATAGCTCTGGCTAACTCAAATCTCCTGTTAAACTCAACAGTGCAAATGAAACGTGTCACTATGGGTCCACTTGCTATTTATAGACATTTGACCCATTTTCAGTCAACTATTCCAGAGCCATATGGTGTTTGTTTTCCAAACCATTGATACCATTGGATTCAGCGCAGTGAGAACTTCACGGTGGTCTAGTCAGTTTCCCAATTTCACTGTCCCCTTCTTCGGGCATTTTTTTACATTCCCCTCGTCACCTCGGTTTACATGCCAAATCGTTGTCGCCCTTTTTTTATGAATCTTATATCGATGGATTCAGTTTTCCACGTACATGATGATGCTTGAGATCATTTCTCACTCACCACCAGATTTTTTGGGCATGTTTTTCACATGGCCATCGTTGCCTCGGTTTGCATGCCACATCGACCATTGCCCATTTTTGACGAATTTTATATCACCAGATTTAGTTTTCCACGCTCTTGATGATGCTTGTTGGCTATAAACGACCCAGAAGTTTTCTATAAGACCCAGGTTCTTTGCGGTTTCCCCTTGACCAAGGGTGAAAACATGATGTTGGGAAACAATTTTGGCTTGTTTTTGACAAAAAAAACTGCTAATTTTTATGTTTTTCAACTTCAACCTCTTGAAACCCATATCTCCCTTAGAAATTTCAACTTGAAGTAAACACAAAGGTTTTACATAATTGAACTAGCTTTCTACTCATATTTTTTTTAATTTTTTTTATGGACATGTTGATGCCTCGGATATCGTAGCATCAATCAGAAAGGGATTCTCCTCGATAGATGATCCCAATTAGATTATCTACCGTTTGGTATAGGGAATCCGTCCGGTTAGCGGTTCCGGAAACCGTGGGTTTGGAGTTTAACTCCGATTATATCGGTTATGTCCCGATCCACCTTTCTTTTGGATTTTATGTTTTTAATGAGATGCAAGTGCCTAAGTTATATCTGATCTAAATGCAAACTAAAGAGATCTAAGTCTAAAACTGAAGTAAATCTACCTATCCTTGCAGGGAACACATTTAAAGGATGAGCAATGAGCTGTAACAGATAACATAAAGAAAGAACAGATAGCCATCAACTCTTACAGGTAAAGCTACAGCAAGATAAAATATCTTTAGAAGATAGCTTCTAATTTAATGGAAAACACATTTCATTACTCATCAAGGAAATAAGCAAAATTATCTAATCTAAATGGAAAGAATGAAAGAAACAGATCTAAGTGTAAAGAAACTGAAATAAATCTAAAGATCCCTGCAGGGAGCAAATTAAAGGCATGAACAATGAGCTATATGAGTTATCTTGAAGAAAGAACAGTTAGCCATTTAATCTAAAAGAGAACTCTACAGCAAAGATAAAGATATCAGCAGATAGCTCCTGATTTAATATAATCACATTCACTGCTCATAAAATAGAGGAAACGTTTACACAGAAAGAAGCAGAATCATTCGTTGCAAAGAAATAGTTCAAATAACAAGAAGGATCTCACATTACAGGATGGAAATCACCAGAACAGTCCAATACACATCCATCTTTCGTTCCCATGCAAAACGTCCATCTCCCTGGCTTTTATTAGAAAAATCGATTTCTACAAAACCAATACAAGATAGCTCGTATGGGTTTCAAAATTTCATTCCCTGCCAAAAGTCCTTTTCTATTCTTCCTAGCTTCTATTTATAATTACAAAAACGCCCTTTGGGCTGCCACCTAGCCTCTTCCACCTGTCACCTACAGGAATCTCTTCTATAATAGACCAAAAAATGATTACTTCTTTTACAAAATATTTAACAACTGAGAATGGAAAGCTGTCCCATAGCTCACGCTTTATACATTTGAGAGTTTAAAAAATACAATATAGCAGAAATAATGTTCTAATATCCGCGCTGTCAATCTTGTGCGTGAGCTTCAGCTGGGAGAGGATCGCCCAAGTCAATTGATGTTGCTGCTGCTGCCTGGGAAGAGACACTCAAACCAATTGTTGCTATTGCTTCTACTTGGGAAGAAGGGATTGAATTGGCTGGAATTTCTGCCACTGCTGAGGAAGAGGGAATCGAGCCCACTATGGTTGCTGGAATGGCTGCTGGGAGAGAAGATTCTGGATCTGCTGCTGCTCCTGCTACTGCTGCAGCTTTCTTCTCCTCCTCTGCTATGTAACTATACCACATACCTGTGTCCCTTATGACTATGTTTGCTGCATCAGGGAACAAGATTTTCTGAGAAGTCACATTCTTCCCGAGCTCTGTTCCAATGCTTTGAACTTCTACTACTGCAGCTTGATGCACTTCCTTCAACAGATGGTTGTGGAGCGATGACAATCCAATATAATGTTGGAGGTCATCAATGGCCACGACATCAATCCTCTTCACATACTCCGTTTGAACGCCTAGCTCTTCCTTTAGTTGAGACAAACGTTGCTCCTTTTCTGGAAAGTCCTCCAGGGTCTGAGGGAAACTCAATTTGCATTCGTCATGCACCCCTTGGAGCCTTTGGTACAGACTGTTAATTTTATCTGTTGTTCTTTGCACACTGGCTATCAGCTTACTGGCACAGTTCCTGCCAAACTCCAACAGGGCTATGTCCTCATTAAAACCATCCACAGATTTAAATGGGAGATGCGTGGGGAAACCCCCCTTTCCTTCTCTCCATGCCATCTGACTCATGATATTTTCCTTGACACGGGTATTCTTAGCTTTGAGCCTATGGGCCTCCGCATTAATTTCTTTTAACCTGACTACCATGGCCTTGAGCTTGCACACCTCATTAGTGATTAGCCCCTGAGTCTCATGTATTTGCCTCAGGATCCTGCAGGACAACTCATGGAAGGGAGATATGTCCATCGTTTTGCTCTCAGCTTGCTCTAATTGCTCGACTAATGCTCACTTGTCTGCTTCTAGCTGCAATGCTTTATCTTCCACTTCATTCTTCTCTGCTTCCACAATCATCATTTGGAGTGTTAGTTGGTCCTTTTCCTCCTCCAGCTGATTATACTTGCCTGATAGCTCTTTATGCTCGGCATACAGACAATTATACTTGTTCACCACCAGATCCCTGTGGGCTTGCTCATTAGCCACAGTCTGTTGTAGCGTACGAGCTCTCTTCTTTGTCAATACATTTTCTCTAACTATAACCCCTACATTGTCCAGTGATGCTTTTTCTATTTCTACAGCTGCGGATGCCATAGCAAAGGGGTCTTGATCTGTATTCTTCATTATAGTGACCTCTCGGTGGGTAATGATGTCCTCATGGAAGGGAATTTTGATCCTCTCTTTCGATTTGAGGAACATTGCTTTCCTTTTCTTGTCATAGACAAACTCATTCCACCTGGACACCGTATGTTTTCCCGATGGAGTGTACGGGACAATTGGGCGGTCCATAATGTCTATTTCTTCTTCAGCAGGTGGGGTCCGGACTTCCTGAGCTGGATCTACTCCCACTTTTTGGGTACCAGATCCACCTGCTTGAGATGTGTCTATTTCCATGTCTTGGACACCGGACCCACTTGCTTGGGCATCCTCCTCTACTTTCAGCTCTTCTTTCGCTTTCCATTTAGCTTCCTGTCCTTCTTCCCCACCTTCGACTTGTGGCTGACCTTCATCTCCTTTCTGCTGGCGGGATTCCTTGGCTTCTTTCTGAAGCCTCTCATTTTCGGCCTCTTGCTGCATTCTTGCCGCTTCAGCTTCCTGCTGCAACCTGGCTTCCTCAGCCTCCTACAGTAACCTTGCTTCCTCTCTTAATCTGAGCTCTTCCTGAGCTCGGGCATCATCAGCTTCTTTCTCCTTCTGCTGGCTGGTCTTCTGGATCTTGGTGGAGCTAGAACTTACTCCACTGCCTTGGCAAAAGGTTCGCAGCTCAGCCATGTTGCTAATGCCTTTGAATACCTCTTCCTCGGCATCGGGATAGTGCGAGTATTCAAAATGAGCGTAGATGTCCCTACAATGCTCGACCACTTTTCCCTTCCTGTCGTTCCTGTGGAAGATCACCTCACCGAAGTGGAAGGCTTTCAGCTCCTGCACAAACTCTTCGGCTGAGGAAACCCCCGAGAACTTGTAAGCACCTATGCAGAAAGGTAGAGGGGGAAAGGAAGCCTTATGCTGTTTGTGGAGCATTGCTCCAATTCCATCCAAGAAGATTTGTCTTACTGCTTCCTTGAGGACCACATAATCTGTGGCATACTACGGCAAAATGTATGGGGGTTTAGTCCCTCCAAACATTCTGAGGTAGGTGCCTTGTTCTGAAAAGTAAAAATCCCCGTAATTCACAAGGACTTCCACAGCATTCTCTGACAGGCAGTTGGGCTCCTCCTTGAATAAATTCTCATATAGGGGCATGATGAACCCCTCACAGATGAGTTTGTAGCTAGGTTTGTAATTCTGGGCCCACATCATCTTGAAAGCGATGTAAACCGGGGTGGTGGCCTTATCCCATGTGCAACCCAATTTGGGGAAGTCCACCTTGGCCAAAATACAATCAATCAGATATGAGGACATGAAAAATTCAGCCTTCTTCAAGGCTAGTCCCTCTCTAGCAGCAACTATCATTGAGGCCAAACTATCTGACAGGAGAGTGGCCCAGTCAAACACAGTTTCTTTAAACGCCACGAAGTGAATAATAGGGACCCACTGAATCTTATACACGGTGCCATCGGGCATGCTGAAGATTCTGCACAGCATCAGGGCGATCAATCTGAAAGGAGATCTCAGATTCTGTACGTCATATTCGTCGTTCCCTTTCTTTCTCAAATGCTTGCCTGCTACTAGTAGCTTTTTGGCCATCTCAACGTTATTCATTTTGCCCAACCATTCATCAGTCAGAGCTTGCTGGGAGCGGGGAAACTTGTAGGCTGCTGCAAGATATGCAGGTTGAAATGAGGCAATGGCTACCTTACCGCTATCATTTATCACTCTTCCTTTTGTATCAGCATGTTGGAGTATCCATCCGATTACTTCAGCACAGGGGAATAGTTCAGGGCAGGTAGTAGCTCTGGTTATGCCTGAAGCTTTGATATTGAGATAAATCGGCCCCTCCTCTACCAACATGTCTGGGACATCCTGGTCTCGGATCATCCTGTAAATGTCACCCCAGCGGATTTCTGGAGGAACCCCGGTGGTGCACCTAGTATCCTGGAGTGAGGTCTCAGTTTTAAGTGGTGCAGGCTTTTTCTCTGTCATTTTAGCCTTCTTCTTCCCACCTTTTGGAATTTTGACTTATCCCTGATGGTAACCAAATATAAGCCATTATAAAATTGAGCAACATACTGTGAGATTTCAAGAGCATCACCATTCTAACATGTCAATGAGATAAATGCAATGTGAAGCTGTATGCTTAGGAAGCAAAAATACACCATTTCAAAGAAGAATTCTAGTTTTAGTCATCCCGATTCTTTTAAAGGGGCAAGTTTGGAATGCTCCCGCGAGGGTGAGCCTGTTGCGGAAGCAACCTGCTTTCGGTCTAGCTCTGTGGGAAAGGGTGTCCCTCATTTAGGTTCAAATGGTAAGTGGCCGGTTAGTTGGGTTTGATAAAAACTAAGCCAGCGATGGCTCTCCGTGCTGATGAACAGGCGAGGGGCTCGGTCAGCAGGGTTTATTTATCGCATTTTGGCGTGAGGTCCTATGGTCAAGTTCAGGATCTGAATGGGGTAGCGACTGGCCGGGACTAAGATTTATGCAACAGGCCCGGGTGGCTATAGCTTCCGCTCTCGGCTGGGGACACGAAAAGTCCATGGGGCTGCGGCAATTTTTAAACAACGAAGGACGCGGCCCGGGGAGGAATTTGGAACAAATTTATCCGTCCAAATTGACGGTCTTTACCCACTATGCAACGTTCTATAATTCCTATGCTTTTTTAACGGGAAATATGCAATTTAGACCGTTTGACGGGCAAAATAGCCTATGACAGGCATTTTGCCCGTCGAAATCCAACCAATGCCTATCGTTTTCAAAAAAAGGACAATCCAATAGCAGTTTGACATGTAGAAGGGACAAATTTAATGGTTAAGATCCTACCTGGCACTGACGAGGATAGCTGACTGAGGTGGCTGTGAATGTGGATGAGCGAGCCGAGTTGGATCTGTCGCGCGACGTCCAACAGTTTTTTAATCGACACAAATAGCAATGGGGTCGGTTCGAGCCCCCACCCTATATTTAAATAAGTCGAACACGTGTGGGACTTTAATATGGTTGGTGGCATATTAAAACAAGTTTTAAATGTTGTACGCTGTGGTCATATCGAGTTGCATCGGTTTGCGTGCCCGGTCGCCACCAGCAGGACGACTTGTTAATTCCATCCGCCATTGCGGAAAGGCATAGCGAAAGCTTCCGCCGTCGCGGAAGGAAAACTTAAACGTTCTGCAAAAAGGCTCCCGCGTTGCGGAAGGAGAACTCAAAGCATTCTGTAATTTCGGGAGTAGTTCATCAATAGCTTTCGCAATTCAAAAATTTTCTAAGTCTTGCGGGGTCTCGGGAGGATATGGTGAATGTTCCCGTGGGGTTTCGGAGAGGTTTCGCCAAAGGTTTTCGCTAAAGACTGCCGCAGTCACGGAAGGAAAACCGAAAAACATCCCGCAGTTAGTCGAGTCTCTTCGGAAAGATATCGTGAAGGCCTCCGCTGTTTCGGGTGCTTCTCGTTAATGGTTCCCGCAAACGAAAAGCTTCTAAGTCTTCGCGGATGTTTTGGAAAGAAATGGTGAAGCTCCCCGCCGTTTCGGGAGAGATTGATGAACGGCTTCCGCAAAAGGACGTGAGTGTTTAATTCTTTCGGCGCCCCTTTTCGGGATGCTATCGCGAAGGCCTCTGAAATTGTGGAGAGCTTTCGCCAATGGCTTCCTCCATTTCGGAACGAAAAGTTGAAGGCTTCCGCAACATTTCAAAGAAAGATTCTAAGTTCTTTTCAAAGTTTCGGAAGTCTTAGACGAATGGCTTCTGCCGTTGCGGGAGGATAGTCTGAAAGCCTCCGCAGTTTCGGGAGCAAAAGCCGAATGATTCCACATAGTTTCCTTGGCGCGTTCCGCAACTTTAAAAAATCTAAGTCTTTTTTGTGGGAGTTTAAACAAAAGCTTTCGTCTTTCGGGAGGAAAACCTGAATCCCTCCGTGTTTGCGGAAGGTTTTGATGAAGAACTCTGCTGTTTCGGAAGGGATTCATCAAATGTTTCCGCGACCTTTTCAACAATAATTTTGAATCTTTTTCGGGAAACTTATGACGAACGCTTCCGCTGTTTCGGAGAGATAGCTTGAATGGTTCCGCCGTTTCAGAAGCAATTCCTCAATAGCTTCCGCAATCTTTTAACAATTGTTTCGGGAGGAAAACTTGAATTGTTTCATGGGGCGCTCCGCAAAAAATAAAAAATATTTCTAAGTCCCTTTTCGGAAAGCTTAGACGGATGGTTTCCGCTACTGCGAGGCTTTACCAAATCGTTCCGCGATTTCGAGGAAGACTTCACGAAAAAAATTTCTGTTGAGACACAAGATCTTCTGGCAGACTTGGAGTTTTTTCATGACAAGATTTTCTGTTAAAAAACAAAGATAAAAGCTGGGAATGACTTATTAAGGCATCCTTTCTACAAAATGAAAGGAGGGGCCCCAATATGTACAATTTTTTTTTGGGGGGGGGGGTGTTGCTGCAACAACAGGACATATCATGGGACAAATTTGTTGTCAACAAACGACATATACTTGAAAAGTTTAGGTATGGATAATGAGTGACCTGTGTTGACGACGGGTTTTTGATAGATGGTTATTAATTTTAGGGAAAAACATTGTATTCTCATAATAGACACACACTAAACTTGATCCTGGACTATAATTCGAGCTTTTTAAGACTTGGGAACTATTTTTTATTATTTATCGAAACAATGTATGTTCAGAAAATGGTGTATTATCGACACATGTTTTTGTCTTCACATTTTCTTTCAAATGTTACTCTTATCAAACAAACTAAAACCAACACACTTCAAGGAACATCCTTGTATTTTTTTAAATTTTTTTGGCTTCGTCATTGTGATGATATTGAATTTTCATTGTGACTGATTTTTTAGACACTTAATTTTTTAATGATAAAGTTTAGTAAAAAAATAGAAAAAAATAGTAATCCTAAATGAAATTGAGAAAAACTTATATTACTAGAAATTAGATTGAATGATGAATCTACTGGTATAAAATCCAACATGTAATTCTCATGTTTTGCTGTGGTCCGACCTTATTAAAGTGACACATTTTTGAATTCTGCAGAAATGGTGCTGGAATTGTTGACCAGAAACTCTCGGCGAGAAAATGTCTTCCAAACTCTTGGCCTAGAGTTTAGTTCAAACTCTCATCCGAGAGTTTTTTTTAAAATACAGCGCGGCGATTGGTTCAAACTCTCAGCCTAGATTTTTTTTAAACTCTCGCCCCAGAGTTTGAACTCTCAAAACTCTCGGCCTAGAGTTTCAGTTTGACTTTTTTTCACATGATCATCCACCCGCGCTCCATTTTTTTCACTCCGTTTGTCAAAAAGTGTTTCCCAGGTTCGCGATTTCACCCCCAACAAAACCCCTTCGCATTGGCCCTTTCGGCAATAACCTGCTCACAGGTTGTTGCCGAAAGGGCCGGTGCGAAGGGGTTTTGTTGGTCAAGGGGAAACCACAAAGAACCTAGGTCTTTTAGAAAACCTTTGGGTCAGTTATAGCCAAAAAATGGTTATGTTGCCATGCTAGAATCCGTGATGAGTTGCAATCATGATGTGTGACGAAGAATACTAGTTCCCGGAAGGTTTTGACAATTGGCATCCTGAAAAGACAGAAATCCAAGCTTGGTGGGATAATACCATAAGAGAATTTAAAAGGAAAGAGAATAGACATCCGCATCTAAGTGACACACAGTGGTCAGATAGATATCTGTTCAACGATATTCACGAGATTTTATGGGCATCATTTCCCAACGAGCTGCATTCGTGGATCTCGAGGCTCGTAGAGAAGAAAACTTGTTTTCAAGGAGGAGTTCCTACAAAGTGGACTCCCGAGCTCACAGTGCAACTCAAAGAAATAGACAGCCCATTGGCACCCGCAGTTGATTTTTGGGTCGATCATATGCTAGAAGGCTTTGTAACAGAATTTGCTGTAGACACACTCAAATCCTACAGCCAAGCAGAAGCATACTTTTTCGAAGGATTTCAAGGTAAGTTCCTGAACAATCTCAGTCTCTACATTAAGATGCTGTTAGCTGAGGAAGGTGTTTTAAGAATGCAGTAATATTCTTAAGTTTTTCATGGTAAACAATATATTTAGTGATTCTAATGAAGAAACACATAATCTTAGCAGTGGCAAGAGATATAAATTTAATAAGAATCTTGGAGGCCCTGGACTCCATATTGATACTGAGATCCCGTGTAACATTGACAACGAAGCTGTACAACCATTTACTTCTGAAAACCCACTAGCTGCAGAGATTGCACCACCATTATCTCAAAACCCACCTGCTACGCAGCCCACCCCGCAGAACATTCATCCTAGTACACCTCTCCCGATAATCCCATTTGTTTTCACTGCACAGAGCCCTTTACAGCAGCCACGCACAAATTCAGGCGCTCCACCACCTAGTAGCGCAATGGAAAACACAGATATGAAGCTTCCAATATTCAAAGGAACTAGCCTAGAAGACCCTGATCAACATTGGTTTCTTGGTGAAGCCTTATGGAGTGTAAGACAAATCCAGGATGATGTAGTGAAGAGAGCACAGCTCATCACAACTTTCAGGGACAGAGCTTTACATTGGCTCATGAAATACTCTACCACACAGCCGAGAACCCTCGTAGAAATTAAAGCTGCACTCGTGGCTGAGTTCAAGAAACCTAAATATGAATCTCAGTGTATAACCGAATTGAAAGAAATAAAGCAGAAACTGACTGAAATAGTTTGGGAGTTTGATCATAAATTCAAGACCTTATGGGACCAAGTAAGATTTGTTATAGCTCCGGAACAACACAAGGAATGGTTCATTGTTGCACTGTTGCTCCATATTAGATTACCATTGATGCAGCAGAAGGTTGAGTCGTAGGCAAAGGCCTTGGAGATTGCAATGAAGCTAGAAGCTTCACCGATTGGTGAGACTAGTTCTGGGATGTCTCAGATCCAGAACCAGCTGACCACCCTGACACTAGAACTGCAAAGCATGAAGAATGGCAAAGAACAAAGGTATGAACCTAGACATGAGGTCTGGTGTACAGGTTGTAAAGGAGAAGGCCATGACCGGGAGCATTGCCCGTTATTCCGTGACTATCTTAATAGTGGTGTGCCCAACCCATTAAATCAGAATCAGGCCCCATGGTGTGAAATATGTAGAACCACAGGACACAGACCTGAAGACTGCTATCTTATACAGAAATATGTCAAAACACCTAAAAATTTATACTGCAATTTCTGTAAATCAATTGGACATGATGAATGCAACTGCCACGCATATGAATTAATGAATGAGAGAAAATGGGATATGGACTCAATGAGAGGCGCTGGCTTGTACCGCGTACAAGAAGATACCCAGCCAAAACAAGAGAATGCACAATATGACCAAGGAGGATACAGAGGTCGTGGTGGTGGATACCGTGGCAAAGGAAGAAATGCTGGCCCGGTGCAGGGGAGAGGCCACGGCTAGGTCATTTGTTATAATTGTGGCTAGCCAAGTCACGTATCTATAGATTGTGTCAACCCATGCACTACATGCAATTATTGTAAATCATTTGAGCATATTATTGAAGATTTCCTAGTACTAGAGGTGGAAATGCAGAAAAGAAGACGGACAGACGCACCAAACACAAACATCCAGTGGATCGCAGTAGAGAAAAGACAAGCAGAACGGAGCATCAATGTGGTCACATGCAGTGGAACTTAGAAACACCGCGATAGGGGAGCAAAAGCATCCACATCAGGGGAGGCTCACACAAAGTGTTCTCCTCTTGAGACAGAATGGATAAGGAAAGATCTGGGAAAAATACCTGCTCTCGACCTACAAAAGAACAAGGAAGTCTTTATCGACACGTGCGATAGCTTCAGAGAGCTAGCAATAGAAACACAAAGGATCTTGTTGCGTATTCAACCACCGCATGTTGAAGACATGCCAGTAGCCTATGAAAAAACAAGCACTGCGACAGATGTCAGCACTTCCGTTGTGCAGTTCCTGCGAAGCTGCATGAAGTTACTCAAAAGTGAAAATGCCATAGTTGAGTTGTAGAAGCTCATAAACCAATATGAGCCACAGACCGGAACATAGACTTCTGATAGCATAGTACATCAAATAAGGAAGCATAAAAGAACAGGCTGAGAAATGAGGCTTATCGCACAGATAGGAGATTTTGAAATGGATGAAGTCATCCTTGATCTAGGATCTGAAGTAAATGTCTTAACTAAGCATACATGGAAGCAGATGGGTTGACCAAAGTTGTCATGGTCACCTATCCAATTGAGAATGGCTAACCAAGAGAAATTGATACCATTTGGCCGGTTAGCTGACATGATAGTCGACATCGATGGAGTCCAAAGTCATACAGACTTCGAAGTTATCGAGATTGTGGATGATAGTCAGCCTTTTCCTGCTTTGCTAGGAATTGACTGGGCTATGGATAACTTGGATATTATCAACTTAAAGATGAAGAAGATGATATTTGAAGGAAAGCAGCTTAAGGTAATCGCACCGTTGGATCTTGCAGATGGTGACAAATACAACGAGCTGATTCAGGAGGAATCCAAGGTTCAAGACTTGGACAGACTATACCAACTCACAGTGAACCAGGAATATTACATCAATCCTACCGCAGATGGCACACTCAGTTGGAGATGTGACAGCTCCTGCGTATCTGATTCAGAGGTAGGGCTGGAAAATTGGCAAAGCCGGATGCATGAAGTATCAGCAAGAAGGTGCACGCAGGTTACGAAATCACTGCGCTAGATCATGAAGGAGGTAAGTCCTATTCCCACATATGATGGTTTTGCTAATGTTTATACTTTCATCCAAGAATACACTGCAGCTATTACAGATGAGCACAGATTACGAGCACTGGATATGGCACTGTGTGACACACCCGCCAGATGGTGGAATGCGCACAAGCAGACATTGACCACTTGGGACCAATGCAAGATTAAGATGTAGATTCAATTTTCCGACAGGGTTACTTTACCCTTTCAGAAGTTTAATGGACAGATATATCCTAGTCAGCATATTAAAGTCTGTTCGTAGGCATGGCTGGGAAGGCGATGTGAAGAATGGGTGCACCTGTTCGTGCATACCCTGGAGGACAATAGTCCAAAGAAATGGTACCTAGACCAAGAGTTGCGCAGAGAAACCACTGATTGGGAAATGTTGACTGCGAACTTCCAGAGGGACTTTAGCTTCGAGGACGAAAACCCACTGATCCATCAGGCATTGCAAATAATTAAGGAACACATATTTAGGGAAGACTGTCCTCACATAAATATGACATTGGAGGAATTCTTTGGGGCAGATACCTTTTCTGTGAACTTACAGTCGGAATGGAAGAAACATGAAGAACATACTATCGAGTGTTATAACCTAGTTGAAGAAGATGGGGATAGAAAGGAAGACGATGACGATGATTCGCACAACATAAAAATACCAGAATTGGAGGGTGCACGTGATGTAGAAGGACCTGCGTTAGAAATTCCAGACATGAGAAGACCAGTAAAGACACAGAAGGTGAATATTGGCACAAAAGAAGAACCGAAGTTTGTAGCAATCAGAGATTATTGGGACGATCAGATTGTTGCAGAGATCACAAACACCTTACATGAGTATCAGGAGTTGTTTCCAACAAAATTTAGATAAATGAAAGGAATTCTAGGAGACCTAGGAGTCATGAAAATAACTTTGAAGCCAGGCGCAAAGCCTGTCAAGCAGATACCATACAGATTAAATCCGCGCTATAAAGAAACAGTGCGCGCAGAGCTGGATAAGATGCTAAAAGCAGGAATCATTGAACCTGTCGAGGAATCCGAGTGGATTAGTCCCATGGTCGTTCAAGACAAGAAAATGAAGGGTGAGATCAGGATTTGTGTGGATCTCAGAAAACTGAATGATGCTTCTATGCACGACCCATTCCCCACTCCTTTTACAGATGAAGTGCTTGACAATGTTGGAGGGAATGAGGCCTATTCTTTTACTGATGGTTTTTCAGGGTATCATCAGATCAGAATTGATCCTGCAGATAGGCATAAGACAACTTTTTCTATAGAATGGGGGTCATTCTAGTACACAGTAATGCCCTTTGGCTTGAAGAACGCACCTGCCATATTTTCCAAAGTGGTCGTCGCAGCATTCAAAGAGTTTATGCATAAGTTTCTCGAAGCATATTTTGATGATTGGACTATCTTTGGCCTATTGAAGAACCATTGTGCGAACCTTAGAATGATGCTTGAGAAGTGTTGATAGCATCGGATCTCTTTAAATCTAAAGAAGTGTATTTTTTGTGTTCCTTATGGCATTCTACTTGGGAACATTGTTTGTAAGCAGGGATTGATGGTGGATCCTGCAAAAATTTCCATTATTGTGAACTTGCCAACACCAACCTCAGTCAAGATGTTGTGCTCTACCTTAGGCCATACTGGATACTACAAGAAATTTATAAAGGGTTATGCGTAGATAACCGCAACAATGGAAAAGCTGCTAAAGAAAGATGCACTGTTCATCTAGAATGCAGAATGTGAACAAGGGTTTGATACACTAAAAGAAAAGATGGTGACTGTGCCGATTTTAGTCTTTCCAGATTGGACGAAGCCATTCCATGTCCATGTTGACGCATCATGCATTGCTTTGGGAATCGTATTAGCCCAGCCAGGGGAAGGAGGTATTGACTACCCTATTGTATTCTCGAGTAGGAAGCTCTCAACCACAGAGAAGAACTATACTACTACCGAGAGGGAAGGCCTTGCAATGGTATATGCTCTACAAAAATTCAGGAATTAATTGCTTAGTGCGCACTTCCTTATGTTCACTGACCACTCTGCGTTGAAATACTTGGTCAATAAGCCAGTGTTAGGGGGGCGCATATGCAGATGGTTGTTTCTTTTCCAGGAGTATGATTTTGAAATTGTTGTTAAGCCAGGTAGAATGAACTTGGGACCTAATCATCTGTCAAGGATTGAGTCAGGAGAAGAGCCGACGAACATTGAAGACAGTCTGCTTGATGCGCAGTTATTTATTATATAGGTTGCCGATGACTATTATAAGGATATCATTAATTTTTTAACAACAGGGTTGGCACCGCAGGAACTATCTGTCCAGCAAAAGAAGCAACTAGTGGTGTGTCGCAGACTTCACTATAATTGCAGGTCAGTTATACAAACTCGGGCCGGATGAAGTCCTATGCAGATGTGTACTAGATCATGAGAAACCATTTATTCTAGCAGATGCACATTCAGGTATCGCGGGAGGTCACTATGCAGGAAGGGCTATCGCGCAGAATATACTGCGTGCAGGGCTATGGTGGCCCATGATCCACAAAGATTCCAAAGAATACTGCAGGAACTGTGATGTCTGTCAAAGGACAGAGAGACCTTCACGAAGAGATGAGATGCCATTAAATCCACAGTTGACCTTGTAGGCATTTGAGAAATGGGAAATTGATTTTTTGGGTCCTATAAACCCACCAGGAAAAAGAATTGGTGCAAGGCATATTATTACTGCTATTGATTACCTCACCAGATGGGAAAAAGCAAAAGCAGTAAAGGACTGCAGTGCCAGTACTACTGCGCAGTTCATTTTTGAAGAAATATTGTCAAGATTTGGCTGTCTAAAGATTTTGATGAGTGACCAAGGTACTCATTTTTTGAACAAGACCATTGAGGCACTTACAGAGGAATTCCACATTCATCATCAGCACAGTACTCCATATCATCCACAGGCGAATGGAACTGTTGAGGCTTTCAATAAAATTATGGAGAACGCACTGACTAAGGTCTACAATGTAAACAGAGATGATTAGGATCTGCGCGTTTCTTTGATGTTATGGGCATACAAGACCACATGCAAGAAATTGACAAGACATACACCTTTTCAGTTGGCTTATGGGCAGGAAGCTATAATTCCAATGGAGTACATTGTCCCTAGTTTAAGGATCGTTGCGTTCACAGGGATGGCAGACCGCGCAGCATTAGAAGAAATGTTGTTGCACCTTGTTGGGTTGGAGGAAGATCGCTTCATTGCCGACTTCCACCAGTAAGCTCAGAAAGACCGCGAGAAAGCTTGGCATGATCGCCATATAAAGAACAAGTGCTTTCAGGTAGGTGACCTAGTCCCCTTGTATGATATCAAATTCATGAAGTTTCCTGGTAAATTTAAGATGCATTGGCTTGGTCCATATACTGTAATACATGTTACTAACACTGGTGCAGTCCAGTTAGCCAATTTAGCTGGAAATATCCTACCGAATTTGATAAATGGAAGCAGGCTAAATCTGTATCATGACAGCCTTGCTTCGCAGAATATTGAATAACAAGCAGTGGAAGAGATTTATAAGTGTCAGGTACAGTTGAAATTGGACACTGGAAATGTAAACAAGTATGGACATGTATGATAAGTAGAACAATGTGTGTACCGTGTAGCACTGCGGAAGCTGTGCGAAATTAAAAAAAAAGGAACTGCGCAGTTAAAAATAGTACCACTTCGAAGTACCTGCGCAGGATCGCAGATGGCTCAGCGCAGCACTTAGAAAAATAGTCGTTAGAGTACTTTTGAGAAAATAGCCGTTAGATGACCGTTACAGCAACCGCTTCATCATTTGAAGGAAAGATAGTTGTTCTGGACACACTGACGACGGAAGGGACCAAAGGATTCGTTCAAATTGACCAATGGACACCTCATTAAAAGATCATCTATCCGTTGGAAGGCATGGGGAGGAATCAGTTGTGCCTTTAAATAACACTGCATAAGGACTCGCGGGTGTTACCAGACACTTAGAATTTTTCATTCCTCCATTCCTGTGTTAGCAATCCTTAGTCATATCTCAGAAACAATTGCCTACTCTCGCCAGTGAATGTACAAATCACCAGATAGAGAAGAAGAGCTTACACTTCAAGAAGCAACCCGAGTCTTTCAGCACGGGGGAAATGCAGAGTTAATGAAAACCCCTTCCAAGAAGGTTGTAACAGAACAAGGCCAAGGATCCCATAGATCACCTCGCCATACTCCAATCATGCAGGACAAAGGGAAAGATAAAGGGAAAGACGTAAATGAACCACGAAGCAAGATTCTAAAGATGGGCCAGACGGTACAAAGATCGTCGGTCTTTTAGAAAGAACCATTGAAGCTGACACCAGAGTATATATCACCACGGGCGTTGGATGCCCCAGTCTTTAAACTGGTTAAGACCGCTAAATATGAAATCTCATTGTCTCTGATATCAAAACATGTAGAGGTTTCCAAGAACCTACTCGGAAAGATTCCGGACTGTAAGTGGGAAGATTTTGACCTCCTAGGTGTGCAAAAGGAAGAGCCCCACATGCCTAAGTACCCACAGTTCCATCCTGACTAGTATATGTGCTGGAAAAAGGATGCCAAGGGCACATTTAACTTGGTTTCCGAAAGCTGGATGACACTGGTAGTTCAGTCAGGATTGTTGAACCTCCTCAAATTGCCACATTTTGATCACTCACTGGAATTTAATGCCATGGTTCGCACACTGATGGCACGAATCCACCAGGGATACTTGTGGCTAGACAAAAATATTGATGTCAACATTGCTTTGATCCACTGCATAATAGGCCTCAGCAAGCGCAGTAAGGATCCCAAGCAGTTCTTCCAAGGGAAGAGTAAGGAAAAAGAAGCTGTCGAAAAGATGAAGAAAAGACATGCATTGGTGAAAGGGAAAAGAGGTTTCCCCACAAAAGAAATTGAAGACAGAACGACAAAATTTATCACACAGCTGCTTGCAGGAAAAATCCTCAGAACAACTAGGCCACCAGAGGTGCCTGCGGGCGTAGTACTACTCGGTGCCGCAGCAGCTGAAGGCACCGAGTTCAATTGGTGTCAATATATTTTGAATGAGTTCTTGGATGAGCTCAATGATACCCAGGAAAACGGTGGACAGTTCCACTTCATATGGCTGATCATCCTCATCGCCTTTTCCGGATGGAAGGAGACAAGGGACTATGTGGGTGTCAATATAGAAACCAATGATCCCAGAGGATTTCGGTATGCCAACCTTTGGGAAAATATCAATGCAGAGCGACAGCATGCGACAGCTGAGGTTTTCTATCAATATTACACTCAGCTGTGCGATGCGATTATCCATACACCCTGCATCACAAAGCAAATAACATCGAAGTACATTCACGTTCTTGATTTCAGTGCAGACATGTGATGTATATTCATTTCACCCAAGGCAAGAATGAAGAAGCCAGAATGGTACCCAGGTAACTACCATATGTATGAGGAGGACATTGAATCCCTCATGAAGGACTGGCCCGCCGACTTCTGTGTGGAAGTCATGGATGTTGAGACAGACTTTGACGAAGACGAGCCAATCCCTCTATCATGCTCGATTGTTGAAGAAACATGAAAGTGGAAAGAGCTTGAGACCTCGCAGAAGCTGAAGGCACGGAAGAAGATGAAGGCCACAAAGACTCAAGCTGAGACAGTGCTGAATGAAGATGACTTTGACATGATAGTAGAAAGGGTCTCAGAATAGATGCAGGAGCTCATGACTGACAGAGACAAAAAGGATCAGGTCATCCAGGATGACCTGAAAAAGACTAGGCTCGCACTGCAAGGCCTTATGAAGAAAATGGACGAGGTCCAAAGGAGCATAACCTTGCCGCGCGAAGTAGGAGTTGAAGGGAGGTCAATAGGAACCTCGCAGCAAATGCCGCCACAGTTAGCCATAACGCTTCCGTCAAAGACCAGGATTGTCCATGTGGACCCATTGGGTATTGCATTGCCAATGACAGAACAGGTCACCTTGGACACAAAGGGAGTCAAGCGGGTAGAGCTCGACTTGGCCAAAATTCCCTTACCAGGCTTGCACTTCATCCACACGCAGATCGTCGAAAAGATGCATGAACGAATGGTAGAGTCAATGAAGTCACAAGCGGAGCTCACTGCAGCCAATAAACAGCTCGAGTTGCGCGCAGACATGCAATTGCACGATGAACAGGACCACCAGAAACAATTGGAGAATACCATATCCACTGTTGCCTAGGATATTGAAGGTATAGAACTCCAGGATGATCCTTCAGACACAGTTCTGAGGATCGGAGATAAGGTGAGATCCTTGAAGTCAGAGATGTAGGATAAAGAGATTTTTTATGTGGCCCATATTTCCACATTGAAGGTAAAACTGAATAAGCAGACGCCATTAACTGAGCAGTAGTTAAGAGAGAAAGCAGTGAGTGCTTCCGCGCAGAACATAACGAGTGAGATGGCTAAGTGACAAGATCTCTTGGAAAAAGTTTCAAAGGCATTCACTTCCCTTGAAGAGGATCAGGGGCTACTGCAGGTAAAGACCGCGGTAAAGGAAAAGCAGACCGCGCTAGAGAATTTGGACAGAGAGCTCAAGGCTCTGCCACCCAGGGAGAGGCTCTCCAGGTATAAGGAAGTATCAGGCTTGAATAAGCAATTCCAGGCATTAAGAGAGAAAGAGATTGAGATGGACAATCAGTCACAGCAACTCCTGGAGGATGCTACAGCAGTGTCGCAACAAATAGAAGACAAGCTAAAGGAATTGTGCGACAACCAGGAGTAGGTATAAGGACAGATTGGAGAAGAGATAACTCCAGCACTGCTTGAAACAATACAACAAGTTGAATAGGATACCAAAGAAGTAGTGGAGCAGTTTCTCGGTGCATATAATGAGTTTGCGGCCAAATTAGTTCGACCAGTCGCGGAGCAGAGTGAGATGATCG
This sequence comes from Larix kaempferi, assembly GCA_027924585.1. NCBI lineage: Eukaryota > Viridiplantae > Streptophyta > Pinopsida > Pinales > Pinaceae > Larix > Larix kaempferi. Next base: position 1,546,810 of record BSBM01000841.1, read on the forward strand.
AAGCAGCAAGTGGCTCAGGGACGAGCCACATGTAAGTGTGACCTGGGCCCAACAATGCTTGAGATCATTTCTCACTCTCAACAAAAGCCTTTTTTGACATTGTGTCCTCACACCTTGCCGCATTGATTTGCGTGCCACATCAGCAGCTTGCGGATTTTATAAAAATTTTGCATCACAATTTATACATGAGCCCTTCAGTCCATCCATACTACAATCATGGCGTTGTTTGGATATCATTCATCAACCCGCAAGGAGGCCCCATCATTGTTACCCCCCTATCACTATGCTTGACCCCCATACATGTCCCTTGATTGAACACTTCCTCCTTGCCTTACCATTACTTTTGTTCAGTATGATTTTATCCCTTTTTCATGCCAATCAATTCCTTTACAAAAAAGGCACTTAGGGAGTTTCTGTTAAGCTCTTTTTTTACTCCTAAAACAATGAAAAGATTGCCGAGAAATCTTGCTTCCTTTCATGCTCGTTAAATGTATTTGAAAGGGTGTCTACCTGGTATAAGTTTACCCCTTTTCTAGACCTTGTAGACTAATTATGAAAAAGGAATACTCTAGTCACATAAGCTAGAAGAGTTATTCATTGCATCCTTTTATGCTTTTTTGGGCCTTGCAGGAGACTAACACAAAAAAGAACCCCCTTGGATTCTACTTACTGCTTTCAGACTCTCTAAAACTGAAAGCAACCATGAGCATGAATTGTCCTGGGCTCATACAAATCCACATGACAGTACCATTGTTGAGCACACTTTTATCCCTTCTTTGAGCTCCTTAAACAATGAAGAAGGCCCCAAGGGTGCCTCTCAGTGCCACAACAAAGCATATATAATCACACCATCATAGCAGCTTCCCCAATTTGGTCTCCTTTGTTCAGAGTATTCTGCGATATGCCACCGTGAGAGTTTCCCGATACCATACATCAGCTTTCCCTTGTCAGCCTCTCCCATTAAAGTACATACCCTTGATCTTGTAATACCTGTACCCAAAGTTGGTTTCCAGGTCATCCATGTCATCATGCTATGAACAAAGGAAGTTTGAGTCCCCCCACTCTATGACCCCAATTATTCCCCATCCCCGCAGTATGTAAGTCCCACTATCAATACTATCACCTCTCGGTTGTACACCTCGTGCTCCTATTAAGGAAGTATCATTGCCTTGATAGTTGCAGGTCTCCCTCTGTCGAGGCCAACCAATCTATTCTAGAGATAGACCCAAAGGTCCCTGTTCCTTGGACTCATCACTATCAGTGGTGAGTGCCTACTGGTCATTTTGAAAGGAGTCCTTAGTGCCTCTCCAAATGATTGTTTCTCACATGCTCGACGTCAACACCTTGATTGCATCATTGAGATTTGTACAGGGTATCAGTCCTTTCAGTTATTAGTTGAAGACCCTGGATGTCACCTGACTCTAACACATTGGTGAGTCTACTTTAGGAACAACCAGTTATATGTTCCTGTGGATATCCGGGCTACGCTTGGTGACAATATTCGAAAATACCCTAGTTTTATTCTTCTTCGAGTACACATCCAGATACAGTTCAATGTACCCTTGAGACTCTGACTCACAGTTACTGAATCCATCTAGTTGTTGGATACCTTCAGATCCAGCAGTTCATCAGCCCTTCTAACACCTCATTTAGAATGGTTTTTGCTCTTTTCCAGTGTATCAGTTCTTCAGATCAGTCATGGTACAACCATGAGTATGTCCCATCATTGTGTCCCCTTTGGACCATTATGATGTACACAACAGGTTTATATGTATTGTTGAGGTACCCTTTTGGGCCTCACTGTTATTTATATGTATTAATACGAGCATGGGTATGCCCTCCTCATCCATATATTGAGATTATTTCTCATTCACTATTGAGGCCATGTATTTTTAGTTTGTATGGGACCGTTGTTCCAGTCTCCAATCGGTCTTTTCTCTCCTCCAAACCAAAGGAAAAGGACAAAAGAAACTATGATGTCTATCGGTCATACAATGAGATCCTTCCCTCACACATAAGGGGGCAATCTGTTAACACACAAAAAGTGCTCACTAGCTCATTTCCCTATTCACATGACCCATTTGTCCACTTTTCCTATCATTTTAGCCTCTAAAACCTCAAAAAACCCTCAAATGGTCACCAAAAAGGCCAAAATCCATCTTTTTCTCCTCAAAATATTTAGTTTTCCTTAAAAAATACAAAAAACCCTCCAAAGGGGTCCAAAATTCCCAAAAATCAATTAAAAGGGAATAAAATTTAAAAATATATTTAAAAAAGGAAAAAAGAGGGAAAAAGAGGGAAAAAGAGGGAAAAAAAACCTAAACGATTTTTACCAATACCATTGGTTACCTTAAACCATGGTTGTATTTTCCATCACCCAAAAGCTATAAAAAGGTGATAGAGGCTCCCCATTATTCATCCACATGCATCTTATCCTCATGCTGCCAAAATTACTCTTGAGCTTAGCCCATCCTTTTTGAGCTTGAAGTTCTTCATTAAGAGTGAACCTTTGGCCCACCCTTGAAGCATATTGGAGAAGAGAGAGACCATTGGAGCAATGGAGCACTACTCCTGCACTACTACAAGAATTCCAACAACCTCACCCTTAAGGTAAACCATTGCAAACCTTTGTTTGCTCATTAATATAAAATATCAAGTTTTTTATTGTTTCTCTCATGGATCTAGTTTTTTACTGTTCTTGATCTAAATTTATTTTCTTGTACATGTTAGATTAATTTCTTACTTTTTACATTAATTTTTACTGTTTGATCTGAACTGCTACTACGGAGTTAGTAGGTGCTCATTTGCACAAGCTTGGGTGAAAACCCAAGCTACAGTACCCAAGGTTGTAAAGGAATTTCATCTACTAATATTGGTTGGCCCATCTACTGACATTTGTTACAGTTTTTAACATACTTCATGACATATTTGAAAAGAGTGGGCCAATAATACCCCAAATGTAAGACTTTATACGCAGTTATTTTATCAACAACGTGACCTCCACACAACTAGTTGTGACATGCTTTCAATATGTCAAATACCTCATATTCTCATACACACCATCAGATAATGAAATATGGTCCTTTATGGAAGAGACCTCCTCCAATCCATGAATATGTGGCACTTAAATTGACAATCTTCTGCTTGTCCCTATGCGATATATGTTGTGGTAACATTCATGTAGCCAAGTACTTAGCAATATTGGTGAACCAAGGAGAGTTAGTAGATACTATAAATAAATGTTCATTGGGAAAATTATCATCTATAGGAACTATTTAAACTTCATTATGAAATATAGAAAGAAAATCTGCAACTAAATTTTCTCGTACAGGTCTAGCTAAAATATTGATATTGAAGTTCTATAGAAACAATATCCACCTAGTTATTCTACCATTTGTAATGGATATGCTCATAAGATACCTAATAGAAGAGTGGTTGGTGTGGATGAAAACCTCATAACTAGTAATGTAGTTCCTATATTTATTTATAGCATGTACAACTGCCAAAGACTACTTTTCTTTGACCGTTTAGTTTAACCTAGTAGGTGTTAAATTCTTACTAACAAAATAAATGGCAAGCGTTCGTTGATTCTCTTTTTGAACCAAGAATTCTCCAAGTGAAGTATAATAAGCATAAGTTGATATATGAAAAGGAAGAGACCAATTTAGTCCCCTTAATAATGGTGCTTTAAAAATATTTTCCATTAATTTCTCAAAATAATTTTGACAACAAAGATCCTAAAAGAAATCAACATATTTATTAAGTAATTTAAACAAATGTGTAGCTATTTTCGTGAAATTTTCTAAGGAACACTTGTAATAACCCACATGTCCTAAAAATATTCTTACATATTTTGGATTCTTTGGAACTAGAAGCTTTGAAAGGACATCAATATTTGTTTGGTCAACTTTAATTCCCACACAAGAGATGCTGTGACCAAGAGAAATACCCTTAGTTAACAACATAAATCAATTTTTACTACTTAATGTAAGGTTAGTTTCTTGGCATCTGATCAAAACCTTCTTAGGATTCTCTAGTTCTTCTTCAGAAAAGTTACCATATACATTGATGGCATCCATGTACATCTTAACGTAATCATGAATCAAATCAAATAAAATACCCAATACTACGCATTGACATGTAGTTGGTGCATTGCATATCCCAAAGGGTAGCACCCTGTAAGAAAATGTACCCAATGGGCATGTAAAGGTATTTTTATCTTGATCTTCAAGTGCAATTTGTATTGGCTTATATCCACTTGAACCATCAAGAAAATAAAAATATTTTTTTTCGAACTAGGGTATAAGTCACAACTTTATTGAAAATATGCACCCAATATATGGTCAAAAGATATAACATTTGCGCATTCATAGATTTAGGTGCAAAAGATAACAATATATTATTATTAAATCAAGCGCGAACAGTGGTGAAATCATATATATGAATCATTACACATTAATTTTGAAGAGAATAAAGACAATGATTTTATTATCAGAGTGCCTAAATATATGAAGGGGGTTACAATATATAGGTGAATGATTTTGAATTAGGTCAGAGAGAAAATCGAATTTTCCATGCCATGTAGAGAGTTTATTCCATGTAGAGAGGGCTAGTTAGGATTAACTGAGAGCAAATAACCCTAATAAGTCATGCATGCACCTCTAGATTGTGTTAACCGATAAAAGGACCCACTGATCACTCAGTTAATTGAATGACAACATGCATGTCCTTAAAATATATCAATAAGGGTGCTATTGACTTAAATTGGGTGTTAATGAGTGTTAAAGGCCAGTTAGATTTAAGTTTAGACTAAATCAGTGGAGTAGATTTAGCTCTAACTCATGTTATTCCTTAAATCATGTAAAAACTCCCACAAATCAGGGAATGTTCCCTCAAACCAAGGAAGGCACCCAAAAATCTATGGATTGGTATCATGGGTGACTTAGGAAGTGGATTTGAATATGGTGTTAGGAACCCATGTCTTTATTTTGTTAGTATATTGTTGTTGGACGCATATGCCTTGTAAGTCGTTCCATAGTATTTGTTGATCCATAGTTTGTATGGGCCCATGGTTTTGACCCGTAATAATTGTTGATCTATATTTTGTATTGGCCCATGGTTTGTATTGACACATGGTATTGACCCATGGTATTGGCACCTAGACTTAGTATATAAGTGTGTGTTGAGGCCTATGAAGGCACCGTGAAGTTAATTGTATTGAGCTTGCTCAAAGGAGGTTGCCCCCTCGAAGTGGCCCGTGATCAATATAAAAGTGATTCTGAGTTCTGCTATTTCTGATATCTCGTGTATTTGCATTAATTAATTATTGCAGGTTCTTCACATCTAGTATTAGAGCACTTTCTTGGGCTCGTTGGGTGAAATTTCTGCCAATTTTTTTTTTTCGCATCTGTTGCAGCTTCGGATTTGGGAATAATCCCTATCCGCTTAACTGTGGGAAGTACTTGGGCATAAGCCCTAAAAATCATTGTGAGGAGTACCACAGGAACCCCAAAGTAGCTGGCCCATTGAGAGGACCTGCCAGCGAAAAGGGCAACGACCCCTACTTGATTGACTAGTTCCCACCCGTGAGGTAAACTAAGAGCTGTCGTTTGTGGCAAAGCGGTTATCAGTTTTACCTGAGCCGTGGAGTGAGGGGTATTGCCCCAATACGCAAGCTGTTAGACAACATTGGTGGCTGAGTGAAGCACCTGAACTGTTAGGAAGCCGTACATACCTGGGGTCCATATCTATTTTCAGATGAACTGTTGTCGATCACTTCCACTCCAGATCTAGCCATTTCAGATCTATTCTGAAATTCGTTCCAGATCCAGCCGTTTTCGATCCCTTCCATGCCATTGCAGATCCATCTGTTGCGGATCCCTTTTGCATTGTTGTTGCCGATCCATTTCTGGAAAACAAAAAAAAAGAAAAAAAAAAGGTTTTTCGGCCATCTCTCCCTTGTTTCAACTCTGTTTTCCCTGAAACTTCACTAACATCCCTGCAATCCCATTCTGCATATTTCATTCCTGAAGACCCTATCCCAAATTCCACTTCCCAAGACCAGAAATCCCACATTTGTCTATTTTTAGGGTTTTCCATAACTTCTTCAATTTTCACCCGATTGCCTTCAAATTTTACCATAGAGTTCCTGCTTCTGAAATCCCCATTTTTTGCTTCCCTGTCCCTCAGAAAGTGTCGAAAACCTAGTCAAACCCCAATTACCCCTCCGAGTTTTTTCCAAATCCAATTTTCCCCTTACTAAATAAGCTTGTGTTTGTATTTTTCTATCCATTACCCCCCCACAAAAAAAAAATCCTGGTTATGGTTGTCACTTGCATAGGAGAAAAAACCATGGAGGAAGCACTTGCAACCATCCAAACCAAACTCCAAGATTTGGATGAAAAATTTCTCAGCTTCCATCTTCAGCATTCAGCCATGAACAATAACCGACAACCAGAATCGTCTACAGCCATTGGGTTCTCTTCTTCTAGCAATTTTCGTGGGCTGAAGCTTGATTTTCCTCGCTTCAATGGTACTGATCCGACTAGATGGATATACCGAGCAGAACAATATTTCAGTATGCATAATACTTTTGATGTCCAGAAAGTTCCACTTGCATCCTTTCATTTGGAATAGGAAGCCCTTCAATGGTACCTTTGGTACATCAAAGCTCATCCCGAGCCAAACTGGACAGATTTTTGCCAACTCCTTTTGCCACAATTTGGTCCTAGTGCTTTTGATGACTTCATAGGAGCACTCACTAAACTTCACCAAATTGGCACAGTGTGAGAGTATTAAACAGAATTTGAGAAACTGGCCAATCACACAGAAGGATTGTCTAATGAATTCTACAGGAGTTGTTTTATCAGTGGTCTCAAGGATGAAATCCGCTCAGAAGTCAAAATGTTCTGTCCCAACACAATGATGGAAGTCCTAGGGTTGGCTAAGTTGGCAGAGGACAAGATCGCAGCTCAACAACACTCCAAACCCATCTTTGTTCCCTTCAGAAATATGGGTTCCCAACGACCTCCCATCACGCCTACTCCTCAAACAACTCCTATCAAGCATTTGTCCGAAACAGAGATGCAGGCACGCCGAGAAAAAGGGCTTTGTTATAATTGTGATGAGAAATTCACTCGGGGACATAGATGTGTTCAACAAAAGCTCTATCTCTTGGATGTGGATTCTCCGCCTGCCTCAGAAATTGGTGAAGAAGCTCTAGATACAGTAGATGTTCAGGTCGACATTCAACACCCGCCTGTTGACACCCCATCTCAAGATGAACCACCCGAGATCTCTCTCCATGCTGTAACTGGAGTCACCACCCCACAAACAATGCAGGTCAGGGGATACTTCAAGAATCCCCCTCTTACCATACTCATTGATTCTGGTAGCACTTATAACTTCATTGATCCTCGGATTGCCAAACAGGCTGATTGTTTTGTCCATCCTTGTTCCAACTTTGAAGTCATGGTTGCCAATGGGGGCACCTTACCTTGCAAGGGGAAGTGTCATAATGTGTGTATCTCTATGGAATATTATAACCTGCGCTCTGACATGTTTTCCTTGTCCTTAGGTGGATGTGATGTAGTTTTGGGCGTTCAATGGTTACGCACACTTGGCCCCATCTTATGGGATTTTGATGAACTTTGGATGCAGTTTTCAGTCAATGGAACACAACACAAATATATGGGCTTACAACCAGGGTCTCTCTACATCATCAGTTCACATCGCTTAGAAAAGATCCTTAAGAAGAATTCACATGGTGTCATTGCTCAGCTCCATTCCCTTCAAATGCACCCACCAACGGTCTCCACTGCTTCCTTGGATAGATATGCAGGTGTCTTTGTTGCACCAGTGGGCTTGCCGCCTTCACGAGACCTTTCCAGTAAGCATTTTGCCGCATCTACATCTCAACAAGACATGATGGCTATTTTGCATGCAGTACAAAAGTGGCAGCCATCCCTATTGGGGAATTATTTCTGCATCAAGATTGATCTCCAGAGTTTGGAAGCTTTCCTGGAACAACGGGTCTCCTCCCCAGCACACCTGAAATGGGTTCTCCAACTCATGGGTTATGACTATGCGACCACTTACCAGAAGGGTAAGGACAATATGGTGGCAGATGCTCCTTCTCGCATATTTGATGACCCAGTTTCTCTTACAGCTATTTCTCTGCTTGTTCCAAATTGGTTGCAATCTGTTCAACGGGGCTATCTCTTCTATGAACTCCATGCTTCTTCATCAACAGGGCACTCTGGGTTCCTCAAAACGTATGACCAAGAACAATGTAACTTCTTTTGGAAGGGATTGAAAATGACAATTCAATGGATGGTGGTTGACTGTGATACTTTCTAGGTCAACAAGGGTGAAACGACCCTCCTTTTGGGACTGCTCGAACCCTTTCCCATCCCTACACAGATTTGGACAACTATTTCTATGGATTTCTTGGAAGCGATCCAGTTGTATAGTACCACATCTAAAAGGACACCATATGAAGCAGTCTTTGGACAGGCACTGCCAGTTCTTCTTCCATACACCTTCAGCAGCTCCCCAGTTCAAGTAATTGACTCAATTCTTCGAAACTGTGATCAGCTTCTTCTCATTCTGCAGGACAATCTTCACATGGAAATAATTTGACTGAAATAACACGCCAATCAGCATCGTTCTGCATGCACTTTTCATGTTGCTGATATGGTTCTTCTTCATCTACAGCCTTCCATGCAATCCTCCCTGAAACTCAAAAGGCGCCAGTGGCCCGAAATGCAACCGGAGGATGCTACAGGGGACCCACTCCTTCAGATTCTGCATCAATTTCCACATCTAAAGCTTTGAGGACAAAGCTTTTTCTAAGGGAGAGGGGATGTTAGGAACCCATTTCTTTACTTTGTTAGTATATTGTTGTTGGACGCATATGCTTTGTAAGTCATCCCATAGTATTTGTTGATCCATAGTTTGTATTGGCCCATGGTTTTGACCCGTAATAATTGTTGATCTATATTTTGTATTGGCCCATGGTTTGTATTGACACATAGTATTGACCCATGGTATTGGCACCTAGACTTAGTATATAAGTGTGTGTTGAGGCCTATGAAGGCATCGTGAAGTTAATTGTATTGAGATTGCTCAAAGGAGGCTGCCCCCTCGAAGTGGCCCGTGATCAATATAAAAGTGATTCTAAGTTCTGCTATTTCTGATATCTCGTGTATTTGCATTAATTAATTATTGCAGGTTCTTCACATATGGTTTGTCCCATTAGACTCATCAATATTATCTCGAGGATGGTTATTTACTCTAACACCCCCCCATAAGCCTAACTATAAAAACTAACTAAGTAATAATAATAAAAAATGGGTCCTGGCAATTTTGAGCCATATTAGGTACCCATGCACACACAAAGAAGAATTATTTGTAAATCATGAAAGAGGGAAAAAAACCTTGCGGGACCCCCCCCATAAAAGAGAATGTAAAAGCAAAGAATTTATCTACTCATAAAAATTGGTGAGTAGTAGGAGCAAAGATAAGGCTCTAAATACTAAAGAGACATGTGGGAGGTATCCTTCAAAAAAACCTAATTTGGGACAAGTCCTCCAATGGGATATTTCATCTTTTGAATGTAAGTGAATATGTCGTGATAGGACATGAGTTGTGAAGCTTCTAGGGCCTCTTTCAACAAGACTAGATTTAGCATACCAACTATATATGTAGCAATTGAGTTGGGGAAATAGGAGATCCATGGCTGCAAAATATCTCTTTGATGGATGAAAAACACTTTTTGATGGCTTCTAAATCTCTCTTTGGTGGCTGCAAATGATCTCTTTCATGGCTGCAAGTACACTTCTTTGATGGTTGTAAATGAGCACTCCTTCGATGGCTGCAATTGTACTTCTTGATTTATGTAAATGAGTACTATAAATGGGATCTTTTGTGGCTTAAAAAAACTTTCTTTGGTGGCTTCAAAAAGCCTTCTTTGATGGCTTCAAAAATCCTTCTTTGGTGGCTTGCAAACATCCTTCTTCAATCTGCAAGAGTAGTGGCTACAAAAGCCTTCTTTGGTGGCTACGAAATCCTTCATTGGTGGTTGAAAAAGCCTTCATTAGTGGATGAGAAATCCTTATAGGGTGGTTGTGAAATCCTTCTTGGGTGGTTGCGAAAGCTCTTCTCAACTTGCAAAAACTTGATAAACAATACTAACATACTAGCTAGTTTAGCACCCCCTAGCTCTGATACCATATAATATTTGAGCATTCATAGATCTAGGTGCAAAAGCTAACAAGATATGATGATTAAATCAAGCATGAATGGTTGTGCAATAATATATATGAATCATTACACATTAATTTTTAATAGAATAAAGAAAATGATTTTATTATCAGATTGCCTAAATGAATGAAGGAGGTTACAATATATAGGTGAACAATTTCGAATTAGGTCAGAGAGCAACTTGAATTGTCCATCCATGTAGATAGAGTTTATGCCATGCTGAGAGGGATAGTTATGATTCACTAAGAGTAAATAAACACAATAAGTCATGTATGCACTCCTAGATTGAGTTAATTGATAAAAGGACTCACTTATCACTCAATTAACTTAATGAGAACATGCATGTCCCTAAAATATCTCAAGAAGGGATCTATTGAATTAACTGGGGTGCTAAATGAGTGTTAAGGGTCAGTTAGAGTTAAGTTTAGGCTAAATAAGTGGAGCATATTTATATCTAACTTATTTTCTTCCTTAAATCATGTAACCCCCCCCCCCCCAAATAAGGGAATGTGCCCTCAAACCAAGGAAGGCACCCACACATATAAGGATTGGTCTCATGGGTGACTTAGGAAGTGGATTTGAATGTGGTTTGTCCCATTAGACTCATCAACATTAGCTCCACGAGGGTTATTTACTCTAACAAAATAAAGAGAAGATGAAACAGAATATAACAAAATTTGAATTAATGAGAAAATTATGAATTTGGTTCTCTTCAGTATTCTCTAAAAAATTCATAACTTCGTCTATTGTAAAAAATGATTGTATAAACTCTTTATCACTATTTATATTATCAATCCATAAATTTTTTTCTAGATCAATTAAATATCTTGCAGGTGGATACAAAGTCACTTTCTTGATTAAATCACCATGTGAGATAATCATGTTCCCATACCTGTAACTAATGAATGCATCTACAGTGGCTAACCATGGTGTTAATGCCTAAATTTCACACACATGTGAAATTTTAGTGATTCTTGCAGTAAGGAACATCAACATAAAGAATGCATTTCACTAAAGGCATCCTCAACAAATCCAAAAGACATCATGAGTCCAAAAGTTCCCAAGTCCAGTCAAAATAAGAGGCCACGCAAATGAACCATTTTTAACCCGCGCTATAGTGCATGTTATCAATTAAGTACCCACGCGATACTCACATCGCTATTCCTTCAATAGTCGCACTACTGTAAAAATGGTGGGACCACCTACTTCCTGTGGTGCATTGAAGGCTCCATCACCTCCAAGGATATGAATTCGGCTCCTCACACACTTGGTGGCATTAAATAGCCCCCTTGGTATACCTTGGAACTAGTTCATGGAGTAGATGAGTTCACATTTGAATCTAGTTGTCTGTTGGCCACCTCTTGGCCTATATAAGGAAGCCATTGGCATTCATTTTGTAGAGAGAAAATAATATCAAGGTTATGCTAATGGATATGTTTTGCATATACCTCATAGCCCACCTCTTCCTACCATTGTAAGCATTCCCAAACTCCCTTTCCACCTTCCTTCAAGGGGCAATAGTTTATATCCATTGTTCTATCACTCACTTAGCATATAGTTTGGACAAAAAAGGCCTACCTAAAGGATATTTTTGGCTTCCCTTGAAGCCCATACCTCCCAGGTGTTGTACGAATTGACCATTGGGAAATAAAAAGTGGTTTGGCATTATTACCTTTTATTGTTGTTGGAGTTTGCATTCTCCCACCATTTCCTTTTTTATTCACATTTTTTTCAATTTTCTTTGTTTTATGTGAATTCCACTAACAATCTATTGCAGGATCACTTGGAGGAAAACCACAACCACCCACATGGGATCCAAGTATTGAGGCGTTGCTACAGCCTACAAGACCTACCCCCTTACCAATTGGATGAGTGCACACTTGTGCAATTTTTTCCACGATAGTTTTAATGGGGACTCCACTTATTTTTGTTTATTTATTTTAAATTAGGTTGTTTTATGTTGATCGACTAATTATGGGTGTTTATCATTTGTAGGAGATCAGGTCTACCACCTCCTTCTCCTGAATTCCCCCCCTTTCGGCCACAATTAATTTCTACACAGTATCACATATCCTAGCCTCTCGACCGCGGTACACACACAGAAATTCCTTCGACAGTCACGCTACTCTGCAAGTAACTAATTCATGACCCACGCGACCTACCGTTGTTTGAACCATGCACCTTTTCCATGTTCTATCCACGCTACAATGCATCTTTTTTTTTTTATTTTTCCACATTATCGCACGATAGAGTATTGTTTGGCAGCGCTACAGTATTTTGATTTTCTTTTATCTACATATTACAATCTTGCATCCCCATTGCTGCTCACTAACGAACTTAAATTAAGTTAATTTGCAATAATTACTTTTGTAGTAATTAGTTCACCTAGACCAATATTAGGGAGTAAAGAGTTCATCTATATCGAAACTTACCTTGGTAACCAACCTTGAGGATTTCAACAGGCCTCATTGTTGTCACTAGTATTCAAGACCATTCTTGTTTATGCACAATTGACATGTTTTTAATATTAAAGCTAACATAGAATCCACTTTTTGCACACAAGCAAGTACCTAAAGACTCTTGTCTCCCCTAGGATGCTCTTCACCTCGCACTTCTTGTGAGCTCGGTGAATTAGAAAAGGGTGGGAAGTGTGAAAAAGGTCCATTGCACACTTTTCAATTAGTCAGCATTTTGATTTACTAAGCACCTTGAGCACCTTTTAGAGTTAAACGTACATCTACTTTTGCATTTACTTTATATAATATTCTATTTAATTTGTCGACAATTGATTTGCTTTCATCACATGTGTTTGCACCACTAGCACACACTAAGAGACCTAAAGACTATTCTGATCCATATATGCTCTTCACCTCGGACTTCTTGTGAGCTTGGTGAATCAGAAAGGTAGGAATTTTGAAATACCTCTCTTACACTCCCTAAGTGAAATCCGAACCCCTTAAAATCAACTTTGTAATTATCCAACCAACTAAAATCCTCCAAAGGAGGTCACAAAATAACATTTTAGTTAGGTAGGATTGATTGGGATAGGAATCCATTAATGCCCACCAATCCAGTTTCATTATCAATATTTTGAAACATAGCATTGTTGACTTATAGGGTACTTTCAAAATCCTGAAATAAGCAAGTGTTCAAAGAAAACCTGGATCAGAAGTGTGCCATGACCAAGGAGGTGAAAGCCAAGTTATAGCTACCCTACTCTCCCCTATGAGCCACTCAACATGTTGTAGGGAGACGACACTATACAATGTAGGATGAACCACTAATCCACACTTGACACACAGTATCTTGGTGGCCAAACATAGGATATCACCAAGGATTAATGGTGGGTACAATTGACCCGTGAAGTTAGCTATTGCCATTTGGAAGTGTTATCATGTCATATGGATTGGAACAATGGCCCCATTGCCGATATAAATACATATTTGTTACCTCCATTAGTCAATTCGTGGGTGGATCCCATTGTCACCATTAGTTTTACTTTTGGGAGGCCCAATTACATTTGAGAGGAAGGATGCTAGGTATTTTTAAGGAATTTAAATTTATTTTCTTTTTAAATACAAGTTCACTAACTCATAATTAAAAAGAACCTACATGTGGGAACACTTGCACTAAAACTGAATTTTGCACATATCACTCACTTATTGCACCATATTTGCATCTCTTGTGTTTAGCATATTTTGCATTTGTTCAATTATGTTTAATTCCACCATCACTCTCATTTGACACAAATCCTTCACCATTGAGGAAAAAAACAACCCCCTAAGGAAGTCCTGAATACTGCAAGGCCTCTCCCCTCTATCAAGGGGTGTTTTTACAACATCTCCTCGTAGTTCACACAGAAGATACTCTATCCAGGGTCGCTCCCAGGCCACATTGATAGGATCATCTAGTCAAGGTCGTGCCTTGCTAGGTGCATTTTATCCTCTCGGATAAAGTGTTGATACTCCCACCTCTTCCACCATCAGAAGAGGCACCCCTTTGGCATCTACTCTTGGAGACCCTTTGGACCCCTTTGATCCCTCCTCTCTTGTATGAGGTCACTCATTGTTTTCCATAGCACCTACACCTCCCTCTAGCAGAAACCGCACCCATCATACAATGGTAGGAGCCAATCCTCCTACCCTACCTTTCATGGCTAGTCTAAATCTCCCTGATTTGGCCAAACCAATAAATGACCCCATCGCACATGATCCAACATGGCCATCTATGCTAGATAAAATTCCCTCCAACATTCCTAAATTCAAAGGAAATCAAGGAGATGATCCCACCAACCATGTCATGTCTTTCCACTTATGGTTTTCTTCTAACAACATTGTGGATGATCCTATGATGCTTCACCTCCTTCATCATACCCTCACTAGAACGACAACCAAATTGTATGTAAACCTACTGAGAACGACCCATGCCACCTTTGTGGCATTGGCCACCACATTTATCACTTACTTACAACTTCAAATTCAACATGAAATTAGTGTCGGTATTCTCACAGAGTTTCGACAAAATACATCCACCCACATCGTGAACCACATCCATGAGTGGCGTAGGCACTACACATTGTGTAAAATCTAAATACAACCACCCTTTTTTTGGATTGGTTTATTATATAACTCCAACCTACCATAGATAAATATTTCACCACCGCCATGCTGTAAAGTGAGGAAGATACAATTCTAAAATCCCATCATTTCGATATGATATATGCATAATCTGGATACCTTTACCACATCCTTCCTTATGCCCCTCGGCATCGGTCATTGGATCCTACCCCCACTGGCTCGTCACATTCGGCGGATGGGATTATTGGGTCCATTTCCCACTTAGGAAAGGTCCATCCTATCACTTTGGAACCATTTAAAATTGCCCCGTAATACCCATCCATGCCACCTATGCCAGTACCCCCTTCCCTGGTACCAACCCCACTTGTTGGTCAACTATAGTATAGACCCTATAGTCCTACTTATCCAAATGTTATCCAAACGAAAAATGGTTCCTACATCGTTAATGGCACAAACCATCCCTACGTCCACATCTTATGGAGTACAAAGCTCATTTATCCCAACCGCAGGATGTTGATGTATTTGTAACTTCGGAAGATATTCACTTGTATATTGTATTTGTACTTTATTGTATCCCCAACATAGATGTATTATTCATTCGATTGGAAGTGTCGTAAGTTGTACTTGCAAGTGTCGCAAGTTATATTGTAAGTGTCGTAACTTATACTTGATGGGTTATTAGACCACCTTGATGGGGTTGGCCCTATATGAGTCATGTGGGTTAAAGGGTTATTAGACCACCCTAGTGGGGTCGGCCCAGTCAACATTATGTCAATTGGTTAAGTTGGGGCCGATCTAGTTGAGTAAAGGTCAAGTGAAAGTAAAAGTATAAATAGAGAGTGTGACTCTCTCATTTGACACATTCACTCACTCACTCACTTCACATTAGTGAGAGAAAGGAGGAGTGTGCACTAGTGTAGGAGGAGTAGCTGCTGCAGTCATCTATCTCTTGGTTTTGATCTTTGTGATCTTTGTATTGGTGCTTATTCTATATTTGAGGAAGTTGCGGGGTTTTTCACCTTCTTGGTTTTCCCTGGTGAAATGTTTTGTGTCTCTTGTCTCTTGTCTCTTATGCTTGATATGTTGCACATGTTGTTCTTTCAATTAAGATCCTATATCTATTGAATTAGATGATGAAAAACTAACATGGGATATAACCCTTATTACCCATTCCCATTCTTGACTAGTTAGCAACCCACACCTCACATGGGGGTGAACCTAGTTCAACCTTATTACGCTTAACAAGATCAACAGTTTGAGAAATTGAACACCACAAAGCCCGAGAATCCTCAAAGTCGGGGGAAGAAGAAAGGGAAAAAAAAGCAGAACTAGTAGTAGGGGCAAGGTGGCAATCCCCCTCCTCAGCAAAACCAGAATGCGGGTAATCAAAACACGAGACTAATGATCCCACCAAAAAAGGGAATAACGCTAACCTGAGGAGAAATTACAGTTTCTCCATTTGTGGTGAATATGGTCTTTACACCCATCACTTACCTCTTATCCCTGACTGCTAAGAGTTAGTGGAAGACAAAAAGGAGATGATGAAAAATCCCCCTCATGCTACAAACCCTCCCCAACTCCAAATCACCATATTACAACAACCCTTTGCAAACGAAGGGTAGTTACACAAGAACAAGATCCTCCCCCATCCAATGATGGCTCTTTTCAAAATATTTATACGTTGGATATTAATCTTTAGACTCGAGGCAAGGGTTATGATAGACTTGAAACTCCCCAAGTGGAAGACACTCCTATCCCCTCGGGGGGACCTCTCCAAATACCACGCCCAAGTGTTGAAAAAATCAAATGGATTCCCAATATTCCACTTCGACGTACCCCTAATAACCCCCAGATGAAATCCACCCACAATTACAATATTGTGGATGACTTGGCTCAATCACCTGCAGCCATGTCCACATTAGAGGTGCTACAATCATGCCCAACCTAGTAAAAGTAATTACTAAATGCACTTTGCATCGTCGATCCTTCCGACTCACGTCTTATGACCTTTTATCTTGACAAAGGTGAAATGCAACTACCCTCGTTAATCGCATTTCAAGTCCCAGTCACCATAAAGAACATTGTGATTCATTGTTGCATCATCGATGAAGGTGCATCCACTTGTTTAATGTCCTTGAAAGTTTGGAAATGATTAGGGTCACCTAAGCTATTACCATCGTCTATCGCTCTTCACGCATATGATGGGAGACCATCCAAACTAAGAGGATTATACCAAAATGTCCCCATATATCTATGGGGCAATATGATTATGATCGACATCGAGGTAGTCGACACATAACTAGACTACAACATCCTCTTGGGGCGTAGTTACATGTACGCCATGAAGGAGGTTTCCTCCTTGGTCTTATGTATCATGATGTTTCGCTTAAATGGGATGTTCGTCACTCTTGACTAACTTAACTACTATGATCCCAACACAACAAGTAACCCTGAAAATGTCCTGCCAACTGGAGTCGACATTGATAAACCATATGTTGACATTTCCCCTGGCATGTATAAGGACTCCAATTTGTTAAGAGTATATTCGTGACCACCACCAAATATCACCACATCAACTGATGGCCTAATGTGGACAATTTTTACCGCTGAAAATGGAGCAACCTCCACCTCAACACCATTATCAACACCGCCGCTGAGTCATGGAATTGAACAAATGTTGATTCCATCGGTTCCACCACTCTTCCAGATCCCTTTCTTGCACCCTCCCACAGGTGTACAAGGGATTCCAGTTATGGATGAATTAAATCTACTTGGGCTCACTTTGGGTATCCCGATGTGGTACCTTACACCACCCTACCCATAAATGCATTCCAAACCAGTCGCTCATTATGAGTTTTTCCATGTTTCAGCTGCTACGCCTACAAGGCCCGTAACACCCTTGGTTATGATAGCCCCACTTATGACATCTACAACTAAACCACAACTGGTCGTCACAAAGACCACTAATGGGAGCACCAAGTAGCTGAATTTTAAAGGTCCCCTCTTACCAAACCCCACATCCGACTCGTTGGAGGTCACTAAGCCTAAAGAAGGGGGCACCAATAAAAAATGGTTAAAAGCCCCAGTTATGAGAAATACTCCCACTCAAAGATTCATGCCACCATGTGCTCTTTGTGGGTAGTAAGGCCGTGTGACAAACCTGTGTCGCACCTTTCTAGAGCTAAGAAACTTGCTTAACACACCAGTTAGCATAACCCATGCTCCACTAACCATACAAGGGGGAACATCTTCCTCACTCACACCTAAGTCCAAGACACTGCATACGAACCACGCATGCGCCATGTGTTCTTAGTATGGGAACTACATGCACCATTTCCCTGATCTCCCTCGATTTCAGGATGCTTTGGCGACCATTCACCTCACTCAAGTGACAATTAAGGACCCTCCCTCCTCAATCCAGGAAGCAACATCTATCAACATGGTCACTACATCAACGACACCAGTAGCCGCACCTCCCACACACACTTACCTATTATCAATTCTCGTTGTGGATCCTACAACGTCGCAAGATTCTCAACATCCTAATATTACATCAAAAACACCACATGATGAATGCTCTTCCTATGGGAATTCCACACATATGCTTCCTCCTAGCTACATTACTTGCATTTTGGATCAAGTCAAATCCCCAGAAGTACAAGAACACTTCGGCACTCAAGTACCATGACCTTGTCGATCTTGTGGTGAGACCTCTCACTTCTCATTCCAATTCCCCATTCTGTGTGCCAAATGAGAAGCTCACCTCGAACTAATGATATTGCAATGTCAACTCGCTCCCTTCCATGCGACACCACATGGGCCATGAATTGAGGAGGTAATACCTACCTTTCCAGATACCATCGATGATGAATCTCCCTTGGACAGTGTCCTCACTTGCAGTGATTCCTCATATTTCGATGAATATGCAGGTCACCCACAACCATTCCCAAATAATTAAAAATCATCCAGGTCTCCCCATGTTAAATAATCAGATGGCCTCCCATGTATGGTACTAACGACTAGTACCACAAGAGATTCTGACATTTAACATCCCCAAAACACACAAGAAGACACCAAGCATCCCATGTTGTCATTCTTATTTGTGTCACATTTTATAGTTTTCCATTATTTGAGTTGGAGAATAAGTCTATCTCCTCTTTGTGCAAATAAACTCTCAAACATACATCTACATTGGTTATGCAGACGGTGCAAGTCGTTGGTCCAATAACCTAGCATTAACTTCCTAGGCTATATACTCCCCCTGCCATGCACTCCACCATAGTGGTGGAGTCTGCTTGGGGGTACTTATGAATAACCAAGCAGAATATGATTCCATCATAGGCCTCTTAAGCGATTCCACCCACTTGGGAATTCACCATTTGTGGGTCCACCTACACTAACAACTAGTTTTCTCGTAGCTTAAAAACATATTTCGTGTGCTCAACCCACTCCTATTCCGAAAGTTCCTACATGTGTGCCTTCTCATCTGATAGTTTGAAACCATTACTCACACATATACCGATAAACACCAATGAATTCACTAACTTCATTGCCAACGAGGTTTTGAATTGGCACTTGATACGTAACTTGACTCCATAGTCCTATATAGCTAACAAACAAATATACATATCTATGTGTCACACCTAATGCTACACATACATGTATATCATCATCATGACTCCTAATTTGATAACCATTTTCAAACATACATGTTAGTATCTACTACTACATATGTATCACATCAACATATTGGAAACATGAACCACACATCCACAACATACAAAACATACAGAAGAGATGTATAAACATATGCCGTAAAAATGGTGTATATATATGTCTCATAAAAAATGTGCCTCATGTACAAAATGGCCCTACTGGGGCATATAAAATACAACCTCAGGGGGGATACATCAAATATAAACCGCCTCCCATAGGATCATCAAAACCATATAAAAAATGGGTCTCATGGCCCTATTCAATATCAAGCTGCCCCGTCAGCTGGTGGATATCGGGGTACCATAATGGCCAAAGGCCACACAACCTATCCTCAAGATACCTCCGGGTCTAGTCCTCGCACTGGTCCTGGTCTCTATCGTGGCCTTTGTCATGGAGGAGGAGATGCACCCCCTTGCACCTCTCATGCCACATGGCATGCCACTGCTAACCGCTGCATAATGGGCCTCCAATCCAACCCGCACTCCACTGACAGATGAAGCGTCAATGCCATCTCATCATCCTCAAGATATGCGACACCCCAGTCATAAACGCCTACGGAAATAACGCCTAGAACTGCTCCTAGTCAACCATGAATGCCTCCATCTGATCTCCTGCGGTATCCTATCCAGTAGGAGCTTCTCCTGCACTTGCCCCTCCAAAAGGATCCCCTCCCACCACTCCTCTACCAGGTGTGGCTGCACCTCCAATAATCGGACCAGCTCCAGCTGCTGGTCAATCTACCCTATCTCACGGTTGCCGCTATCCCGCTCAATGAGCCGTCCGTACACGACCAATATCTGCATCACACAGTGGAAATTTTCCTAAGTACATGATAAACATATATATATAATGTGCAGAAATCAAAATATGTACAACGAATATATATAATTATAAAAAATAAAACCATACAAGCATACCTGAAGCATCGAATACCCCATCCAGAGGAGCTAGCTCCAAATCTCCCTTGTAATCCATGTGTAATGTCCCCAAATCAATCGTGGACCACAATTTCCTAAGTCACCTAGATTGGTTCATGATTATGCACCTAGGTGGTGATTTAGGCTGATAATTTGTTGATCCTAAGATCCAAAAGGGGAAATGATACCACCATAATGTATGTGGACTAGGACAACTGCATTAAAAGGATGAGGAATCCATGACTATTCTACTACTTAGCCAACCCCTAAATTCCTGGCCAAATCCTAACAAGTGAAGGGGTCAATTTTGATGTATTAATTACCTAATTGTTTAATTTTTAGACTTAGGATTAGATTGCTATGTTAAAATGTGAATATTTTTTATAATAATTAAATTTTTTAATTAAGTGGATGTGCTAGGTGGCCAAGGAGGGCACATGAGGTCTAGTGGACCCAATGAGTTGTCATTCAAAATGGAAACTAGAAGAAAATCAAGAAAAACCCAAAAACCCACAAAAATATGGAAAGCAACACAAAAGCAACAAACTTAGAAAAGCAAAAAGCTGGTAGAAAAGGCAAGAAAGTCCATAAAGCAGAAAGAAGCAGAAAAGCAGGAAAAAGCATAGGAAAAGCATAGAAAATCCAAAAGCATGATGTTGCAAAAAGCATAAAAGCAACCCAAAGTGGAAAGGAAACAAATCAGGGATAAAAGCAGACAAAAGCTTAGATACTAAAAACAGTCAAGGAGGGCGCATTAATGTTGGAGGTGACCAATTCAATGAATCTAGATGTCAAATCATGCTTATAAAAGAAGAGGATTGCACCACTATCACATCTTTTTGTCACTTTGATAATTGTATTGAGAGCTCTACATCTCAAAGGATTGGGAGATGCACCCCTAGCTAGTTGTGGGTGATGTTCCACATAGAAATCCTTGTTCCAATGGATGGTTTTCTTGTTGTGTGGTTCAATCCCTTCATTCAGTGGAAACAATGTTGAAAGGTCGAAATGGAGGTTTTGGTTTCGACATTTCTAAGAATTTCTAGGTTGTGATACCAGCACCATTGTGTCCAGAGGGTCTTTTCTAGTAAGAAACACCTTTTTTCTCGTCGAAAAAGGTGTCTGGATGACCAAGATACAACCATTTTTACCATAGCCAAGGTATTAGTATTGAGGAGTGCACTTGTGCAACTCTATATTTGTATTTATGGATTTTCTATCTATGTAATATCCCCATACGGTTCATGCACCTCTAATGAGATATATTATGGTGTTCTCTTTACCATGGTTGTGATCGAGTGGTGAAATTTCTTCCTTTCACTCTTAGATTTAATATTCTTGTTTTTATATTGTAAAATCCAAAGGGTTGAGGACTCTTTGTAAATTTGGGTCCTTTATTTTATCATTTGCTGCAATAAAAATCTGATATAAGATTGCTTCTATTCAATTAAATGTATCTGAACTAATGTATCAATCCTGAGAAGTAATTCGTGAACTTATGTAGCTGCTTGTAACTTGCAGTTTCAAGGCTTGCTCTTTATGCATATGATATTGACTAGTTTTACTAAAATTGTTATAAAATGTCATCTATGAGCTCAATTTTCATTCTGCAAGATCCTACAGGTTCCTAATACCTTTATACATCCATATACAACCAGCTTATTTCTGAAATTCGTGATCCTTTGGAGGTCTTTGGAAAAGTTTGGATGATAACTAGTCAGGTAGTCCTAGATAGTGCTCTTGCTTGTTTATCCTCCAAAATATGTTAGATTTATGCCAAACCTTCATGTTACTACTTTATCAAGGTGGGTATATTCCATATAGTCTACCCCAGGTTGGATTACTTCTAGTAATCACCAGAATCCTTGGGTTTACACAGAAGTCCCATGGACAATTTCCTTGTACCCTTGGGTTTAGCCCAAGGGGTCTACCCAGGTGTGGAGTACCCATAAAAGTGATGATGTCAAAGTATTGGCCTTTTAGTCATCCTACTTGCAGCCTTGTCATATCCTCATGTCGATTTTGGGAATAATTTGGGAGTTCTAATTGTGTTTAATACTAGTCTTGTAAATTCGAGTTTAATTCTAGCTAGTAGTTTTTTGAATCTTTTTGACTTGGTCTTTGTAATTGAGTTAATATCTCTATAAATATGTTTGGGGATATTACACTGGTAACATAGCATGTTCCTCTACATGTGTGAGTATAAATACCAAGATACATTACTCAATTGAAAGTAGAATTGAAACCATGGCTTGGTTCAGTGGAAAAGATTCTGATTGGTATGAGGAGGAAGAATCCTTTTGTGATTATGAAGAGGTCATTTACATAGATGGAGGCTTGCCTATTTTTCATGAGGATGATGACTCATTGTGTGATACTGTATGCACAAAAAACATAAGGCCTAAACCACCAGAGTTTAGTATTGTTGATAGCAGAGTGTGCTATGGGGGAAAACTTATAGGAGGCAATCCATATAAGTACCTCAGAGAATACCAAACAGTGAGGAAGGATATCCAGGAGGTCTTGCCTTTCTGATACTTCAACACTTTCGAATTTGAAAGGTTTTTTCCAAATGAGGATCCTTGTAGAAACACATATCAAAGAAGAGTAAGTCAGATTGTCAATAGCGTGTGCAGAGAGGTAGAGCATATGTTTTAGTAGAGTGAAGCATCACCATCACAATGTTCTGCACCCAATGAGCTAGTGATTAAAGGGGCATCTAGAGGTTTTCATGATTTAGAAATAAGGAATCTCTCAGTCAAAAGGTAGCCATCAAATGAGCATGATGGATCTAACAATGTGCAAGTTTCCAAGGAGGCAGAAGAACAATGCACAATACAAGACCAAGCAACAAGCTGCGAAGCTATGAACAATGTGGAAAGAAGTTCCACTTCAGGACATTCAATATTATTTGTTGGTGATTTCAATATCACTGCAAAGGATATTTAATTTGTTGAGGGTGGTGAGACATATTTTTTATCAGATCCAAAAGAAGAACATAAATCAGATTTCCAGTCACCACTTGAGCTTCCTAGTGAAGCAGAGGACAAGAACACATCAGTTAGATATGAACCAAAAATTTTGGTGGAAGGAAAGAACATCATAGCTCTACCACATGAAGAGAAATACATGATGCAAAAGTATTGATACAATTATGAATTTTAAAATCCTTTGTTTCATCTTGAGATGGTAGCCACTTCCGGTGAGAAGATTGGAATAGTAGAGCCTTCTAGTGCCGAGAATCAAAATTTTGAGAAGGATGAATTGTCAGAGGAGAGTTTGCATGACTCTCAAGAGTGGCATGATCACACTTCTGGAATCCCACATAGTGCTCTTAAGGAGGCATTGAGTGACTTAGAGAGCCAACTCTTAGTCATAGAAGAAAATCTAATGCAATCCTTGTCCCGAAATGATGGAGCACAAAAAATAATTGACAATTTGATTGATGAGGGACAAGAAGGAATGGTAGAAAGAGTCTCTACTTCCAAACTAATAATCATTAAAAGAGATCTAGGGATGATGAGAGTAGAATAATTGCAATTGTTTATGGATAGAGATCTTGCTCTCAAAGTTGCAGAAGACAAGGTAGCAGAAGTAGAGAAACTCTACATGGCATTGGAAGAGTCATAGTCCTTTCCCAAAATTACATGTGATTAGATGTGTGTGGTTGATTGCACACATGGAATATTGGATCAGCCTCATGTGCAAAGTGATTATGAGGAGTTTTCTAATTTACAAGTGCTTGAAGGAAACATTGACTTGCAAGATGATGACAGAGCAGCACTTGTCTCGCACCAGGAGGATTATGAACTTTCTCTATGTGAGGAAGGTTCATTGGTGGAGGATATTCTTGGTGAGACCCATCATTTGAGTGGATTGTTGAAGGAGAACCAAGAGAAGATTATGGGATCCATGAATAACTTTATTGACACCAATACCCTGGTGACAAGATGTTGTTGGAAAGTGAGAGTTGGAAGGAGAATCCATTTTGGAATATTTCATAGTACTCAAAGAAACTATGGTCAAGATGAATGAGAGTTACATGAACTTATTTTCAGATAGAGATCATCTCCTCATGGTGTTTGAAATGTACCATAGTGCGCTCAAGGAGGATGGAGAAGAATCAGAAAAGCTCACTAGTGAATTGGAGCCCACCAATGATTCATTGAAGAGCGTATAGAGGGCCCTTCAAGAATCAGGAATGTAAAATGATCAACTTCAAAAGACGTTGAGTTCATCACACCCTCTATCCTGCATAGAATATATTCATTTGCACATGTCAGGTGACATAGTAGATTTGATGGAGGAACCTCATGTGATATTTGAACATGAGGTAAATTCATATTTGCAAGAGCTTCAGGAGAACATAGATGTCGGATATTTTGGCCAAGTGCTTGTTGGTATGCAAAAGGGCATAGAGAGGAATCAACTATGGGAGAAATAGCTGGGGACATACAAATTGAGTCTGCAAGCTATGGTAATTGTTTATTTGAGGATTGGGTAGACAAGTACATCACTGAGATGGAGGACCAAGGATGCATAAGTCTTGCTTGCATTTGTAGGGAATTAATTGACATGCATGCCTTGAAAGAGAGACCTCATGAGTTGTCGATATGGAAAGAAGACTTAGTTTTGAAGAAGGAGGATGACCACATCGCACATGTATCAACGAGCCAAAGTGTTTAGTCATCCATGGGTTGGGTGGATAGATACATAGCAAGAATGGAGATTCATCGAGGTAAAGATTCTTCTTGCCTATGCGATAATTTTTTTGGTTTTACTGACATTTCCTTACCATGTGAGCAGCAACGAGGGTATGTATGGCAGCCCTTGGATAATTTTAGTACATCCATGGATTGGGTGTGCAAGTACATGGAATATTTGGAACTATGATGCAAGAGAAAATCATCTTGCATACAAAGCATGTTGGAAACAACAGAGCATGTAAGAAATCAGTTTGTACAAGAAGAGATCCAAACTTTGTTGGAACAAATGCCAAATACCTTCAGATGACTCGGAAGTGATGAAATTCAAACATGCTTGTGAATGGATCCTAGCATACCATGGAGTGACAGGTTGTCACAGACAATTGTGATAATGGAGGGGATGAATTAGGAACCATGGGATCCAGGCATTGATGGGTGGATTTAGACACCATTGATGTTTTGGAGGGTGCATCTAAGGCAGTGGGATCCATGCATTCCTTGGCATGATGGAATGTCTTGGGTATCATTGATGTTGTTGGAGTGTAATGGTGGTTGCCATAGTCACATTGCATTCATCATATTTACTTGGGATCCTGGAATTCTTCTTAGATTTTTCAATTGGGAAGAACATACATTTTCAGTTGCAGAGATAATAAAGTCACTCAGTGGGGAGAAGGTTATGTTTAGAGTGGCATAGAGGAAACATGGTGGACCAATTGAATTCCCATGGTATTTTAGTTCTACAACAAAATATCGATGGTGAGAATTCATGGGTTGGTTTCATGCCATGGATTTGATGTATTGCTTGAGGACAAGTAAACTTGGGAGGGGAGGAATGTAATGTCCCCAAATCAACCTTGGACCACAATTGCCTAAGTCACCTAGATTGGTTCATAATTATGTGCCTAGGTGGTGATTTAGGTTGATAATTTGTTGATCCTAAGATCCAAAAGGGGAAATAATACCACCATAATGTATGTGGAATAGGAAAACTGTATTAAAAGGATGAGGACTCAATGAATAATTTTCTACTTCGGAAATCCCTAAAGTTCTGGCCAAATCCTAACAAGTGAAGGGGTCAATTTTGACGTGTTAATTACCCAATTGTTTAATTTTTAGACTTAGGATTAGAATGCTATATTAAAATGTGAATATTTTTAATAATATTTAAAAATTTTAATTAAGTGGATGTGCTAGGTGGCCAAGGAGGGCGCATGAGGTATAATGGACCCAATGAGTTGTCATTCAAAATGACAACTAGAAGAAAACCAAAAAAGATCCAAAAAGCCACAAAAAGAGGGAAAGCAACACAAAAGCAACAAAATCAGAAAAGTAGAAAGCTGGCAGAAAAGGTAGGAAAGTCCATAAAGTAGAAAGAAGCAGAAAAGCAAGCAAAAGCACAGGAAAAGCAGATAAAATCCAAAAAACGCAAGATGTTTCCAAAAGCATAAAGCAACCCAAAGCGGAAAGGAAACAAAGCAGGTATAAAAGAAAAAAAAATAGCTACTAAAAAAATTCAAGGAGGGCACATTAATGATGGAGGTAACCACATTCAATGAATCTAGATGTCAACTCATGATTATAAAATAAGAGGAGCGCACTACTCTCAAAGGCTGGGAGATGCACCCTAGCCGACTGTGGGTGACATTCCCCATAGAAATCCTTGTTCCATTCATATTCACAATGTTATTACAACCATTAGATTATGAATTGCATATCTGATCTAGTGGTTGGTGTTCTTGTTGTTCAGTTCAATCCCTTCATTCAGTGGAAACAATGTTGAAAGGACGAAATGGAGGTTCTGGTTTTGAAATTTCTGATAATTTATGGGTTGTGATACTTGCACCATTTCATACAGAGGTTCATTTCTATTAATAAATGACTTTTATCTCATCGAAAAAGGTGTCTGGATGACCAAGATACAACCATTTTCACTAGAGCCAAGGTTTTAGTGTTGAGGAGCACACCTGTGCAACTCTATATTTGTATTTATTGAGTTTCTAGATATGAAAAATAACCCTAGACTTTTCATGCACATCTAGTGAGATATATTATGATGTTCTCTTTCCCATGGTTCCGATCTAGTGGTGAAATTCCTTCCTTTCACTCTTAGATTTAATATTCTTGCTTTTATATTGTAAAATCCTAAGGGTCGAGGAATATATGTAGCTTTGGGTCCAGTATACTATCATTTGATTCTATAAAAATATAATATAAGATTTATTCTATTCAATTAAATGTATCCGAACTCATGTATCATTTATGAGAAGGAATTCATGAACTTCCGAAGTTGCTTGTAACTTGCAATTTCAAGGCTTGCTCTTTATGCATAGGAGATTGACTAGTTTGACTAAAATTGTTATAAAATGTCATCTGTGAGCTCAATTTTCATCTAAAATATCCTATATATTCCTAATACCTTTATACAACCATATCTATCCTTAATTATGAATTCCGTGACCCTCTAGAGGTGTTTGGAAAAGTTTGTATGATAACTAGTTAGGTAGTCCTAGATAGAGCTCTTGATTGTTTAGCCTAAAAAATATGTTATATCTATACCAAAAGTTTGTGTTAATGTTGTAGTAGTGTGGGAGAATTCCATATAGTCTAACCCAGATTGTATTACTTCCATTAATCACCAGAAGCCTTGTGTTTCCACAAAGGTACCGTGGATAATTGCCTTGTACCCTTGGGTTTAGCCCAAGGGGTATACCCGGGCGTAAAGTACCCATAAAATACATGCTGTGGAATTATTGGACTATTAGTCATCCTTATTTCATACTTTTCAGATCCTCAGGTCCATCTTGGGAAGAATTTGGCTGGTCTAATTGTGCTTAATACTAGTTATGTTAATTCTAGTTTAATTCTAGCTAGTAGTTTTTTGAATCTTTTTGACTTGGTCTTTGTAATTGATTTAATATATCCATAAATATGATTGGGGATATTAAACCATGCCACTCTAGGGGTACTACTCCATACTCATGATCTGTCCCTCCCACACATCCAAATCTATGGGGTGTAATAGGCCCCCACGAGCCCACCACTAGATCAGGGCATGATCCGCCCCCAATACATCATCCTGGATTCCTGAGGACCCTCAGAAGGACAAATACGGGTGGCCTCAGGTAAGGATATTGTTCAAATAAATACAAGAACAACACACTCCTGAAGCAGAAAGTAGTCCTCAGCTTACCCCCCCGACAACACATATTCGTCATCTGTTGGGTCATCATTTGGAGTAGCATCAGTCCCTATGCCATTGACTGAACGAAAATATCTCGTTCCATGAGCGGTAGCTGTCCTCTAGTAATACGGTTGGGGGATGCCACCCAAAACACTCTAACCATGTCTATCGCCACAAACCTCACTTGTAGATCCCTCATATTACTCATCAAAATATGACTAGAGTTCAGAGCACTCTGGTCACCATCACAAAAATGATCCACTAAACTGTGAATCTTATCTCCCTCCATTTGAGGAGGGACAAGCTCTCTCAATCCCCAATGAGGAAACCTTTTCAAATAAATATCTTGAGTTGTGATGATCAGGTCCCCCCCATTAACCCAGAAGACCCCTCTATCCAGGTCCCACATGTCGAACAGTATCCATAACAAATACTCCCACAACCTCATCAAGGGGCACTTGAAAAACTTCAAGAGCCCCACATAACACAAAGTCTGTGTCACCACCATGTCCCCTAGAACTAAAGGTCAGAACTCATCATAGTTCCCCTCCCGCCACTCTACGACACTCACACCATCCATGGGGAATTCAAGATCACCTGCATAAGGAAAATGTCCATCCATTAGACATACACACAACAAAACCATTATACACACAACCTCCCTTAAGAAGGTTTGCGCATAGTGCAACTATATCAAATTAAAACAACGCATAACACAATTGAACCTTGCTTAGCCGCACGATTCCAATGCATGGGATATGATATATTCGACCGTGCTATATAGCACGACTGACCAAGGTTCATCCATGCTAGACCAACGCATGATCGAACCGTTATTGCACCACATGTAGTGTAGAACAATTCATTTTTTCT
The DNA here is from genome assembly GCA_027924585.1 of Larix kaempferi. Taxonomy (NCBI): domain Eukaryota; kingdom Viridiplantae; phylum Streptophyta; class Pinopsida; order Pinales; family Pinaceae; genus Larix; species Larix kaempferi. The sequence continues at coordinate 1,576,046 of BSBM01000841.1, forward strand.
GCACTACACTACGTGCAATTTTGGGAAAATATCGCGCTATAGTAGCATGCGATTTTCCTATAATCTTGTGCTATAGCGCGGGATTTTCCCAAAACCCCGTGCGGTAGTCACATAAGGGATAAATAAATCCCCTAGCAACCCAAGGGCCCACTTTTCCTTAATCTACCTAGCCCAAATCAAAATAGCTAAGGTTATTTCATACTTATAACTTGTGGCTCATCGAACGGATGCTAGGATATCCCAGAATCACCAAAAATGCGCTCTAGGGGGTCATCAATGAATAGTACAAATGATTTCAAAATGTGGGCCCCACCCCCTATTTATATTCATTTGACACAAATTTCAAATTGATCCCACAGGAAAACCGTAGCTCCATTTTATAAACCGTTTGTAGCACCATGATCAGTGCCTCAAGATCTTCGACCTGGAGCTACACAATCCTTATTTCCAATAGTTTTTTTTGGACACTATTTTTCCACAGGTACCCCTCAGGTATGACTTGCTTTGGTTATATGATTTCTGCATTATCAATAGCTTGGTCATGTTCTTTCCTACACTTGGGTATGTGCACCGTATATGTAGTATCTTGACTGCGACAAGAATGAAACTCTCATTTTTCCATTATAAGAACAAGAATCCATGCTATAGCAGTAGTGCCAAGAACCCTACCACATATATCATTCAGAAACTGGCATATATGCACTATTTTCCCTCCATTTATAATGCAATTACCAGTATTCCCACTGATAACCATAGGACCCTCATCCCTAGTCTTGACATGCCATCAACGTCATCACTAGGAATAACATTTTCCCCCCATGGGTGTGAACACCATTACCATCCCAATAATCAATTCACATCGATGATGTTGACCCCCCACAAGTCCAAGGAATCTAATATAGCTTGAAAAGATCACCCCTAGCTTATCATTTTATAGTTGCGCATTTAGTCCCCCGAGTAGACACCATCAAATTCCTCGGTCCATGTTACAATAAAGATTCACAAATACCACTCATACCTCCATGTGCACTTTATCCCAAAAAATATTCTTTGTATCACCCCCGCGAAAAAACTTATGGTGCCCCCACCCTTCGAAGCAACCAATACTATTTAGTTATCCCACAGGAATAAACTGCATGGCATTGATTTATGGGGAACCCATCTTTGTGTCTGCAAATTAACCACCACCTCATATTGGAAAGCGTCCCCCAACCCACTCAAAACCGTGGGGACTCTGCCCTTCATCAAATTGGTCCCCCGACACCCCCAAAACTACGGGGACCCCCACCACTATTCTTTATGTACAAATAGTTTCCCCATCACATCACATTGCGGGAACACCCTATTCTTTTGGAAGCCACCCATGGTCGCCTTTGATCGATGTATTTGAGTCCTAGTATCCTCAACAGTATCCATTTTTTCGGTCACCATTACTCTATGTTTTGTTTCTCCATCAAATCCCTTTCATTTGCAAATTTTCTCCATCCATCTCAACCTGTACTGTCTTGAAAGGAGAGTTGCCGTCCACATTCCCCATGTTTACATCGATCAAAGGAATTTATGAGCCCCATGCTTATCAACTAGTTTTGTGTTAGGTCTGTCTGTCTAGCATTTGGTTACAATATGATCTTGGTTCTTAGGATAAGACCCTGATCTTATCATGTACTTCAGCTCTCATCGACATCAACACTCTACATTCCAAGAGTTCCAGTAGTTGCGGTTGTACCTTGGGATCCCTTTCAATCACTATAAGGGATCACCTCGAACTTAGTAGGGAGATTCATTAGTGATCCCTAACTAAGTGTTTTCTCCTATGCTTGAAGTCAACCACATCTATCGCATTAGGGGGAAATGTACTTTTGAAGGTAGCAGTGTTCACATTTGAAAACCATGGTAGCATTCCATCTGGAATAGTGATGTTCTCAGGCATCTTAACAACCACACTAGTCCGCCACCCCCATGGGCTTATCATGATCATCAACAATACCACTTCTTCAACATTCTACATCAGTTATTGGGTTATTTACTCTCTGTTGGGCGCAACCCAAGTACAAGAAGTTTTGATGACGAAGTACAGTTAAGTGAGGCCTAACATTGACCAGTTTTTGGAGAAGCAACTCCGCAATACCCGAGAGGAGGGTATGGATCAAAGCGAAGTTGACAGGAAAGGACCTGTCCCCTTAGTAAATGCGAAGTACTAAGGACAACCAAAGGTAGTTGAATCAGTTAAGGAAGAAGCATCGAGCTGACAACTACATGAGTCGAAAGTAAAGAATCGAAATGGTGTAAAGGACGCGACACTACAATTTCAAAGCTGCGCAGTTAGAATTGCATTGTCAAAAGAAGTGTCTGAGTCAGAAGAAGCAGCGCAAAAGGAGAGTGAATTTACAGCGAAGTTAAAGCAAAGCGTGGTCGACAGGAGAACCACGGGTTTTTGGGTTTAAGGGTACTATGGGGGTTGGCCCATAGTTATTGTAATATGTGACCTTCAGGAACATCTATATAAAGGGTTATTTTGTATAAGGAAGGGTTGTTGTTAACTAGTTGGTCTAAGTTAGATGCTAGAAGAATCTACAGCTGAGTACGTAGACTAGATGTTGGTTGGTATTTTGATGTTAGAGTTAGATCTAAAATGAGAGAGAAGAGATCTAAGAGAGGAAAGACTCTATAGATGAGTGAATAGAGATCTGATTGCAGAGAAGAGTCTGTAGCTGAGTGCGCAGATTGGAACTATTACCCTTCCATGTAATATAAGAACAGTTCCCGTGGACATAGCTCCCATTTGGGGCGGTGAGCCACGTAAATACCTGTGTTATGCATGAGTTACATAGTGTTTGAGTTCATGTTGTTATGATATGTTTATGTATTTTCTTCCATAAATGCATGAATGTTAATCATATATTGAGTGAATGAATGTTGCGAAGTAACACTAAGTGTGATGAATGCGTAGTTATAAGGATAAAGATAACAACGATTCAACGTAGTCTGTAGGTTTTCGATAACTACGAAGTGAGAAGTCATGATCTAATATTGTCATGTAAGTATATGATAAGAAAGAGACATATGCGAGGTCATTTACCACGTCCATGCATCGCCACGGTTACAGAAACCTGATTCTGTAACTCCCCCATCTTCACTTTGGGTGAGACTTTAGCCTGTTCACAGGTTGATGTAGAGAGGGCCAGTGAAATGGGTTTTGTTGAGTCTACAAGAACTTCGTGGAACTCGAGTAATCCTATAGTAGCCAACAAATGGTTATGTTTTCATTCTTGAACTAGTGATGTGTTATGTGTATGTGGAAAAGAAGTGAACCAACAATGGTTCTGTTGTCATGGTTGAACTGACATTTGGTGATGTGTCATGTTGATGTGGAATCCAGAGAAGAAAGAAATACAAAACTGGGTAAGCCAGCCAGAACGTGAGTTTGCGAAGAAAGAAAACAAACATTCATGCCTTACCACAGAACAATGGTTGTAGAGGTATATATTCACTTACTTGCCCAAATTTTTCTTCGCATATTTTTCTAATGAGCTACATGAGTGGATATTGAGGAAAACATAACGAAAAAATGTTTTCAGGGTGAAGAACCTATAGTTTGGAATCGAGAGTTGATTAAGAGGCTTAAAGGGATTGACAACTAGATTTCAAGGGTAGTAGAGTTTTGGTTGGATAGATTACTGGAAGGCTATGTTACAGAGTTTGTCGTGGACACTTTGAAGTCCTACAATGCAACAGAAGGATACTTTTTCCAATGATTTAGAGGTGAGTACCTGAAAAACCTCAGTCTATGTATTAAAATGCTATTCGTTGAAAAACATGTCTTATAAATGCAATCAGATTCCTAAGGTTTGAGTCTGTAATGTTAAAAAACACAGGTAATGATACATACGAATATACTCACATTTTGAGGAGTGGAAAAAGATATAAACTTAGCAGTAGAAAGAGGTACCGTGGAGTTGAACCTCGCACATTAATAGAAACTGAGTTAGGGAGTGATAGAAACTTGTCTCAAGATGAGTCTGATAGTGAAACATAACCTAGACACATTGGCTATCAGCCTATTACTCCACAGAAACCTATAGTGTAGGAAATAAATATTACTAGTTCACAGAACACTAGTAGTAGTAATATTGCAGGAGCAAGCACTCAGAATCAGCCAAGTAGTAGTGTACCTCTATCATTTCAGAACCCTACACCTCCTAGAAGAAGGATGGTAGATGATATAAAGCTACCTATTTTTAAAGGAACCGGTCTAGAAGATCCAGAGCAACATTGGTTTCTCTGTGATGCTATCTGGAATGTTAAACAAGTACAAGACAATGTGATAAAACAAGCTCAACTAGTCACCACATTTAGAGACAGATCTTTAACATGGTGCATGAAATATTTTGTTGGACAAAACAGAACATTAACTGATATCAGAACTGCGCTGAATAGGGAATTTAAGAATCCTAAGTCAGAATCTCAGTGTATTACAGAGCTAAAATAAATAAAACATAAACCTAATGAGACTGTGTGGGAATTTGATCAGAAATTCAAAGCCCTATTGGATCAAGTTAGCTCTAATATAGTACTGCAACAACATCAAGAATGGTTTATCATTGCGTTGTTCCCCCACATTAGATTACCATTGATGCAACAAAAGGTTGATTCACAAACAAAAGCATTGGAAATTGCGATGAAAATAGAAGCTTTGCCCATAGGAGAGACTAAAATATGCATGGTGCATATGCAGACACAGCTAGCAAACCTGTCATTACAGTTACAAGATATTAAAAAAGGAAAAGAAGTAAGAGAAGAAGTTTGGTGTACTAAATGTAAAGGAGAAGGACATTCCAAGGAACATTGTCCTGTATTAAGATATTACCTCGCTAGTGGGGCGTTGAATCCATTAAATCAACCTCAAGGACCATGGTGTGAGATTTTCCGATGTATAGGACATCGACCAGAGGACTATTACCTACTACATAAGTATGTACATACACCAAAGAACCTGTACTACACATTTTGTAAGTCAGTTGGCCATGATGATACCAAATGTAGAACATATGACCTTATGATAGAAAGAAAACATGATTCCTACAGGTTCCAAGGAGAAACACAGAACAACAATGAGAATGCACAATATGATCAAGGCACATACATAGGACGTGGTGGATTCAGAGGAAGAGGACGTAACACTGTCCAAGGATGAGGTAGAGTTCAATTTTTCTGCTATAACTATGCTAGTCAACCTGGAAATTTGGCAAGAGACTGTTAGAACCCTTTCACTACTTGTAAGTATTGTAAATAATTTGACCATATCATTGAAGCATGTCCCATTTTTCTAGGAAAAATGAAAGAAAAAAGACTAGAAGGACAGAACCCAAATATTCAAATGATCACTGCTGAGAAAAGAAACGGAGATCGCAATATCCATGTTGTGACGCGAAGTGGAGCTTTGACAGGAAATGACAAGATGAACGAAGCTTCGAGTTATGACGATCACATAAACAGACCAAAGCCTACTGATGGGCCTTGGGTAAGAAACAAAGTTGGGAAAATGCTTGTATTCAACCCTAACAAATAAAAATAAGTATTCATGGAAGCAAGGAAAGGATTTTAGTATTCAGAATCTTTGACCACAAGGATTTATTTGTGAAGTGATCGTACACCTATACTAGATATGTCGACCTCGTATGATGGATCGCGAACTTCGCCAAAGCAGAAAATCCTTATAACACAATTTCTACAGAGCTGCACAAAGCTACTAAGACATGAAAATGCCTTAGCGGAATTATAGAACATGTTGGGACACTACGAAAAATGTAGTACAGTAAACGATGCAAACAGAGCCATCCATCACATCAAAAACCATAGAAGGACAGGAAGATAAATGAGTTTAAGCGCACAGATTGGAGATTTCGAAATGAACCAGGTCATTCTTGATCTGGGATCAAAGGTGAACGTGCTAACAAAACAAACATGGGAACAAATGGGGAAGCCAATGTTATCTTGGTCTCCTATATAGTTGAGATTATCTAACCAACAGAAGGTTATACCTTTTGGGAGGCTATCAAGTGTTCCTGTTGATATTGATGGAGTGCGAAGTAAAGCAGACTTTGAGGTTATTGAGATCATAGGTGACAATAATCCTTATCCTGCATTATTGGGGATTTACTGGGCAATTTATAACCTCGCAATTATCAAATTGAAGAAAAAACAAATGATATTTGAAGGACCAGATATCAGGGTTATCGCACCCCTGGATCATTCACAAGGAACAAGGAATGTTGAGCCAGTACGAGAAGAATGCAGAGCTCAAGAACTTGATAACATCTATAAGATGATAGTTAATCAAGCAGATTACATTAACCCTACAGATGATGGAACATTAAGCTTGAGATGCGACGCAGGACTGGAGAACTGGCAGAGCCGAATGCATGAAGTATCAGCTAGACAATGTGCGAAGATAACAAAGTCACTCCGCTGGATTGGAACAGAGGTAAGTCCAATTACTACTTATGATGGATTGGGTAATATCCACACATTCCTTCATGAATATTTAGCATCAGTTTCAGATGAACATAATCTAGCAGCTTTAGATATAGCACTACGAGCTACACCTGCTAGTGGTGGGATGCACACAAAGACAACCTGAACACATGGGAAGAATGTAAACACTTAATGGAAATTAGATTTGCTAAAAAAACTTAGGTTGTACAAGAAAAATACAATGGACAGATTGATCCTAGAGATCATATAGATTCTTGCTTGAAAGCATGGATGCATATACCAAAGACAAAATGGGTTCATATGTTTTTGCACACATTGGATCTAATACCAAAGAACTAGTATATAGATGCATAACTTTGCAAAGGCACAACAGACTGGCACATGATGATAAAAATTTTCAAACTTTCAGTTTTGAGGATGATTGTCCGAGTATTAATGAGGCCCTACATATCATTAAAAAGAAGGTATTTGATGATGTCTCGTTACCTGTGTATAAGCAACCGGATTGGGAAATACAGTTGGAACATGCCCTGGAGTGTTATAACTTCGCATTAGATGAAGATGAAGATGAAGACCCTTGCGATGTGAACATACCTGAATCTGAAGGAAATCATGATGTACAAGGACTTGATTTGGAAATTACAGAGATGAGTAACCCTATGAAGACTAGAAATATCAATATCAGTACCAATGAAGAACCAAAGTTTGCTTCTATTGGAGATTACTAGGATGAAGAAACAATGGGACAGATCGCAAACCTAATGCACGAATACCAAGATCTGTTTCCAACCAATTTTTCTGAAATGAAAGGCATTTTAGGTGACTTGGGAGTTATGAAAATACCTCTCAAGCTTGATGTGAAGCCTATTAAGCAAAGACCTTACAGATTGAATCCCATATATAAAGAAAGAGTGAAAGCAGAAATTGAAAAAATGCTTCAAGCATGAATCATTGAACCAATAGAAGAATCAGAATGGATAAGTCCCATGGTAATTCAAGATAAGAAAGCTAAAGGTGAAATCAGAATTTGTGCGTATCTCAGAAAACTGAATGATGCATCTCTGCATGACCCATTTCCTACGCCATTTATAGATGAAGTGTTAGAAAACGTAGGTGGACAGGAGGCATACTCTTTCACTGATGGATTTGCTGGCTACCATCAGATCAAAATTGCAGCATTTACAGACATGGATGATAATGAGACAGTGGATGAAAGACTATTACACTTAATTGGATTGGAGGAAGACCGCTTCATTGCAGGTTTCCACCAACGATCCCAAAAATATAGAGAAAAGGTATGGCACGATAGACACATCAAGCACAAGTTCTTCTAGGTAGGAGACCTTGTCGTCCTTTATGACAGCAAATTTTTGAAATTTCCTGGAAAATTTAAAATGCATTGGTTAGGGCCATACATTGTCAAACATGTTACTAATGGTGGTGCAGTTCAACTAGCCACATTACTTGGAGAAAACTTACAAAGTATTGTCAATGGGAGTAGAATAAAGCCTTACAGGGATGGCCCTACTCCTATAAACATAAGTTAAACAAGTACAAGAAATTTTTAAGTGTCCAGTGCAGTTGAAATTGGACACTAAAACAAGAGGCAGAGTCTGTACATAATAGTTTTGTTAAAATGTGCAGTTTTACAATATATGAAGATGTGTTGCAAAGCACGCATAAAAAGTCTAGTTACGAAGTAAAATAAGGGAGTAGAGATGCGAAGTTAAAACTGAAGGAAGGGAAATGTGAAGTGAACCTCGCCACTCACTTTACCGTCAACGAAGCTAGAGAAAACTAGTTGTTACATTTTTGTTCATAAACTAGCCGTTATACAGTACTTTTGGAAACTGGATTTTTCTGCTTTTAAGGCATATTTGTCCATTGAAGACACACTCAATGAAGGGAAAGGGCCAAGATCAAGATTTGGACAATGGACATAGCATTGAAAGCTAATTTAACCATTTTTTGGCACGCCTTGGTGAAGCTATGGCTATAAATAGAAAGGATCACATAGTTACGGTTTTACCGTTACTTTTAATTTTTACCGCAAGTAAATTCTGAGTTTTTACCAGTCAATCACAAGAGTACTCCGACAGTATATGTCTGAACAAGCAATCCTAGAGGAGATATTAAGAGAATTCTAGCATTTTGGTTTAGAGGGAATTATGAAGACCCGAGTAAAGAAAATAGTCCTAGAGAGAGGTGGAACCTCTAGAGATTCACCGCAAAATATACCAAAGTAGAAAGAAAAAATATAAGCAAAAAGAAACTAAGCAAGAGAAGCCAAAGGCCGCAGAAATTATAAAAGAATATCCGCCAGAGAGACCTCATGAGAGGCCAATTTTTCTAATACCATAGTACATCTCTCCGCGAAGAGATGATGTGCCAGTAGCAATACTGAAGAAGAATCCGTAATATCAGATCCTGTTTCCACTCATGTCAAGTCATGTGCGCGAGAAGGAGAATTTGCTGGGAAATATTCCAGAATGCAAGTTCGTAGATCATGACTTTCTACACTCAATAGAGTACCCACAATTTCAGCCAGACCAGTACATGTGTAGGCAATATGATGAAACCAGTAAGAAAATGTCAATTCAAGTGCAAGACTGGATTGCGCCATTGCATCCATCAGGATTGCTGAATTTGCTGAGAATTTCGCATTTTGACCGAATCCCAGAGCTCACTGCAGTTGTGCGAACATTGCTCTCATGCACGCACCGGGGTTACTTGTGGTTAGACCACAAGATTGATATCAACATAGACCTTATCTACAGGATTACACACTTGAGAAAAAGAGGCATTGACCCTGCCACGGAATTTGTAGGAAATAACAAAGACAAATAACTTGCAAGAAAAATGAAGAATGAATTTGGCTTGGTAAAAGGAACCCATGGATATCAAGCGAATCAAATCAACGATGTTTCCATGAGGTTCATGACACAAATGCTCGCAGGAAAGGTACTAAGGAAATGTAGACCGATTGAGGTGTCGACCGCTGCGATCTCCTTAGCTACAAAGGCCAAGGATGGACTACAGTACAATTGAGAAAGCTACCTTTTGAACGAATTCTTGAATGATGTAGCATATGCGCAAGACAATGGCTATCGGTTTCATTATAGCTTATTAATAGTCCCGATTGCATTCATGGGATGGAAAGAGCCACGTACCAATAATGTGTACCGGTGTTTGCTAGAGACTATCGTGGAACCAGATATGCAAACATGTGGAGCAATTAAGGCCAAAACGACAAAGAGTAAATAATGTGTAGTTGCACACATTTTACAAGAAGCTATGCAAAGTAATCAAGCGCACTTCACGTATTCCTAAGGAAATAACAACAACGCATATCTGAAAGATGAGATTCAAAGCGGGCCTTCACTTTATTTTCATTTAGCCTAGAGAACCAGTTATCCCAAGTAGTTATTGCTTAGAATCCAAATTAGATCCAAGACTTGAATCATGGTTTCTTGAGATCTCCTTTGAACCATAAGAGGTGATATCAAAACCAGTAAATGCATGAGAAGTTATCCCAAGCGAATGGAAATGGTTTCTTGAGATCTCCTTTGAACCAACATGGGTGAGATCAAAACCATGATGTGCATAAGAAATTATCCCAAGCGAATGGCAATGGCCATATTCTTCAATAACCTTCTGAAAGCATGGAATAATGATCATATAGTAGTAAATAAGAGGTGATTGCTTGAGGAGAGCGAATGCATTACCTCCAATATCTGATTTGACCTCCGAAACATTCAATAGATCATGATGTAGAACAACAGACTCTGGTGCAAGAGAGGATTTAGGACCTTCTACAATATCTAGAGTGTGAGCTGGCACAGAAAGAGAAGAAATTTGGATCATGAGTGTACAATCTGCAAATTCTTCTTCTGTGTGGACAAATTCAATATGAGATGTGTGTGATACTGGTTCATGATCAATGAGATCATCAAGGAGGGCGAATGCATCACTTTTCTTGTTCTCGAAAGGGTTTGGACCAATTCCTTCATTCTGTGTGCCAAAAAGTTCATCCAGGTGAGCCCATAGCTCTTTTGGAGTTTCAATATCAATGAATTGGAGTGTCATGTATAGAGGCATAGCAAACATCATGGCTGCACAAGCTTTGTCACCTTCAATTAACCAGTCATACTCTTCTTCAGAGGATTCGAACTCTCTTTCAAAACAATAATCAAAGAGACCATTTCTCTTCAAATGTGCTATCATATTCGGTTTCCATTCATGATAGTTGAATAGAAAAAGAAGATCATAGTTGAATGGAGAAAGAGGAGGGATTTATTCTGAATACATTGAAGCTGTAGAAGACCTGCAAAAAATAATAGAAATATTTGCAATTGCTACTGCTGCAAAAATGCAGAAATTGTTGCAACTGTTGCACTCGAAATATGGATAATAACTTGCAAAAAACTCGCATGAATGGAGATAAACAATACTCTCAACATGCTCTGATACCATGTGAAAATCCTCACAGCAGATCTAAGAGATGATGTATACCTCACAAGAAAGTAATTGATTAAGCAAGAAAATAGAATAAGAGTGGTCAATGCAGTATAATGAGCAACAGAATAATAATACAGTAGAACTCGGATAGAAGCAAAAATACTTCACACACACTAATTAATTAATCACAATATGGACAAATAAATAGTACAATGCATGAGGATTCGAATGCCTAAGGTGGCAATTGGAATTAGCCTTCATGGAGTGATCAAAAGATCACGGGAGTGTCATTGGAGCACAACTAGTAGTCTATCTCATCATCAGTGGAGTCATCAATGCTCAAATAATTGTCAACCATCAGTCAAACTGAGTCTAACTGAGTGTGGTAGGTGTAACTGAGTGTAACTGGAACTAACTGAATGAAGGAGGCTCAGTGGAGGGCACATGAGGAGCTAATTGAAGCCAGAATGGGCAGTCAAGTCTCACTGGAGGTCCATTGGAGTGATATAGTCAGTTGAGAGTCAGTCAAGCCTAAAATCAAGGAGAGAATTGAAGATAACTGAATGGTAGGTAAGGAAGGGCACCTTTCTCATGCAGTAGGTGAAAGGAGGGCGCACTAAGCTCTGGGAGGGATGAAACTGAGTGGAAAGAAGCTTCGGGGGCTAGCTAACTGAGGTCTAGGTGCTGGACTAATGACTGGGATGCATGCAAACCCTAAATAATGTATGCAAACCCTAAAAGTGCATGCATGACTGAAAATGCAAATAATGAAAATGCTTCTAGGACTAGGATGGAGTATAGGAATATCCTAACAGTGCATAGACTAGATGTTGGTTGGGATTTCGATATTAGAGTTAGATCTAGACTGAGAGAGAAGAGATCTAAGAGAGAAAAGACTCTACAACTGAGTGCATAGAGATATGATTGTAGATAAGAGTCTATATCTTAGTGCGCAGACTGGAACTGTTACCCTTCCAAGTAATATAAGAATAGTTCCCGTGGACGTAGCTCCCATCTAGGGGGGTGAACCATGCAAATCCCTGTGTTATGCATGAGTTTATGGTGTGTTTGAGTTCATGTTATTATGATATGTTTATGTATTTTATTCCATAAATGCATGAATGATAATCATATATTGAGTGAATGAATGTTGCAAAGTAACACTATATATGATGAATGCGTAGTTATAAGGATAAAGATGACAACGATTTAACGTAGTCTATAGGTTGTCGATAACTGTGAAGTGTGAAGTCATGAGCTGATATTGTCATGTTAAGTATATGATAAGTAAGAGACATATGCACGGTCGTTTACCACATTGGCGCATCACCACGGTTACAGAAACCTGATTCTGTAACTACCCCATCTTCACTTCAGGTGAGACTTCAGCCTGTTCGCAGGTTGATGTAGAGAGGGCCAGTGAAAGGGGTTTTGTTGGGTCTACAAGAACTTCCCCGAACCTGAGTCAGCCTAGAGTAGCCAACACTCTCACATGGATTGAAGCCTCCTTTTTCCATGTCCCAACAGTTTAGTCAAGTGACCCCTTGGTCCTCTCTCATTGTAATCATGATGCATTATCGACTCTACAGTACCTTCCAAACCTCATACATCGGGGGCATCTGTTAACACCTAAATTTTGCACACATGTGACATTTTGATAATTCTTATAGTAAGGCATCATCAGCATAAATAATGCAGTTGAAAAAAGGAATCCTCAGCAAATCCAAAATACAACATGAGTCCCAAAGATCCCAATACCACTCAAAAGAAGAGGTCGTGCGACTGAACCATTGTTAACTTGTGCTATAGTGCATGTTATCATTTTAGTACTCGCATGATACTTGCGTGGATATTCCTTCGATAATCGTGCTATTGTCAAAATGGTGGGAACACCTACTTCCTACGGTGCATTTAAGGGTCCATCACCTCCAAGGATCCGAATTTGGATCCTCACACACTTGGTGGCATTAAATAGCCCCCTTGGTGTACCTTGGAGCTAGTTCATGGAGTAGATGAGTTGAAATTTGGATCTAGTTGTTTGTTAGCCACCTCTTGGCCTATATAAGGAATCCATTGGCACGAATTTTGTATAGAGAAAAGAAGAGCAAGGTTATTCTACTGGATTTGTGTTGGAGCTTCCTCATAACCCACCTATTCCTACCTTTGTAAGCATTCCCAAGCTCCCTTTCCACCTTTCTTCAAGGGGGCAATAGTTTCTCTCCATTGTTCTATCACTCACTTAGCATATAGTTTGGACAAAAAAGGCCTCCCTAAGGGATATTTTTTGCTTCCCTTGAATCCCACACCTCCTATGTGGTGTATATATTGACCATTGGGGAATACAAAGTGGTTTGGCATACCTTTGATTGTTTTTGGAGTTTGCATTCTCCCACCATTTACTTTTTTATTCACATTTTATTCATGTTTCTTTGTTTTATGTGAATTCCACTAACAATCTATTGCAGGATAACTTGGAGGACAACCAAAACCACCCATAGGGGGCTCCAAGGACTGAGGCCTTGCTGTAGACTACAAGGCCTAGCCCCTTACCAAGTGGATGAGTGCACACTTGTGCAATTTTTTCCATAACACATGGTCTCCCTAAGATTAATGAAATCCCTCCTGAATGAGATTTAGGTTGTAAAACAATGAAATCGAAAGGATACTCCCAAGAATATAAGGAAACAACAATGTCATCTAATACATCCTTAGGTTTTTGTTATCACACCATAGTAGCTGGGCTACCATGTTTGCAAAGTAGATATCTGTGCATTTCAAAGATTTGCCTTTGCATATTTTCAGTGAGATCAGCTATGATGAGCAGTATTATTTGTTATCACTCACACATCAGAGAATATTTATTAGGAATTCAGTACACCTTATGCCAAGGCTGAGCCTTAAGACCTCAGATTTGATGACCGATATTGACCTTTTATTCCATATAGGGTAGTGTTCGCAATGGTGTTAGTTGGTCTAGATTACAGATATTGATATGTGACCCAGTATATATATGATGTGCATTTGATGTTATTATCTTGTTGTTTAGGTCATTTTGATAACATTGACTTGGCATTTAGTAATTATGATCTGGCAGTATATTAATGTTAAAATGAAATTGGTTTTTATGTATAATATGCATGATTTTATTAATGACATTTGGAAACTCTTGTTTTATACTCGTTGGTCTTTAACTTCCTTGGAATGTGGACATGATCACTATTGTATTTTTGACCTGCTAGCATAGGCACCATTTCCACTTGTCTCCATCCATCCATTTATCCTTCCTAATTTTGGATCTTTACCCTGACTTACACCTTGACTTGTGATATGGAGGACCTCCCCACTTCTGCCTCTGTGTTGGACTGCATCCATGTTAGTATTGTGTCTCGGCTCTAAGTTGGAAACAAAAATTTCCTTTTGTGAGTTGGATTTTATGCCTTTATCATTCTAGTCGGTTGCCCCGATGTGTGGTTTTGTGTGTAATTCCTCGTAGTTGCTTGAGTTGTGTTGGATAAAACCTGAAGCAAAATGTACTACCTTGGACTCTATTGTTATATCCTTTGTAAATCACAATGAAAAGGATTGTGAAATGTAATGCAATGAAATGAAATGCACCCCGGATGTAAGATACAATTAGTTGCGCTTCTAAGCACATGCAAAATCCCAAAGGGGTCCTAAATGGACTAAAAATAAATGGATAAATGTATGCTAAATCTAAATATTGTTGGCCAAGGAAATCAAATGAATTGAAATGAAAGGCTCAAATAAAGTAGTGGCTAAATATATGCCAAATCTAAAGACTGCTAGCCTTATGTGAAATTTTCCTCATTGATCCTACGAGTTATGATATGAGATGGAATAAGGGAAAGATAATTCTAAGTGTCCCCTAGGACCTCAAGGTTCTAGTAGTATACTTTTTGCCAAGGTTGAATAAGCACTTCTCTAAACAACTTACCCATTTGTGAGACACTGCCATTCCTTGTGTATCTTTGTCCAACACATGCTTAAGTTTGTAACACCATATCCCTTAAACAAAGTATCACTATGTCAAGTCAGTCAAATCATCCCCTTTTAGCCTAGCCTTGCATCCTTAGCCTTCACCCTCTGCTAGCTAATTGATCATGTCTACAAATGAGTATATTCTTGAGGTTCTTCTTGAAAGTAAATTATTAACTAACCTACTATTATTTATTAACTGCTAGTGAAATGACACTTAATGTTTTAAAGTCTTGCTATGAAAATTATTTAGAGAGCATGTCTTAACCATTTGCACTTGCAACAGCATGGCTTCTTTGTCCAGGGTTATATTTTGATCAGTTTGACCGAGGTCAACCTTGGGATCCGTTATGAGATGGACCAATGTTACTATATGATGTTGATATATGTTTCTGTATGCACCTTTTGAAGATTTCATATGATGGGAACATAATTCAAATGATGATTGATGCAGTTTCTATTGATTATTATTATTTCCAGATCATCATATTTTTACTTGTCTGGGTATGATGGATGCTACAGATGGCATTACAAGTTATCATTAGGTGTATGAGTACTCATATATAGTGTATTTTGGTCATATGAATCCAATGAGACACTTACTTTTAGGTTCCAGGCACTTCCAGAGATGATTTGAGCAGTTTTTCACCTGTTGACAAGTTTGGCCATGCTGGTGTGGCTTGTTCATCTAGAGCATTGGAGGCTCGTCGTTTCCTAGGGTACTACAAAGGAAGTGGATGGTCCAAACACTTTTTTTTACCATATTAAACCCTTTCCGGACATGATGGCATAATCAGTTTTTGTGCATAGGCACCAGACAATGGGTTGTGGGAAGTTTGGTGTTTTTCAGGTGAAATAAAAAAGGAATAAAAAGGTCATTTAGGAATTCGATTTGGGAAATTGATGCAAGGTATTGACATTTGATTTTCTCTGAGTTCATCTATGGTGTATCCCACTCCTTCCAGATTAGTTTGCAACAGTCAATGGGGTCCATACAGTCATCAGGAGGCCTTTTCATGCATTCTTCTCTCTGTTGATGGGGACATGATTTGATCATTTGTGTACTTGGACATGCCATTGAGTCATATTTGATGCTATTGTGCCATGGGGTAATTCTAGTGAAGGGGAATAATACCTCCTAGCCCCACCATGTGCTCCTAGTCACTTTTCCTAGTCTTATGTTGTGGCACTTGTGTTTTTAGCCACCCCCATATAATGCGCACCCCTCCTAATCATCTTTTGGTGAGGTCGCACTCCCTCATGTGAGTGATCCATGTCATATTTTGTATTGGATCATCTTAGCCATTGATTATATTGTGGTTTTTTTTGATCTCAACCACTAGTTTTCAAAAGTGGTTTAGGGTTTTGGTCTCCCTCATCCTATTTAAGGAAGAGACCCCCCTCTTGTAAAGGCATCTAGAGATTTTTGGCTCTTGGCTACCAGAATAGAAGATATATTTTTTTGGGCATCTTGGATCTTGATATGGGTGTTTGGTTATGGTGATTGTAAATGCTTTGTCCATTGCACTGGAGGATTTTTTGTAGCTATCTTGTATCTTTTTCCACTATTTCGATTTACAGGTGAAGAGGCCGATTTGTAGGAGTGTGCATTGGTGGGGAGGCTTGCCCTGCAAATCTTCTGTCAAATCATGGATTAAACAAGGAGTGATTTTGTCTTTGTACCAATCATTCTTTGTCTTTTACTTCTAGCTTGTATCTACCCTCATTTTTTTTGATTGATTGAGCTTTGTCTCCTTGGTTTTGCAGGAATAGAGGGGCACACGTGTGGGCTTGGACAAATCGCACTAGCAAGAGAAAATACAAAATATTCCATTTGATATTTGGAAAAGTAATCCTAGTCATAACCGGCATTCATCTCATCATCTAGGTACGCTTGAAAGGTAAGTATTCTACTTCCCTAGCTTATCCATTATTTCCAGATCTCAAAACCCTCAAAAGTCAAAACCCTCGGTTATTTATTTATTTATTTTTATTTCAGATGTACTTGGATCTAGCAATCATCTGGGCTTAATAATTAAAACCCACCTCTAAAATCAACATAAATTTCACGATCTAAAGTTTGGTGGAAATCCGACTCCATTTTCCCCTTAATCTAAGGCACTAGTCCTGTCTTGAGGAAGACACACTTCTTGGGTTGGTGTCCATTTGCTAGATCCAAATTGTGGGTATTGCTCTTTCTTTGTTTAATCGTCAAATCCACATCATAGCAAACCCCCTAGTGCTACATCACTTCAATTTTCACCTTTTGGGCTCCATTTGGACCATTTTCCTTATTTTAAGGGTGGGCCACACTTGGGTACTTTTACTTGGCACTAGATCTATCTAGATCTACTATTTTAACCTCATAAGTGGCCTTTATCTCTCCTTGGTTGAATATTTGTCCTTCCTTAACCCTCTTCAGCCAAGCCCTAACTCATTGGGCCCACTTATCCATCTTAGATCTAGATCTAAGCCCATCTTGGTCTCTTATTTTATCATCATCACATTTCCCTAGGAGGCCTAGGTTGGGTTTGCTAGGCTTCATTGGCTAAGCTAGGGTATCCCCCTTGTTCTTGATTAGGTTTGATCTAAAGTGAAGAGTTCCTCGGTTAACGTGACACCCAACTTGCATTGGGAATCGTGGCATCTCTTGGGTCACCTCTTTAGTTGTCTACACCTCTACCATCTTGGATAGGATACCTTTAGAGACAAATACAAGTTGTGTGATAACATTTTTGGCGCTGTTGCTGGGGAGGTAGAGGATTACCTTAGGTGTCTGCGAGTATCCATGTGTAATTCATATCTTATCGCATCTGGTCTAATTTAGATGGTTATCATTTTTATCCTTAATTCAAACATAGCCATCTCATTTTCACTCATCTCTCCCTGCTTATTAACGACATACATCTTGGTAGAAGAGAATTAAAGTCTACCTGGAGGCTCCAAATTGTGACTCTGTAGAGGAACGACCTCATAAACATCCTTACGACCTTATAAGTAGGGATAATCTAAATCAAACAAAAGGAACACTGTTTGTTTATCATAGAAGAGATCCCAAAGTCCAATCATCTAATTTCTTTTGGAAAATCGTTAATTCTGATTCTCCAAATCATTTTGTGGGATCCCCTTCAACCAATTTGGTTCCTCATTCATCTCCAACTCATAATTTAAGTCCATCAAATCAAATGGATGGAACAACTCAAACTCCTCCAGGAAACAATCCTCAAACCAATCCTCCCGTTTCTCGTATATTTGGGAACAAGGCCAAAGCTTCACCTTTAGATTTCTCCCAAATCCTTGGTACACCCCATGATATGCCCAACAAGTACTTTGAAAAGATCCCTAAGTTCAATGGGAATTGTGCAACCTCCATTGAGGACCACATTGAAAATGTCTGGGCTCATATGGAAGCTTATGGGGCTGAAGAAGAAGATGTGTATATGAGGGGTCTTTTTGCATCCTTGGAGGGTGATGCTCGTAAATGGTTTTACTTTTTTCCCGCATCATGAATCACAGGTTATGATGCTTTCATTGATAAACTTAAGCAAGAGTGGTCAGTCAAGTTAGATGGACATTTCCTTCTTAACCAACTTTTTGAAATCAAAAAGAAAGAAAATGAGTTTGTCCATGAATTCAACCTCTGTTTTGATAAGATAGTGGCCAACATTCCTGATCAAATTAGGCCTCCGGAACAAGCTGCGTTGATTCATTATGTCAATTCATTTGAGGGATACCTTGGCTAACACCTTAAAGACAAAGACACTAAAGATATAAAAGAAGAACAATACAATGTTAGAAGGGCTGAAGCAAATACTGCCTCTATGGGGAAGCAAAACTTCTTTGATTCAATCAATGCTTCATCTTCTAGATATGAACCCAAAGCCAAAAAGGGGAAATAACCAAGTAAATATCTTAATGATATGGTGGAGAGTTGCATGAAATGATGAAAAAATTAACTCTCTTGACTAGGGATCTAGCTAAGAGAAAAGAGTCTGAAAGGTATAGGAAACTTTATGGCCCAAAACTTTATTGGAACCCACAAAAGAGGCCTAATAATCAGAATGATAGAAGAAACCCTGTGAGTCAAACATCTCTCGGACCTCCTGGTATTAACTACTCTGAAGAGAAAAAAGAGGAAGATCCTGAGTATCCCACTTTTAATGAAGATACCCAATATTATCCAAAGAACATTAAATGGGTCAATAACTTAGATTTTGACAAGGACTTTGGAAGAATATTGATTGATCAAGAAGAAGAGTCTGAAGAAATTCCTAGTCCTAGCTTCCCCGTTTATGCCACTGAACAGCCTGAGAGTAGTGGCCAAGCTTCAATTAGAAATTATCAAAGAAGAAAGGATGGCCAAAATCCTACCCCTTTCATTTAAAGGAAGAATAGTGATATGCCTATCCCAATGAGTGAGCCAATTCCTCTCTCGGAGTATGAATTATACCACAACATTGAGAGAGAACTGGACAAAGTTATGCACAACATTTCACTCACTGAATTAATGAAAATCCCTTCGATTAAAGAGCAAGTGGTAGAAATTTTCAAGAGTATCCCTCATACTATCACAAGTGATTCTGAGAATCAATCTCTTCCAGACTCGAAACCTAGTGCCATGGTTGAAGAAGAGGAGGATCCTCCTATCAACATCCAGACTGCCTTGTATGAGAGGAAGAATGGTGTTCATCAACCGTTTTATATTACACTTCATATTGGTGACACCCTTCTTCAAAACTGTATGTTGGATTATGGTGCTTCCATGAATGTCATGCCATTGCAAGTTGTGGAGGTTGTTAGCACTCAAATTGACCTTAAGGTTGTGGGAAAGGTCTCTTCAAGGTAACACACAAAACCAACTTTAGGAAAGAGAGTTGTCTTATTTCTTTCCAGAGAGGGATCTCTCATTGATTGTTTAACAAGGCCAGATATATGAATAAAAATTAGAATTAGATTATTGTTTGGTTGAAGCAAGATAGGCATTCATTGGGCAATGGAGTAAAAAAAAACCAATATATCGAATTACAGTGTTGCAGTATGGAATTTTAAAACAGAGACAAGGTAGGCATTCATTTACAGTAAAAATGCTTTGGTCTGGTGGGGAGGAAGAAATAAAGAACAGACCATTAACATGAGCCTCTAACAAGGATGAATTCAATGTTAAATTTAGAGGAAATATTTGGTGAAGATATGAAATAATAGACAGAGGACATTAATATGAATTATGCACTATTAAACACTCATTTCAGACATGAAGGAAAACATTATGGAAGTAATAAACTGGAAACACATTCACATAAGAGAGGGAAACATACTGCAACACAAACAACACATGAATCTCTACCAAAAGCTAGCTTCAATGCTGTGATTTTTATTAGATATGAGTTTCACAATATAAGGCCCAGCTCTCATGGGTTCAACCCTTTCTCCCTTCTATTACATGTGAATATATAGATATCTTCATCCCTGAGGCTCAAATCACCCTAACAGAAAGTTGTTCCTATTGTGATGACACCTATACAGATATGTCCATTACTCCTGAAAATCAATTACAACAAAATAACGAATGCTGAAAAATAGGCTTAACTGCCTTTACAAGCGTTACTGAGCATTTACTTGCCAATAACAGATTCTAGTAAATAGTAAAAAACCTAAGTAGCTAATTCTTTAGGTTGCAATCTCCACGATCTTCAGAATCTTTATGCATGCAGTGTTAGTTTTCCTTTTCCAAACTTCTCCACGAGCTTCCATTGGTCAGCAACTAGCAGATATGACATGGCCACTTCCTTCAACAACACCCTCAATTCTGTATGGTCTCTGTATGAATAGCTCTGAAGGTGTCTACATGCTTCCTTGAAAATCATGACCAATTCAAATTCCTTTGTCATCTTATCCACCACTGTTTTTCCAGACAATGCTTGGGTCATGCTAGCAAAGTCTGCATAATCTAACCTGCACCCTATCAACTTGTCCTGATACTCTTTCTCTATCAGCATGGTGCCATCTTCTTCCCAAAAGAGTGGAATCCCTTTCTTAAACAATGGATCAAACATATCTTTGAAGAGTTTCAATTGGTGTGCCATAATATCTATTCTGGCCTGGACTGTAGCTAACTTCTGATGTTTGTTTATCACCTTCCTGGCCCAAATGATGGTGGATAACTTGTCCTTTATGATTGATACTTTAACCTCATCCTGAGTCAATCCATTCAAAAATTCTATAGCATTTTCAGTGCACTCTATAGGTTTCTTGTTCAATTTTTCCTTTGCTTTTGTCACACTCTGCTTGGCCAATTTGATGACAGCTTCCTTGTCTAAAATAAAATCCAGGTAGGGTCTTAATTTACTTGCTTCAGTTATCACATCATCCCAGATTACTTGCTTTGCCTCCTGCAGTGATGCTTGCCCTATAGCCTGCTTTACTAATTCATCATATTTGACTTGTAGCTCTAAGTACTTAGCTTGCCAAGTCTTCCTCTCTTGTTCTTCTTCTGAACTTTTGCTTTTCAAATCTGCATTTTTCTTCTGCAACCTTTCTAGCTCTAAGTCTCTCAGACTTGCTTGTGCCATTGCTTGAACAATGGATAAGTCACCGGATTCAATGGAGGAGGGGGTGACCATGTTCTCCAATTATTTTCCCTTCTCTTTTATTTTTCCTTCCAAATCCTCAGACTTAGCTTTCCACTTCCTTTCGCTCTCCACCATAAGAGCCATATCCCTTTTCCATTGCTTTTATATATCTTCAAACATCAGTAACCTGACCTTACAGTCTGTTAGCTCATTTTTAGTTCTTCTCTTTTTTCCTCCAGCTATGTCAACTTAGAGGCTTCTGCCAGCTGGGTGGAAGGAATCTTCAATTTCATTTTTAATGACTGAATAGTACTGTCTTTCTCATTCAACAGCTTTTGTATACTAGCCCTCTTCTATGCCTGGCCCTCAGTAGCCACTAATTCATTTTGAAACTTCTTGATTTGTGCCTTGTGGGATTTGTTTGTTGATGTATATGTAACTTCGGAATGTATTTCATCTATGTATTTCATATATATTTATTGTACCCTTATTAGAGATGTGTTATTCCTCTATAAGGAAGTGTCGTCATGTGGATTGACAAGTGTCCCAAGTGTGTGTACTTGCCGATGGGTTATTAGACCACCATGTGTGGGGTTGGCCCTGAAATATCTATTATATTGTGGATGTATCTAGATAGACAAGTCGGCCCCATAGTGTAACTGGGAAAACAGGTTAGGTATAAATAGAGATTGGGAGATCTCTATTTGGATCATTCGGAAAGTCACACTTCTCTCACTCAGAAAGTGGCGCACTAGTGAAGAGGAGGATCATCTGCTCTAGGAGACTATCTCAAGTGTATTTTGGTTGTACTTTGGTTGAGCCATTGCTGTCTCTATCTCTGAGGAAGGTGTGGGGTTTTTCACGTTAGGGTTTTCCCCACGGAAATTGTGTCTCTTGTCTCTCATGCTTTTGATTCTTGTGATGCTTGTCATGCTTATTGTGATTGTTATGCATTGATATACTGTATATGTTATTCTCTTAGTAAAGATCCAAGAGCATTGTGAATTAATGCTCAAAATTTAACATGGTATCAGAGCTAACCTGAGAAGAAGACCTTTTGCAGTGACGAAAACTTGAGTTTCTTGTTTATTGGGTTTCTCTCCACAGATTTTGGAAAAGCAGTATAGTAGATTGACTCCACTCATCAAGGAGAATCTATCTATCCAATCAGAATTCAATTCTGAACATTTTCAGATTTGGCCCTAAAAATTAGGATTTCCACAAAAATAGGAATTTCTGGAATCTGAAGACATAGCTGGAAGCTCCTTGCAAAAATCGAAGTTTAGAGCTTTGGATCGAGATTTTGGGCTGGGTAGATCTTTGGGAAACTCAAACCCTAATTCAGGGCTCTCCCTAGTGAACCAGGGAGGACAAAAAGGAAAATCTGAAGGGTAAAACTTTGCTGATCTCAAATTCTGAATGCACCAGGTTGATCAGCTCATCAAGGCGCATCTTTATATCCTTTCAGAAAGTTGAAATTCACATTTTGAATTTTTAAGGTTTTTTCGACAAACCCTAATCCGGGACTAGATCCAGTTTTCAGCATTTCAAGTGGTAAGACTTAAATCTTTTCTATTTCCATTTGAAGTACTCTTTAAGATGTCTCACCACACCAAGCTTGAGGATAATATTGAAGGGGCTGATAACTTCCGAGCTTGGAAGTATAGGATTGGGTTAATCCTGGAAGAGAATGAGTTGGACTCATATATAAAAGAAGACAACCCTATCCCAGAGGATGAAGAGGCGAAGGTATTGCATAAGAAGAACTTGGTCAAGGCAAAGAGAATCATTGCTAATTCTATTAAAGACCATCTCATACCCCATGTGTCTACTCTAAAGACACCCAAGGAGATGTTTGACTCTTTGACCAAGCTATTTGAAGGGAAGAACATAAATCGGAAGATGACGCTGCGGAACCAATTGAAAGGAGTAAAGTTTCAGAATGGAGAAACCATTCAATCTTATTTTTCTAGGGTCTCCCAGATTAAGGAACAACTGGAAGCAGTAGATGAAATGATGGAGAATGGTGAAGTTGTCCTGACCACTCTGAATGGCCTACCTAGGTCATGGGACTCCTTTATTCAAGGAATCTGTGCAAGAAAGAAGTTGGTATCCTTCGACAGATTGCGGGAAGAATGCTCTTAAGAAGAATCTAGACTTGTAGCTCGTGAAGAAAAGATGGGAGGTGAATATCAAGCTCTTGCAGCTCACACCAAAAGGATCACTCTCGCTACAAGAGATCCTATCAAAAGAATAAGAAGGATCTAAGATGCTTCACATGAAATGAGAAGGGTCACTTTGCTTTAGATTGTCCCAAGAACAAAAGGGATAATAACAACAACTCTAGCAAGAAGAAGAAGGGAAGAAAAAGAAAGTTCCACGCTCATGCATCTGAGGATGATGAACCTCCAAAGAAGAAGGATAGGGCAGAAAGTGATGATAGTGATGATGACTCATCGAGTAAAGAAGAATATGTTCTAATCTCTGCTCTCACAGGTACTATCTCCCATGGTTGTAATGATTGGTTGATTGATAGTGGGGCTTCCAAACACATGACTGGGTTTAAGGAATCTTTTGTGAATCTATCTAAACATGAATCACCCCATAAGGTGAAACTTTGGGATGATTATCAATACCCAATCAAAGGAAGTGGTGAAGCCTCCTACAACATAGATTCTGGAAAATCTTTGAAGATGAAAGAAGTCCTTTATGTACCTGGGCTCAAGAAGAACTTACTCTCCATATCTGCATTGGATGCAAAAGGTATGAGGGTTGCATTTGTGGATGACCAAGTCCTAATGTGGCCAAAGGATAAAACAATCGATGATGCAGTAGTGATTGGAGAGCAAGAGGGAGGTTTGTATAAATTGAAGGGTCAACCTGAACATGCCATGATACATGAATCCATGGAGCCAAGTGAACTTTGGCATAGAAGACTTGCTCATATGCACTATAGGGCACTTCCAATTGCAAGCAAGGCTGTAGAGGGTCTTCCTGAAATCAAGACCAAACATGAAGGTGTTTGCAAAGGATGTGCAAAAGGTAATAACATTAAGAAGGATTTACCAAGAAGTGAAAGCAAGGCAAAAGATATCCTGGAAATCATCCACTCAGATGTATGTGGTCCTATGTCATCCAGTTCTCTGAGTGGGTATGTTTATTATGTCTCATTTATTGATGACTTCTCCAGGAAGACTTGGGTATACTTCTTGAAGAATAAAGATGAGGTGCTTGATAAGTTCAAGGAGTTCAAAACCTTGATGGAGAATCAAACTAACAAGAATATCAAAACATTCAGATCCGACAATGGTGGAGAATTCACCTCAGGTGAATTTAAGAAGCTCTGCAGTGATTCAGGGATTAAGAGGGAGTTGACTGCTCCTTATAATCCTCAACAGAATGGAGTTGCAGAAAGGAAGAACATAACAATCATGGAAGCAGCAAGGGAAATGCTGCATGACTAGGATCTACCTATGCATCTATGGGCAGAAGCAGCTAGAACAGCTGTATATGTGCAGAACAGAACACCTCACAAGATATTGGACAACAAGACACTAGAAGAGGTCTTTTCTGGTAAGAAACCTGAAGTCAGTCATCTTAGAATATTTGGTTGTCTAGTATACACTCATGTCCCAAAGGAAAAGAGGACTAAACTAGATCCTTCAGGAAAGAAGGGTATCTTTGTGGGTTACAGTGAAAGCTCGAAGGCTTACAGAATATACTTTCCAAGGTTCAAGAAGATTGATGTTAGCAGGGATGTAACATTTGATGAAAACTCAGCATTCATCAAATCAAGGAAGGCACCTATCGAAGTTTATGAAGAACCTAAGGAAACTAGATTTCAAGACACTACCATGACTGAAGTAGTTCTAGAAGTTGTTTGTGAGTTTGAAGATCCGCAAGAACCTGTAGATCCACCCCGTGAGGATAACTCTCACAAGAGGAAACCTGCATGGGCTAGAGAGCTCATTCAAGATGCAGAAAGATTTGGCATTCCAGAAGAAGAACACAGAGCAAAGAAGAGAACCAGATCACATACCAGCTATGTTGCTGTACTCTGTGACATTATGAACAAAGAGCCTTCTAGTTATGAAGAAGCAGCGGAAAAGAAAGAATGGAAGGATGCCATGGTTGAGGAATAACAATCAATAATGAAGAATGATGTTTGGGATGTTGTCCCAAGACCTAAAGAGAAGTCTGTTGTGACTTCCAAATGGATCTACAAAATCAAGCATGCTGCAGATGGCAATGTAGAGAAATAAAATGAAAGATTCGTAGCTTGTGGCTTCTCTCAGAAAGAGGGAATAGATTATGAAGAAACTCTTGCACCTGTAGCTAGGTATACTTCCATCAGAACAGTACTTGCCCTGGCTGCAGCAATGAAATAGAAAATACACCAAATGGATTTCAAGACTGATTTCTTGAATGGTGTAGTTGAAGAGGAAGTATATGTGGAGCAGCCACTCGGTTTTGAAATACATGACAGGGAGTCATATGTGTGCAGATTGAAGAAAGCCTTGTATGGCTTGAAACAAGCTCCCATAACTTGGTATGGTAGGATGGACAGTTTCCTATCTAGTTTGGGCTTTACCAAGAGTAAAGTGGATTCCAACCTCTACTACAAGGTTGAGGAAGGGAATCCTGTGATTCTACTCCTGTATGTGGATGACTTATTTGTAACAGGAGATGATAGACTGATTGCAAATACTAAGAGGAAGCTTGCTGCTGAGTTCGATATGAAATATTTGGGAATGATGCATTATTTCCTAGGTATGGAGGTGTGGCAGAGTGCAGATGGGATCTTCCTTGGTCAAGGAAAGTACACAGTAGATATCCTGAAGAGATTCAGGATGATGGATTGCAAGGCCATGGCCACACCTATGGCATCGAATCTGAAGATTCTATGTGATGCTTCATCTGAGCCGGTTAATGTCTCTATGTATCGTCAGATGATTGGGTCTTGATGTACCTGACGAACACGAGACCAGATATTTGCTTTGCTGTGAACACATTGAGCCAGTTCTTGACGGATCCGAGGAGTGTTCACCTGGTTGCTGTAAAGCATGTTCTGAGGTACCTGAAGGGTACAGTGGATTATGGGCTCAAGTATGAAGCGAATCAAAAGTTTAACCTGCAGGGTTATGTTGATTCAAATTGGGCTGGCAGTGCTACAGATAGGAAGAGCACATCTGGATGCTGCTTCAGTATGGGATCAGGTGTGATCTCTTGGTTTAGCAGGAAGCAGTCCTGCATAGCATTGAGTACAGCTGAGGCAGAGTATGTTGCAGCCTGTTCAGCTAGTTGTGAGGCAATATGGCTACAGAAGCTACTGTCTGAGTTATTTGATCTCTCGTTGGACGCTACTGGTATCTTCTGTGATAACCAGAGTTGTGTGAAGTTGTCCATGAACCCAGTGTTTCATGATAGATCGAAACACATAGAGATCAAATATCACTATATCAGGGATATGGTGCAGAGAGGAGTTGTGAATCTCCTGTACGTTGCGACAGACGAGCAGATTGCAGATGTGTTGACGAAGCCACTAGCCAGGGTGAAGTTCGAGTACTTCAGGGAGAGGCTTGGCGTTCTTCAGATTGATGACACTTCGAGGAAGAAGTGATGGACACATTTGCTAAATCCATTCCAAGCATGTTGGAAGGAGGATCCTTCACATGGCTGTGGATGTAAGCACTGGATGATGAGCATCAGGATGATGTTCTGTTTTCTGCTTTGTATGATCAGTTGGATCATTTATATGTATGTACGCATCATGTTGGATGCTAGATATGATCGGTTGGATCATTTATATGTATATGTATGTATGCATCATGTTGGATGCTGGATATGATCAGTTGGATCATTTATATGTATGTACGCATCATGTTGGATGTTGGATATGATCAGTAGGATCATTTGTATGTATTTTGTATATGCATCTTTTTGGATGCTTGGACCATGTATCTGTATATGTATCAGGTGGATACATTGTATGATCAGGTGGATCATGTATGGTGATATGTATCATGTATTTGTATTTGTATCAGGTGGATACATTGTATGATCAGGTGGATCATGTATGATGATATGTATTAGGTAGATACTTGGTATGCATTAGGTAAATGCATTGTATGATCAGGATGATCATGGATGATGAGCTTCAAGATGTTGCTCCAGATGACATGCAGCAGGATGTTGCAGTGATAATGATCAGGATGATCATGTGTACATCAGGATGATGTATGGTGAGTATCAGGTTGATACTCTATGGCTGTGGATCAGGTTGTGCAGATGAGCATATAATTTGGCCTTGGGAGATTTGCATATAGTCTTTCGAGGTTTTGCCTATGGCATATAATTTGGCCCTGGGATATCTAGCAAATGCTCTTTCAAGGTTCTTTGGGAGGACATATAATTTGGCCCTGGGAGATCTGCATATAGTCTTTCGAGGTTTTGCCTATGGCATATAATCTGGCCCTGGGATATCTGGAAGATGCTCTTTCGAGGTTTTTTCCTATGGCATATAATATGTCCCTGCGAGATTCGATAGGTTGGGCTGTGTGCCCGTAATAAGTCTTGGGATGCTCTTGCGAGGTTTTCCCATGACCACATATAATCTGTCCCTGGGAGATCCTATAGGTAGAGTTGTGTGCTCGTAACATCCTGGGATGCTCTTGCGAGGTTTTGTGGTGACCACATATAATCTGTCCCTGGGAGATCCTATAGGTGTGTGCTCGTAACAGCCTGGGATGCTCTTGTGAGGTTTTGTGGTGAGGTCACATATAATATGGCCCTAGGAGATCCTATAGGTAGAGTCGTGTGCTCGTAACATCCTGGGATGCTCTTTCGAGGTTTTGTGACGCACCTAATAAGTCCTGAGGATTCCACAGTATGGCCAGTGATGATTAAGACCTGCAGGTGGTGGGCCTACATCCAGTATGAAAAAGGATTGGCTCTGTAGAACTTCCTATGATGAGTAGAGTCAGAGATTGGTTGAGATAGCAGCAGCAGTGACGATGATGATGACGATGATCCCAAGAAGAAGACTTGTCTAGCAGATCTGTGTCGAGAAATACCTTCCTAGTTAAGAGGGAGTGTTGATGTATATGTAACTTCGGAATGTATTTCATATATGTATTTCATATATATTTATTGTACCCTTATTAGAGATGTGTTATTCCTCTATAAGGAAGTGTCGTCATGTGGATTGACAAGTGTCGAAAGTGTGTGTACTTGTCGATGGGTTATTAGACCACCATGTGTGGGGTCGACCCTTAAATATATATTATATTGTGGATGTATCTATATAGACAAGTTGGCCCCATAGTGTAACTGGGCAAACAGGTTAAGTATAAATGGAGATTAGGAGATCTCTATTTGGATCATTCGGAAAGTCACACTTCTCTCACTCAGAAAGTGGCGCACTAGTGAGGAGGAGGATCATCTACTCTAGGAGACTATCTCAAGTGTATTTTGGTTGTACTTTGGTTGATCCATTGCTCTCTCTATCTTTGAGGAAGTTGTGGGTTTTTTCACCTTAGGGTTTTCCCCATGAAAACTATTTGTCTCTTGTCTCTCATGCTTTTGATTCTTGCGATGCTTGTCATGCTTATTGTGATTGTCATGCTTATTGTGATTGTTATGCATTGATATACTATATATGTTATTCTCTCAGTAAAGATCCAAGAGTATTGTGAATTAATGCTCAAAATTTAACATTGTTCTCCACTCTTTCTTATTTGAGATGATTTCCAACCTTATCCTTATTGGTTTGCAGTTTGGACATCTCTAGTGCATCCTTTAACAATTTGGAATAAATTATGTCCCTGGTCTCCTTGTGAATATGGATAGTGTCAGGTATGGGGATGTCTTCTAAGTTCATCTTCAATTAAGTGGCCTTACTCTTGGTAGCTAGGGCCAAATTCAAGGTGTTTTGAGCATGGATCCTGATAGTAACCAAGGACACATCCTTGCTAGAGATCTGTCTAAACTTTACATATAACTTTGATTCTTCTCAATTTTCCTCTTTTCTTTCTTTATACTCATCCAATAATTCTTCTCTACTCTTGCTTTGTGCAGAGGGTTCAGCAACTGCCCTATCAAATACATATTCCTTGATCTCGAAGGCAGGCATTTTGGCCTTCACTTGCTTCTTTTTAGCTTGACCAGTTGACACCTGCACAATTTGCTTCCCTGGTTCTTCTACTTTTTGTCTCTTTGGGGCTCTTTTTGTGCCCTCATCCTCTACCTCCGTTGTTAACACCCAAAAAGTGCTCACTAGCTCACTCCCTTATTCACATGACCCATTTGTCCACTTTTTCCACCATTTGAGCCTCTAAAACCATCAAAAGGTCACCAAAAAGACCATAATACACCTTTCCCCCCTCAAAATATGTATTTTTCCTCAAAAAACACAAAAAACCCTCAAAAAGGGTCCAAAATTCCCCAAAAATATTAAAAGGGAATAAAAATATAAAAAATATTCAAAAAAGAAAAAAGAGGGAAAAAAAGACCTAAACCATGTTGGTTAATACCATTGGTTTCCTCAAAACCATAATGGTATTCCCCATCACCAAAAACTATAAAAAGGTGATAGGGGCTCCTCACTTTTCATCCACATTTTCATCCTATCCTTATGCTGCCAAATTCCCTTTGAGAGCCATTACCTCCCATTTTGAGTTTGAATATCCCCATTGAAGCATTGGAGAAGAAGAGACCATTGGACATTGGAGCTTCTCAACCTTGGAGTTGCTCAACACTCATCATCCTCACCATTTGAGGTAATACAAAATCAATTATTTATAAATTTCTTGTTCTTCCCATAGATCTCATTGTTTATGTTCTTAAATTTAGTTTTCTATTTCTTTTGCACATGTTAATGTTAGATTAAGTTACATTAGTTTTTACATACTTTTATTGAGACTGCTGCTACTAGTTAGCAGGTGCATCCTTGCACATGCTTGGTTGAAAAACCAAGCAACAGTTTTTGGCGACTCCGCTGGTTTTTGAACTTTAAATCTTTGCTTTAGATCTTTATTTTAGTTGTTTTCCCCATTTAAAACTGTAGATCTGCCATACTAGTCAGCTTCTTGATAGCTGCCCTAGCCATTGGCCCTTTCTGCATCCCAAAACAACCCAAAATTTCAATTTTTGGGTTCATTTTCACCCGTCGATTTCCGTCCGTACATTGCGACTTTCGGCACCCACAATTGTGCGGTCCATCGCGATTGTGCACTTTTTTTCCGCGCGGTCCATCGTGACTTTTCGACATTTTTCTGCGTGGTCCATTGCGGCTGGGAGACCTTTTCCCGTGTGGTCCATTGCAACTTTTCAACATTTTTCCGCATGGCCCATCACGGCTGGGCGACCTTTTCCCGCGCGGTCCATTGCAACTTTTCGACATTTTTCCGCGCAGCTCATCGCGACTTTTAGCCTGAAAACCACGATGTAATTTTCTGGCAGCACGACTCAACTTTCAAACGACCATATCTCCCTCTCCCGAACTTTGTTTGAGATGATTTGTTTTTTCAAATTGGGTGTTTTTGAACAAGGAATCCAAATATCCTATGAGATTTAAGAAATTTTTCATACAAGTTTCTTTAATTTTTTATTTTAATGTTACTTATCATTTAAGTTCATCCTCTACCCATTGTAGTCGGCCCTCTCATACTATATTTTATGCTCATAGCACTTTTGCTTACTTTTGGCTTGTTGTAGCACTTGATAGACTCATATCTACATGCATTGCTATCTGTTTCATCATATTTTTAGTAGGTTTATTTACTTGCACCCATTTTGCTAGCTACACTTTTCTGATATTTTCTTTACTACATCTTTTTGAAAATTTTCAGTTAACTGAAAGAAAGATTTGTTAAGCCTTTTTCAGATTAGAAATTTCATATTTTGTAAAGTCAGAATCATAATTCTGAATTGCTTGATATTTCACCCAAGAAAGAATTTAGAAATCCATTTATTTTTACATATGTTATTTGCTTTACCTTACAAAACTTTTTTAAGAATCCATATTTTTTGAAAATATTATTAAAGCATTTAAATTTGAAACGTCTTTCATTTTTCAGAAATTGAAATCATTATTTGAGTTTGTGATTAAGTCACCCATGCGAGGCAAACTGATTAGGTATACAACCACACCATCACACAATCTGTCACAATAATTTCAAGTGAGCCTTAAAAAAGTACCTTAACTCAACCAACATTCTAACCCCACTCGGGGAACACAAAAAGAAAATTGTAGTTAGGTAGGACTGAGGGGATAAGTATCCAAATAACACCCCTCACTCATTTTTCATGTTGAGACATAGTGGTTGACATTTAGGGTACCAAAATCCCTTATTATTTGTTGACACGGTTTAACACCAATTCATCGAGAAGGCCTCTCCCTTAGGAGGGTTGAAGTAGCTAGACTGGTTCCAGAAGCCTGAGTGGAATACCGCAATCCATTTAGTAACCAAAGGATACCTTTCGTAGTTCTCGTTGTACCACCCTCATGGGAGTACAGCGGTGATAGAACAAAACTACAGATTCACCCAACCGAACGTGTCATGAACGAGGTATCTTAGTGGCTAAACTTTTAGGATTGTCTACCCGGTGTCCCTCCTGGTAGGGGGATATCTAGCCTTTGATTCTACAATTTATATTGTCTGACTTGGATTTCATCACCTTACAGAGGATATACCTTGTTGAGTCATAATACTTTTTAGTTAGGTGTTTGCATGCTCCATTACCTCCCTTTGGTCAGTGAGTACACCTTTTTCTATTTTGTAGGAGCCGTTTGCATGTTGGTTTTCTGACCACATTTTTTTATTACTCCACTTACTATAGCACAACTGTTATGGTAAGTGTTTTGAGTTTGGTTGTTGGCCTGAGTGCCATTATTTTTTATGCTCCCCTCTTGCACACACGGTTTCATTAGGGCTTTCGAGCTTTCCACTCATCACCACCTAGTATATTTAATTCACAACTGTCACCATTGAGTCCCCGAGACGTTATCGATGTTTCCGGGGTGAACCCCCGCAGTACGGTTCCCTTGACTCCACACGTCATCGGCATAGAACCATGTCATCCGATTCTAATGTGCCTCATTTCACATCTGACTCTGAGGCAAAATCCGAAAATCCCACATACACCGCACCCACTAGCCCCATGGATGATTTTTCTTCCAACCCTTTCAACACAAGGACTGTTGGTGGAACTTCTTCCACCATCCTAGCTACTACATTAGCTACCACCACCACAACCAATGTTGGTATGCCCAACCTGGGAACTGCTTCCACTCCAGGCATGCCTAATATGGGAACTACATCTACTCTAGGGATGCCCAACACGGGACCTACACTTGCTATAGGTATACCTCTGACTGGAACCACTTCCAACATACCAAAACCTGGGTCTACTTTACCTGATGCTCCTCACCGTGATTCCTCTCGGACTGATGCGCCGGGGGCATCCCATGCCACCGACGGCATCATTGGACAAGTTGCATCCCAAAATCAACCCTTTTCCATTATGTGCAATAATACCGGCCCCGATCTTTCACAGGCCACATCTCACTATGGAGCTACAACTTTGTATGCTCCCATGGCCCACCCCCACCACACTCATGGACCCTCATGTCCACCACAGTGTTATGGTCATGCACCTTCAGCCTATCCACCTTTGGTTGCACCCCCTACGTATTACCATTAGCATGCCACACATGCTCCTGTTCACTCACAAGCCCCAACGACTTATTACCCACCACAGGAAGTGCTTGCTGCACCACAACCTTCAGTCGCTCATACTTATCCTCCAAACAACAAAAATGCTGCCCCCACCAACCAAAACCTTGATCGACCACCGAAACAGGGTAAGAACCCCAATTTACAAACAAACCACCCATGTTCCATATGCGGGGTATACGGCCACTACACACACATTTGCTCCCATTTGGAGCGAGCGCGCCAACTGTGGTCTGATGATGCCCAATGCCAAGGGCACACGGCACAACCAACGCAACCTCCTCAACCAAAACCCATGGTGCTGCAGAATCCTTTTCCCACACAAGGAGTGGCGAACACTTTCCCGTTGGATCCTCCTCAAGGAACCACAACACCACAACAGCAAATCACATACACTGCACACACAAACCAACTAATGGATTCAAGTACTCATCATCTCCTTATGATGTCATCATTCGACATGAATCCCCAAATGCGTCCAAACCAATACGCCCCCGCTGCACCTAACAATGTTCTCCCTATGATTGAACAACCAGTTCAAAACGCACCTACACCATTCATCTCCACAGTCAGACCTGGATTATACTCAGAATCACCTATGACTTCCACATTCCAATCCATCCCACCCCCTTTGAAGAGAACCGAGATATATGATTTGTGCACCCTCTCGCAGAACAAACAGGTACGAAACCAACAACCCCCTTTACTCCCGCAACCACCCTTAGTGCCAACTCACGTAGGAGCCACACCAATTCATACTATCCCATTTTTATTTCCCCCTTCAGGCGCCATCAGCACACCAGTCATGGCTACACTTAATCTCCCAGGATTAACATTAGGACTACCTATGTGGTACCTACCTACCCCAACCCCTCCCTCGACACCGAACGTCATTTTACAACTGGTGCAACCCGTCAATACTTCTAACTGTCCACCCCCTGGTGTAGCAAACATCCAAAACTGGCCACCGCCAACAGGGGCCACTGCATCAACATCTAGTAATGCTCCCCCTGAACTCCACTACAATGGGGGCACAGGCCCACAAACCTACACCACTGGACCCACAACCTGCACCGCCCCACCGACTCCCAAGTTGGCAAAGAATCCCCCAACAATCTGTGCTCTCCCCAAGTGCTCTTTGTGTGACAATATAGTCCATGCTACCCATCAATGTCCACAATTACCGGCACTTCAAGAACACATGCAAATGTTGGATGATGACACTAACATACTAGTTGTCAAACTTGAACCGCCCCCTCAGCCTCGCGATAAATCGTTGCGTACCAATCACCCTTGTGCGATATGCGACATTTACGGCCATTACTCACATCACTACCCTGATCTCCCATATTATAAAACAGCTTTATACGAATTGAATAATGTTGACCTAGAGATATCCCCTCCTCTCATTGAGGAAATTCATCCCCCACCATCTTCCTCCTCATAAGATACTAACACAATTTACATGGTTTCCAATGGAGACCCCTCTGTCCGATCGACCCCTTCCATTGATCCCTCTGACCCACATATTCAACCTTTTCAAATAAAAAAGGAAACCACATGTCCATAGCATGGGGGCAGGCCCGAAACCTTGCCTACTCATCATCATCGTCATTCTCATCAGTGATACTGGGGGCATCCACCTCGTAAGGGGAATCCCCCATCATCATATCATCACTTCAGTATGCCACCACGGCCCACAGCCTCATGGTATACCCCCCGGCCAGCAGTTTCTCAATGCCTTATTGATCCCTCTCTGAGACAACATCTGCACCACATTGACACCTCTGAGTTAGGGGGCATAATAGATTACCTCGACCCTGGGATAGGGGGCATGATCAATCATTTTGAACCTTCCCCATCACATCTATCTCAGCACTTCAATGATCCCATCATTCAATCCAACACATATATGATCCACAATCACAAACCCCATGCACATAGCACGGGGACAGGTCATTAACCCTGCTCACTTTTTCACATTCATGATCTCAACCATTTTTTAGGCCATGTGTCACTTGTATATTTGATTTGATTTGATACGCCTCATATTTTTCCCCCGCGGGTCATCATTTCTCCCCACCACTACATCCTTGGCTTAGTGGGCTCACCTTTATTTATAGCCATTTTTTAAACCTCGTTTTTTCCTTTGACCATTTCGGAGTCATTTGACCTCCGTTTTTCGCACCCTTTACATTGTCGGATTCAGATATATGTGCCCGTGATGATGCTTGAGATCATTTCTTGCTCTCACCACCATATTTTTAGGGCATTTTTTCCCATACCTTGCGTCGCCTCGGTTTGCATGCCACATCGGTCGTTGTCCACTTTTGACGAATCTTATATCGCCAGATTCAGTTTTTTGTGCTTGTGACGATGCTTGAGACCATTTCTCGCTCTCACCACTTATTTTTTGGGCACTTTTTACATACCCCTCGTTGCCTCGATTTGCATGCCACATCGACCGCGGTTCATTTTTGACAAGTCTTATGTCTCCGGTTTCAGTTTCCCGCGCTCATGATGATGCTTGAGATCATTTCTCACTCTCACCCCCAGAATTTTTGGGCACTTTCTTACATGCCCCTTGTCACCTCGATTTACGTGCTACATTGGCCGTGGTCCATTTTTGACGAGTCTTATATCGCTGGATTCAGTTTTCCGCGCTCGGGATGATGCTAGAGCTCATTTCTCACTCTCAACCCCATAATTTTTGGGCACTTTCTCACATGCCCATCATCCCCTCGATTTGCGTGTCACATCGACAATCGTCATATTTTACAAATTTTCGCACCACAACTTATACATGAGCCCACCACTCCATCCATACTGCAATTATGGCATTGTTTTGCTACCATTCATCAACCCATAAGGAGGCCCCATTAGTGTTCCCCCTATCACCGTGCTTGATCCCCATACTCACCCTTTGATTGAACACTTCCTCCTTGCCTCTCCATTACTTTTGTTCGGTATAATTTTATCCCTTTTTCAGGCTGAGCAATTCCTTTACGAAAAAGGCACTTAGGGAGTTTCTGTTAAGCTCTTTTCTGACTCCTAAAACAATGAAAAGATCGTTGAGCAATCTTGCTTCCTTTCGTGCTCGCTAAAAGTATCTGAAAGGATGTCTACCTTGTATAAGTTTACCCCTTTTCCGGACCTTGTAGACTGATTATGAAAAAGGAATACTCATGTCACATTGGCTAGAAGAGTTCTCCATTTGCATCATTTTATTCTTTTTCGGGTCTTGGAGACTAACATACGAAAAAGAACACCATTGGAGTCTACTTACTGCTTTCAGACTCTCTAAAACTGAAAGCATCCACGAGCATGAACAGTCCTGGGCTCGCATAAATCCATAAGACAGTACCATTTTAGAGCACACTTTTATCCCTTCTTGGAGCTCATTAAAACCATGAAGAAGGACCCAACGGTGCTTTTCAGCGCCACAACAAATCATGTCTACTCATAAGGCAGCTTCCCCATTATGGTCGCCTTTGTTCAGAGTATTCTGCAGTATGTCACCCTGAGAGTCTCCCAAAAGCATCCATCAGCTTGTCCTCCCAGAGTCACTCCAGTCTAAAATACATACCCCTAAGCTATGATCTCCACACCTAAAAGTCAGTTTCCTATGCTGCCAGGTCAACCATGTCATCATGCTCTGAACAAAGGGATTTTGAGTCCACCCACTACATGACCACAGTTATTCCCCATCCCCACAGTATGTCAGTCCTACCATCGGTATTATCACACTTCAGTTGTACACCTCGCGCTCCTATCAAGGAAACATCATTGCCTTGGTAGTTGTTGGTCTCCCTCTATCGATGCCAACAAAATATATTCTAGAGGTCCCTGTGCCTTGGACTCATCACCATTTGTGATGAGTGCCTACGGATCATTTCGAAAGGAGTCCTCAGTGCCTCTCCAAATGATTGTTTCTCACATGCTCGACTTCAACACCCTGATCGCATCGTGGAGAATCGTACAGGGTATTGGTCCTTTTAGTTATTTGTTGAAGACCCCGGATATCACCTGACTCTAACACATTTGAGAGTCTAATTGAGGAAACAACCAGTTACATTTTCCTATGGATATCCAGGTTGCGCTTGGCGACAGTATTCAGATGTACCCTAGTTTTATACTCCCTCAAGTATACAGTTACAAATAATCCTCAGAAGTTGACTCATTTACTGACTCTACCACATTTGAGAGTCTAATTGAGTCCATACAAATGTTGGACACCTTCATCTCCAGCAGTTCATCCACCCTTTTGAAACCTTATTTAGAATGGTTGTTGCTCTTTTTCAGTGTATTAGTTATTGAGATCAGTCATGGTATGACCATGAGTACATCCCAGAATTGTGTCCTCTCTAGACCTTTATGATGTACCAACAGATTTTTATGTATTATTCAGGTCCCCCTTCTTGGTCCTAATTGTTATGTATATGTCTTGACACGAGCATGGGTATGCCTGTCTCGTCCATTATCAAAGATTATTCCTCATTCATTTTGAGGCCATGTATTTTTTGGTTTTTTGCAGCTTCCAAGGGGTCGTTGTTCCAGTCTCCAATCGGTCTCTTCTCTTCTCCAAACCCTAGGAAAAATACAAAAGAATTATGATGTCTATCGGCCATACGATGAGCTCCTGCCCTCATACATCAGGGGGCAATTTGTTAACACCCAAAAAGTGCTCACTAGCTCACTCCCTTATTCACATGACCCATTTTTCCACTTTTTCCACCATTTGAGCCTCTAAAACCATCAAAAGGTCACCAAAAAGACCATAATACACCTTTTTCCCCTCAAAATATGTATTTTTCCTCAAAAAACACAAAAACCCCTAAAAAAGGGTCCAAAATTCCCAAAAAATATTAAAAGGGAATAAAAATATAAAAAATATTCAAAAAAGGAAAAAGAGACCTAAACCATGTTGGTTAATACCATTGGTTTCCTCAAAACCATAATGGTATTCCCCATCACCAAAAACTATAAAAAGGTGATAGGGGCTCCTCACTTTTCATCCACATTTTCATCATATCCTTATGCTGCCAAATTCCCTTTGAGAGCCATTGCCTCCCATTTCGAGTTTGAAGATCCCCATTGAATCATTGGAGAAGAAGAGACCATTGGACATTGGAGCTTCTCAACCTTGGAGTTGCTCAACACTCATCATCCTCACCATTTGAGGTAATACAAAATCAATTATTTTTAAATTTCTTGTTCTTCCCATAGATCTCATTGTTTATGTTCTTAAATTCAGTTTTCTATTTCTATTGCACATGTTAATGTTAGATTAAGTTACATTAGTTTTTACATAATTTTATTGAGACTGCTGCTACTAGTTAGCAAGTGCATCCTTGCACATGCTTGGTTGAAAAACCCAACAACATCCGTGGCATCAATGACTTCCACTTTGTTGGATCCTCTAGAGCCACTGGCAAAGGGTATGGTTGGTCCAACTATTGGGACTAAATTACAGGAGCCAAGAAGTGGGGACATGGTTGTCTGCACCATAGAGGTGGAGTCATCCTGTACATCTACATCCATCTGCCCTTTGCTGGGATATTTGAACCAGTTGGTAGTCTTTGCCATACCTGCAATCTCAAAATGCACAAATCCCTTTCTATTACTTTCTTTCCTTCTGTTGGAGATGATGTGGTGGGGATCATAATTGATGATATCCTTTGTTCGAAATCCCATCTCTCTTAACATACATTCAATGGCTGAAATAGAATCCTTGCTCTTAACAATGAATGGGCCTACATCCCATGGGAATGCAATATCTGATGCTTTCTTATGATCCAAAAAATGTTCAGTTTCCACTCTTAGCTTCTTTCTAATGAATTCCAAAGAAAACATTCTAGGAGTTAAGAATGCTGGCAGTGCATAGGGTGAATGAGCAAACCCATAAAATCTGATTGTTGTGTTGTGATCCAAGAGAAACCAATCACCTATCTTCTTCTCAGGAGAAGGCTGCAACATCTCCGTCATCTCTGCTAACACGGTGGGAAATCTCTTCTGAAAGAAAACATTGTAAACCTCAGACTTGAGGTCGTTCATGAATTTGTTGTATACTGTAAGCATTTCCATTGTGAGCATCATCTCAGGAAGCTACAAGTTTTCTTCATTGTATGACAAGAACATTCTCAACAAATATGATTGGAATCTGAAACTACTGGCCTTGTGGAAGTCCACTAGCTGAGAATGGATATTCTCAGCTAGGGCCTCATCAAATTTAATGCAGGCACACTGGACATACTGTTTAGACTCGTCATACTCTAATGGGAAAGTGCTAAGGACCATTAATAGGCTCATCATGGGCTTAGTGGCATACATGTATGTATCTAATCCTAAAAATTGGCTTAGCAGGGTTATAACACACTTGGATTCTTCAGTAAAGAGGCGGATTTCGACTGGGAAAGCATGGTCTTGCAATGGGACACTAGGTTGTAGGAAAATCCTGTAGAAACTTTGCTTAAACTCGACTGTGGATTGTCTAAAATATTGAATTTGGTGTTCTTCCTTGTACTCTTTGGACTTTAGGCTGAATTCGTCAGGGATTGATAGGGATTTTCTTATGACAAGAGAATTGACAGGACATAATATCTTTGAGCTGGATGCATCCATAATCACCCTCTCAGAGGAGGATTAATTGGTGGTGCACTCGTCGACAAACTTGGGACAGTTTAGGGTTTGGTCAACTGCAAAAAACTGGAAAAATGACTTGTATACCTTTTGTACATCTATACCCTAGTTCCTAATCATCTCCAGTCTATCCTTTACTGTTTCAATGGGTCCATTAGTCAACACTGTGTCATAGACCTCAACATCCTTGTCTTCCAACAACTCTTCTATCTTATGGTTTTCAAAACCTGGGGGTTTTGTTTCTCCAAGCTCAGTCATTTAAATGGTTTTGTAAGGAGACATGAGGCCTACCTGGTTACTGACATCTGGTCTGAGTTCCCGGCTGAGTTGTTTACTTCTACACAGTCGTCGTCTTTCTCTTTCCAATGAAACCAGATAAATAGTATCCAGATCCCCTTGCAGGAGTATTTTTAATATTATTTTCTTTGCATATCGTCCCTACAACTGTAATGGTGAATGGGTTTTGTAAGCCATCCATCTACATTATTGCTACTGCATCGTTGATTTCTTTCCCTACTTTTCTCTGCAATCCTTCGTGGTTCTCAATCTTTCAAATGCTTCCTTCCTTGCACTTCAGATTCGTGCAACCACCTTCAACCATCAATCTAAATCCTATCTGCATCCCAGTTGTCCAAAGGTGCAGACCCTACCAAGGTTTGCAGATTTGGAAAGTGTCAATAATCTGTGCATGTTCAATATGCGAACTAAACCTCTACCACCGATGCCTTTCCCGCCCAATCTGTACCGTTGCATGATGTGCATCCTACCACCATTACACAATTTTGAAAATTCCATTTCCCAGTGCATGTCAAATCAATGAAGTACTTGTCGACCGTAGATATGTCCCTCCGTCCGTTGATCTGACCTCCGACTTTCCTGTGGGCTAGAAACACTCCTTTCACACTTAAACCACCCCATCTTATTTCTGCGAAGTGGCCTTTCAACTGTCGATCTCCATCGCTACATATCTGCTCCATTGATAGGTGCCCCCAGATAACTTTGGGCGGAGTTTTACATTTTTCCCTCATTTGTAAAGTCAAAACTCAAGGATTTAAATCCTTTCCATCCCAACCCAAAGCATGAACATGCGGGGGTCTCACTTAGGGGTCCTCTTGGTCATATGACTCAAAAACTTAGGTTTACTCATCATTCTCATGGAGATGACTCCCCCAACTACTTAGCTCAAAAATAGTGCCAACAAATGGCTCCAATTGGGGATGCCATCCTCCGTGCGAGGTGGAAAAGAACCCTCAGACCAGGTGCCTAGCCCATTGGGCGGCTCCAAACCTTCAAAAAACCCTACATTACTGTTTTTCACTTTTTCTGTATATAAAATAAAAACAAATAACAATGGCTACCCCACAATATCTCAGGGCCTTCTCTTCGAGATTCAAATCTTCCTCTCACCATCTGTACAGACTCAAATGCAAATAAATATATAAACTTATGGTACGGAAGTTACCTGTCATCCTCGGGATAGGTAATGCTTCAAAAACCTTCCATTTACTGGGCCACTTCCCAGCTGAGACCCATCCTGATGCTCCAAAATAAATGAATTTGCACCTCTATATGCTACAATGATGTATGGACCTACCCACATATGATCAAACTTTCCATGCTTGTCTTCTCTAGGAGCATCCCACTTTAAGACCAAATCATCAATCTGGAATTGTTCTTCCTTAATCTTCCTATCGAAGGTATTTTTCATTTTCTACTGATGTACTTGTACTCTGTCATATGCTTTATCTCTCATCTCATTTAGTTCTATTATCTTATTTATCCTTCTCTGCATATGATTTGGTTCATCTTCATGCCCTTGCAGCAATTTC
Source organism: Larix kaempferi (assembly GCA_027924585.1). NCBI lineage: Eukaryota > Viridiplantae > Streptophyta > Pinopsida > Pinales > Pinaceae > Larix > Larix kaempferi. The sequence continues at coordinate 1,617,767 of BSBM01000841.1, forward strand.
ATGACTGGTAATCCTAAAGATGTTGGAAAAGCAACTTCAGCTCCATATACTAATTGGAATGGTGACATTCCAATTGCCCTTTTTGTGCTAATCCTGTCATCCCACAAAGCACATTTCAGCTTTGTATCCCAAGCTCTTTTGTTCTCTTCCAACAATTTCTTAATTATTCTTACCAGGATTTTGTTAGAAGACTCAGCCAATCCATTTACTTATGGGTAGTAGGCAGTAGAATGGTTCAAGTTGATGTGATATTTATCGTAGAAACCTATCATCTTCTTGGATTTGAAAGCAATTGCATTGTTTGTTACAATCCTTCTGGGACATCCAAACCTGTCTAAAATGTTATTCTCTAAAAAATCCATGATCACAGCATGAGTGGCTCTCCTTGTGGGTAAAGCTTCAATCCATTTTGTGAAATAATAAGTTGCTATCAGAATCCATCTATGTTGACCTGAAGAATTTAGGTTGATTCCCCAATGAAATCTAACTCCTAGTGCTGGAAGGGTGCCTCTACTAAAATTGGGTAAAGAGAAAGTGAAACCAGCTTCCTCTTACCATAAAAAATATGACATTGATGACATGTAGTAGTCTCTTTATAAACATCAACAAACATAGTGGGCCAATAAAAACCCACTCTCAGAATTTTATTTGTTGTTACCTTCCATGAGTGGTGTCCTCCACAATCTCCTTTATGGAATTCTTTCACTATATGTTGAACTTCATCTTCCAATAAGAAATTCAACAATATACCACCAGGGTCTTTCTAGTACAAGTATTGATTCATAATCCAGAACTTTGCAGCCTTTAGCTTCACCGATCTAGATCTTGTTTTGCTTAATCCTGTAGGAGCTTGTAAATTTTGCAATACATATACAATATCAGTGTACCATGGAGACATAGAAAAATATGGCCTTACCTGTATCCTTGTGTCAAGTTGGTTTGAATGACTGATCAGGAAGCTAAGTTGTAAAGATTCAGAATTAGCTTCTGTCATCATTCGGGCAAGTCCCTGTCCTTTAATCAACTTGGTAGGCTTGATTTCAAGATCATATTCCAGTAATACAACAATCCACTTTGCTCTCTTCCCTTCTAGATCTGGTTGGGTAAGAATGCTCTTCACTGCATTAGTTGTAACATAGGAAACCATACGTGAATGAAGAATGTATAATCTGAAATATTTCAAAGATTTCACCAAGGCATAGGCCTTCTTTTCCATGATATCATATTTCAATTCCCCATCTCTCAATACCTTACTGAAAAATGCTATAGGCTGCTCAACATTCTGACTGCTTTTCTGCAATAAGAATCCATCAATAGTATGCTTAGATGCATAAGAGAATACTAGAAAATATCTAGTAAAATCTGGACTTACCCAAACTGGAGCTTCACTGATGGCCCTTTTAATACCTTTGAAATATTCTCTAACATCTTCTGTCCATTTTATTTGACTTTCCTTCAGCATGCTAGTAATATTTCTCAATATTTCAACAAAGCTGGAAATGAATCTCCTCAGGAAACCTACCTGCCCAATAAATTACTGCACTTCCTTCTTGCTCCTAGGCTCCTCAATCTTTAAAATTGCACTGATCCTTTCTGGATCAATCTTAAAACCATCCTTTGAAATAATATGTCCAAGTAATTTAGTTTCTTCCAGTGCAAAATTATATTTTTTGGGATTCAGTGAAATACCATATTTCCTGCACTTCATAAAGACTTTCTCCAAGTGCTTGATATGTTCCCTGTCATACCTAGAATAAACAGTGATATCATCCATGTAGACAACTACAAATTTATCCTTTTCTTCAGCAAAAGCGATGTCCATAGCACGCTGAAACGTAGCTCCTGTATTTATCAGCCCAAAAGGCATTTTAGCATACATGAATGTAACCCATGGTGTAGTAAAAGCAATCTTTTCTTGGTCCTCTGGGAATACTTTAATATGGTTATAGCTTGAGAAAGCATCCATAGTTGAAATCCTTTCAGACCCTACCACCTTCTGCAGAATGTGCTCCATCTTTGGTAAGGGTTAATTGTCCTTCATAGAAACTCTGTTGAGATTTCTGAAATCAATACAAAGTCTGATCTCACCATTTTTCTTTCTAACATGCACCAAGTTAGCCACCCACTTTAAAAACCTCAAAGTTACAATAATCTTAGCATTGAATAGCTTTTTGATATCTTTTTCTATCACCATCAACAACTTGGGGTTTACTCTTATCAACTTCTGTCTGAAAGGATTTTCTCGAAGATTTATTGGAATGGTATGTTGTATGATAGAGGTATCATACTCTTTCAGGTCCTCATAGCTCCAGGAAAATACATCTGTGTATTTCTTCATCAAATTGACATATTCTTCTTTCTCATTTGCAGGTAATATCTTGGATAGCTTCACGATTCACAGTGCTTCTTCAGTACCCAAGTTCTGATCTTCAATGGAATCATCAGAAGGTCTAACCTTTGGATTATTAGCAACATCATTCTGATCAAACAACTTCTCAAGGGAATCAGGCCTCTTGGAATAAAATTGCTTTTCAACTGAATTATGTCCTTTCCTCCCAACATATTCCGCCATTCTTTGTTTTCAACTCCTTCGCTTTCAGCCGATTCACCATCTTGGAAGATTTCTAAATTCTCATTCTCTATATCAATCTGAGCATTCACAAATTCATCAGACATTTCCAAAAATCTCTTTATTTTCATATCATCATCAAAAACTTGCCAGTATTTGGAGTTGTTTGGTATCGAGGGTCTGTTTACAATTTCAACTTTATACTTTTTCTGAGAATAAATAGGAGTTTTGAAACCACTAGCAGTTGTAGCCAAAGAGTCTACTACTTGATTTTCAATTCTGGGATGTTGATGTATATGTAACTTCGGAATGTATTTCATATATATTTATTGTACCCTTATTAGAGATGTGTTATTCCTCTATAAGGAAGTGTCGTCATGTGGATTGACAAGTGTCGCAAGTGTGTGTACTTGCCGATGGGTTATTAGACCACCATGTGTGGGGTCGGCCCTAAAATATATATTATATTGTGGATGTATCTAGATAGACAAGTCGGCCCCATAGTGTAACTGGGCAAACAGGTTAGTATAAATAGAGATCGGGAGATCTCTATTTTCATCATTCGAAAAGACACACTTCTCTCACTCAGAAAGTGGCGCACTAGTGAGGAGGAGGATCATCTGCTCTAGGAGACTATCTCAAGTGTAATTTGGTTGTACTTTGGTTGAGCCATTGCTCTCACTATCTCCGAGGAAGTTGTGGGGTTTTTCACCTTAGGGTTTTCCCCACGGAAACTCTGTGTCTCTTGTCTCTCATGCTTTTGATTCTTGTGATGCTTGTCATGATTATTGTGATTGTTATGCATTGATATACTGTATATGTTATTCTCTTAGTAAAGATCCAAGAGTATTGTGAACTAATGCTCAAATTTTAACATGGTATTAGAGCTAACCTGAGAAGAAGACATTTTGCAGTGACGAAAACTTGAGTTTCTTGTTTATTGGGTTTCTCTCCATAGTTTTTGGAAAAGAAGTATAGTAGATTGACTCTACTCATCAAGGCGAATCTATCTGTCCAATCAGAATTCAATTCTGAGCATTTTCATATTTGGCCCTAAAAATTAGGGTTTCCACAAAAATAGGAATTTTTGAAATTTGAAGCCATAGCTGGAAGATCCTTGCAAAAATCGAAGTTTAGAGCTTTGGATCGAGATTTTTGGCTGGGTAGATCTCCAGGAAACTCAAACCCTAATTCAGGGCTCTCCCTAGTGAACCCGAGAGGACAAAAAGGCAAATCTGAAGGGTAAAGCTTTGCTGATCTCAAATTCTGAATACACCAGGTTGATCAGCTCATCAAGGCGCATCTTTCTATCCTTTCAGAAAGTTGAAATTCACATTTTGAATTTTTAGGGTTTTTTCGACAAACCCTAATCCGGGACCAGATCTAGTTTTCAGCATTTCAAGTGGTAAGACCTAAATCTTTTCTATTTCATTTGAAGTACTCTTTAAGATGTCTCACTGCACCAAGCTTGAGGATAAGCTTGAAGGGGTTGATAACTTCCGAGCTTGGAAGTATAGGATTGGGTTAATCCTGGAAGAGAATGAGTTGGACTCATATATAAAAGAAGACATCCCTATCCCAGAGGATGAAGAGGCTAAGGTATTGCATAAGAAGAACTTGGTCAAGGCAAAGAGAATCATTGCTGATTCTATCAAAGACCATCTCATACCCCATGTGTCTTCTCTAAAGACACCCAAGGCTATGTTTGACTCTTTGACCAAGCTATTTGAAGGAAAGAACATAAATCGGAAGATGACCCTGCGGAATCAATTGAAAGGGGTCAAGATGTCGAATGGAGAAACCATTCAATCCTATTTCTCCAAGGTTTCTCAGATCAAGGAACAACTTGAAGCTGTAGATGAAATGGTGGAGAATGGTGAAATTGTTATGACTACTTTGAATGGCCTACCTAGGTCATGGGACTCTTTTATCCAGGGGATCTGTGCCAGAAAGAAGTTAATCTCCTTCAGCAGATTATGGGAGGAATGTTCTCAAGAATAAGCAAGGATTGTGGCAAGAGAAGAGAAGATGGGAAATGAAGATCAAGCTCTCACAGCACACACTAAGAAGGGCAAGTTCAAGAGGGAGCCATCCCATCACAAGAAGAAATATTTTCATCATTTTCACAAAGACAAGAAAGATCTAAGGTGTTTCACTTGTAATGAGAAGGGTCACTTTGCTTCATAATTTCCCAAGAAAAAAAGGGTCAACCACAACAACAACAACTCCAGCAAGAAGAAGAAGGGTAACAAAAGAAGGTACCATGCTCATGCTGCCGAAGATGATGAACCTCCAAAGAAGAAGGCTAGGGCAGAAAGTGATGATAGTAATGATGACTCATCAAGTGAAGAAGAGTATGTTCTAATCTTTTCTCTAACAAGTACTATCTCCCATGGTTGTAATGATTGGTTAATTGACCGTGGGGCTTTAAAACACATGATTGGGTTTAAAGAATCCTTTGCTAAACTATCTGAACATGAGTCACCCCATAAGGTCAAACTTGGGGATGACTACCAATACCCTATCAAAGGAAGTGGTTAGGCCTCCTACAATCTAGACTCTGGGAAGTCTTTGAAGATGAAAGATGTTTTGTATGTACCTGGGCTCAACAAGAACTTACTCTCCATCTCTGCATTGGATGCAAAAGGTATGAGGGTTGCATTTGTGGATGGCCAAGTCCTAATGTGGCCAAAGGGAAAGACCATAGATGATGCAGTAGTGATTGGAGAGCAAGAGGGAGATTTGTACAAATTGAAGGGACAACTTGAACTTGCTATGGTGACATGAAGACAAAGATTCATCCATAGTCATGGATCACATGGAGGTATGTATGATTTGGTTTTGAAAAGGTTAACTTATGACTTATGCAGGTCATTGAAGAGAACAAGAAAACATTGCTAGACATAACTAGTAAATATGGTGAACAGGTATGTTTTCCTTATATCATAGGATCTCTTATATAAGTATGCATGGCATGATTGATGATGATTATTAATGAAGTCATAGGTTTTGAATAATCATGGGTATATGCATATTATGTGTCTTACCTTAATTAATGATATGACTAACCAAAAGAGTCATAGGTTTGAGTAATCACAGGTTTAGACATGTTATGTTTCTTATGATATGACTAACCATAAGAGTCCTATATAAACCTTGAATGCTAATGCTTATTATTTTTGTTTGAAATGATCATGACTATACATGCTTGAGATTATTGTGTTTTGATAGTATTGAGAATATACTATTGAATGTATGATTTTGTATGAGATCACAAGGATAACACAATCATTATACTAATAAGCATGCATAGGGACCAAGGATGAATATGAGTTCAAGGACAGGTAATCCAGGAAGCAAAGATCAAGAGGGAGCACAGTCCAGTAGTTTCTGCAAGGATGCAGATATTCAAAAGGAGTTGACCATATTTCTGCATTCCACAACAGAAAGGTGTAGAACAAGCTACTTCAGCAGCTCCTACAAGAAAACAAAGACTCAGAGGGAGTCCACCCAACAACCAAACAAAGATAAGTATTTTAGTTATCATTTCTTGCATATTTGTTTGTTGAAATAATATTGTTCAATGATGTATATGCTTATGTTCCTAGATTTAGGATGTGCATTATGCATATTAGAATAGTTGCATTGATGAATAGTATACTACTAATATACATGGGTAAGTGGCCTATGGCACTGTACAACATTCCATTGCTACTTATCTAGAATGAAACCTCTTTGCTGACATGTTGGGAGTTGTGAACACTCTTAACAATGTTCTGGTAGAGATTGGAAGGCATTTAGAAAGTTACAGGATATGGATAAATGTTGTATTGAAGCATTGGCTAAGATAATTGCATGACTGTATGACATATTTCCTTATGTGTAAGAATTTGTTCTGAAAATTATGAGATGTTTCTAATCATGCAATTTAACTTGTTTTGTAGGAAAGATCATATACCTTCATCTACAAAAGAAGGACTACAACATTTGTTCCAACAACAAAGATATCTATTGAAGATATTGAATTTCCCAGGATCTGGGATGAAGAAATGGAAGAATGCCATGATCCGTCGATCATGAAGAATGATGCTTGGGATGCAGTACCAAGACCTGAAGCGGAGTCTGTAATGACTTCCATATGGATCTATCAGATCAAGCATGCTGCAGATGGCAGCATAGAAAAATATAAAAGTGATGAAATAAAAGATACACCAAATGGATGTCAAGACTGCTTTCTTGAATGGTGTAGTTGAAGAGGAAGTGTATGTGGATCAGCCACTTGGTTCTAAGACACACGACAGGGAATCCAGTGATACTACTATTGTATGTGGATGACCTGTTTGTAATAGGTGAGGATAGATTGATTGCCGACACGCAACGGAAGCTTGCTGCCAAGTTTGAGATGAATAACTTGGGGATGATGCACTATTTGTTTTTGGCATGGAGGTGTGGCAGAGTGCAGATGGAATCTTCCTTGGACAAGGGAAGTATGCAGTAGAGATCCTGAAGAGGTTTGGGATTATGGACTGCAAGGCTATGGCCACATCTATGGCATCGAACCTAAAGTTTCTATGTGATGCTTCATCTGATCCAGTTGATGTCACGATGTATCGTCAGATGATTGGGTCCTTTATGTACCTGACGAACACGAGACCAGATATTTGCTTTGCGGTGAACACATTGAGCCAGTTCCTGATGGATCCGAGAGATGTTCACCTAGTTGTTGTAAAGCATATTCTGAGGTACCTAAAGGGTACAATTGATTATGGGCTCAAGTATGATGTGAATCAAAAGTTTAAACCTACAGGGTTATGTTGATTCAGATTGGGCTGGCAATGCTGCAGATAGGAAGAGCACATCTAGGTGCTGCTTTAGTATGGGATCAGGTGTGATCTCTTGGTTCAGCAGGAAGCAGTCCTGCGTAGCACTGAGTGCAGCTGAGGCAGAGTATGTTGTAGCCTGTTCAGCTAGTTGTGAGGCGGTATGGCTACGAAAGCTACTGTCTGAGTTATTTGATCTCCCATTGGATGCTACTGGTATATTCTACGATAACCAAATCTGTGTGAAACTATTTGAGAACCCAATGTTTCATGACAGGTCGAAACACATAGAGATCAAATATCACTATATCAGGGATATGGTGCAGAGAGGAGCCGTGAAGCTCTTTTATGTTGCGACGGATGAGCAGATTGCAGATGTGTTGATGAATCCATTAGCTAGGGTGAAGTTCGAGTACTTCAGGGAGAGGCTTGGTGTTCTTCAGATCGATGACACTTCGAGGAAGAAGTGATGGACACATTTGCTGAAGCCATTCCAAGAATGTTGGAAGGAGGATCCTTCACATGGCTGTGGATATAAGCGCTGGATGATGAGTATCAGGATGACGCTCCAATTACTGCTTTGTATATGCATCATGTTGGATGCTGGATATGATCGGTTGGATCATTTGTATGTATTTGTATATGCATCATGTTGGATGCTTGGACCATGTATCTGTATATGTATCAGGTGGATACATTGTATGATCAGGTAGATCATGTATGTGGATATGTATCATGTATTTGTATTTGTATCAGGTGGATACATTGTATGATCAAATGGATCATGTATGATGATATGTATTAGGTAGATACTTGGTATGCATCAGGTGGATGCATTGTATGATCAGGTTGATCATGATGATGAGCTTCAGGATGTTGCTCCAGATGATATGTACTAGGATGGTACAGTGATGATGATCAGTATGAACATGGGCATCAGGATGATGCCTCATGCGATGATGATCCGTTGGATCATGAGTATCAGGTTGATACTTGGAGGTCAGAGATGATATGTGGCAGGTTGTGCAAATAGCATGTAATTAGTCCTGGGAGATCTTGTTGGTCGTGCTACAACACATAAATGTTCCTAGGGTACTCTTTCCGGTATTGCTATGTAGTATGTAATCAATCCTCAGATATCCGATAGGTTGAGCTGTGTGCTCGTAATCAGTCCTGGGATGAGGTATTACTACGGAGACATGTAATCAGTCCTGGAGATCCGAGAGGTTGAGCTGTGTGCTCGTAATTAGTCCTAGGATGCTCTTTAGAGATCTTGTCGGTCGTGCTGCAGCACATAAATGTTCCTGGGATTCTCTTTAAAGGTTTTGTCTATCCACATGTAATCAGTCCCAGAGATCGTAGAGTTTGAGCTGTATGCTCGTTAGAAGTCCTAGGATGCTCTTTAGAGATCTTGCTGGTCGTGCTATGGCACATAAATATTCTTGGGATGCTCTTTAAAGGTATTGTGGAGGAGATGCATGTAATCAGTCCTGGGAGATCTTGCCGGTCGTGCTTAGGCACATAAATGTTCCTGGGATACTCTTTCCGGTATTGCATCCACACATAAAATTAGTCTTGAGAGGCCACCTCTATCATATTGTTCGCACAGATGATGAAGACCTGCAGGTGGTGGGCCTACATCCAGTATGAAAAAGGACTGGCTCTGTAGAACTTCCTATGACGAGTAGAGTCAGATATTGGTTGAGATAGCAGCAGCAGTGACGATGATGATGACGATGCATCGATGACGATGATCCGGAGAAGAAGACTTGTCTAGCAGAACTGTGTCAAGAAATACCTTCCTAGTTAAGAGGGAGTGTTGATGTATATGTAACTTCAGAATGTATTTCATCTATGTATTTCATATATATTTATTGTACCCTTATTAGAGATGTGTTATTCCTCTATAAGCAAGTGTCGTCACGTGGATTGACAAGTGTTGCAAGTGTGTGTACTTGCCGATGGGTTATTAGACCACCATGTGTGGGGTCAGCCCTAAAATATATATTATATTGTGGATGTATCTAGATAGACAAGTCATCCCCATAGTGTAACTGGGAAAACAGGTTAGTATAAATAGAGATAGGGAGATCTCTATTTTCATCATTCGAAAATACACACTTCTCTCACTCAGAAAGTGGTGCACTAGTGAGGAGGAGGATTATCTTCTCTAGGAGACTATCTCAAGTGTATTTTGGTTGTACTTTGGTTGAGCCATTGCTATCTCTAACTCTGAGGAAGTTGTGGGGTTTTTCACCTTAGGGTTTTCCCCATGGAAACTCTGTGTCTCTTGTCTCTCATGCTTTTGATTCTTGTGATGCTTATTGTGATTGTTATGCATTGATATACTGTATATGTTATTCTCTTAGTAAAGATCAAAGAGTATTGTGAATTAATGCTCAAATTTTAACATGGGAACCACCTTGATTTTATGCTCTGTAAAATAATGTCAAACATATCCCAAACTTTGTTCCTATAGGCTCTCATTCTAGGATGTTTTGTTTGGTAACTATCATTCACTTGATTTACCACAAGCGTGGAATCCCCAAATACTTCTATTCTTTTTGCCCCCATATATTTTAAAGCCTACAAACCCATCAACAAAGCTATTGATGTATTTGTAACTTCGGAAGATATTCACTTGTATATTGTATTTGTACTTTATTGTATCCCCAACAGAGATGTATTATTCCTCTGATTGGAAGTGTCGTGATTTGTATTTACAAGTGTCATAAGTATTATTGTAAGTGTCGCAACTTATATTTGATGGGTTATTAGACCACCCTAGTGGGGTCATTCCACAGTTAGTTTATGTTAAGTTGTTGAGTTGGGGCCGACCTAGTTGAGTAAAGGTCAAGTGAAAGTTAGTGTATAAATAGAGAGTGTGTCTCTCTCATTTTACACATTATCTCATTCACTCACTTCACATTAGTGAGAGAAGAGAAGGGTGCGCACAAGTGGAGGAGAAGCATGATTCTAAAAATTTATATCTCTTGGGTTTGATCATGGTGATCCTTGTATTGATTCTTATTCTATCTCTGAGGAAGTTGTGGGGGTTTTCACCTTCTTGGTTTTCCCCGGTGAAATGTTTTGTGTCTCTTGTCTCTTGTCTCTTATGCTTGATATGCTCTACATGTTTTTCTTTCAGTTAATATCCTAGATGTATTGAATTAATGCTAAAAAACTAACATGGTATCAAATCTATCCTGAAGGAAGGCATGCTATTGCATTTATGAGACTTGTTGCACTTGCGACAAATTAGAAGCTAGGGCTTGATATAGAAAAAACTAGTCATCGTAGAACTTTCGCTATAAATCCATTTTGGCAAAGATTCAGGATCTGAAACTTTTATAGGTTGTAGATAACATCCCCATGTACCTTTTGTCCAAAGCATAGCATCTAATTTGTTGTGCTTTGCGTTTTATGATTAGTACAATCTAGGGTTTCTACCTCTTCCAAATCTCAGTCATAAACAAGTGACCTAGGAAAAAAGGTCACAACTTGGGATAGGAAGCTCCAAATGAAATTTTATAAAAAGTTACAGTAATAGAACAGAATTTAGTTTCTCAGGTAATTTGTTCAGAGGCCGAAATTGAACCAGTGACACGTGGCACTCTGTACAAGTTCGCTCTCCTATTTTATCCCATAAACAGGTCACGTTGAGACACTTGGCATAAATCTCTCTTAGAGAATCCAATTGAGGTCAGACCTGTGGGGTTGGAAAGAAGACAGGTCAAGATACCACAAACCAAAGTTTCAGACCCAGTGGATTCGTAATTTCATATATGCACCAGAAACAATAAGGTGCATATTTCTGTCAAAACAGAATTGGATTCTAAGCACCTTCATTCTTGTCTTATCACTGCTGCGGGAGGGCTTCGGAGAAAGTTGGAATTTTTGGAATTGGATACCATAGATGAATGCTCCTTAGAAAAATTTAAATTTAGAGACCAAGATCGAATTTTTTGGTTGGGAAGAAGGTCGGGCTTGATCAAACCCTAGTTTGGGATTTTGATCGGAAAGATGGAAAATTAGGGCTTCTGCAAAAGTTGGAATTTTTTAAGTCTGTGACCATGGCTGAAAGCTCCTCAGAAAAATCAAAGTTTAGAGCTTTGGATCGAACCTTTTGGTTGGGAAGAAGGGTGGCATTTATCAAACCCTAGTTTGGGGTCCTGTCTAGTGAATCTGGAAGTTTCAAAGGCAATTTTGAGGGGTCAAATTTTGCAGTTTTCAAAATTGAAGTATACCAGCTTGATCAGCTCAACAAGCCACATCTTTCCATCCATTCAGAAGTTTGAAATTCAAATTTTGAATTTTTAGGATTTCTCTGACAAACCCTAATCTAGCTCCAGATCTAGTCTCAGCAAATCAAAGTGGATTGGGCTGATCCTAGAAGAGAATGAATTGGACGCCTGCATAAGTGAAGAAGTTCCAGTTCCAGAGGGAGATAAGGCTAAGGCCTTACATAAGAAGACTACAAGCAATCCTGATAGGTATGAATTGAAGAGATACAGGTATGTTTGTGAAATTTGTTCATGATTAAGTTTATTATATGTTTGTCTTCATATTATTAAGGTTAGTACAATCTTGATTAATCTTATACTTATCTCATCACCCTAGTAAAAGTATGAATGCATGCGAATGATAAAGACATTCATTGATTAGGGTTATGACACTTATGATTGTACTAATGCACTGTGGTTTTGTATGAGGTTGATGTTGTCCACTAATATGAAAGGTACAAATCAAGTTCTATATCAAGAACATATCACCATGGTGACATGAAGAGAAAGACTCATGGATCACATAGAAGCTCTACTTACGAGGTATGTATAATTTGGTTCTGCAATGCTTAACCTATGAGTTATGCAGGTTACTAAGCACAAGTCATTGAAGAGAACAAGAAGACTTTATGCGGGTATGTTAGACATAACTAGCTAACATGATAATCCAGGTATGTTTTTCCTATATCAAGTTAGAATCCTACCTTATGTTAGGATCTTATACTTTTGTATGAATGATAATGATTATTCTTGAAGTTAGAAGTAATTAAGGGTTTATGCATATTATGTTTCTTACTTTGATTAATGATATGACTAACTAGAAGAGTCCTATGGTCAAATAAGAATATGCATGAGTAAAATAAGTCTTCCCTGAAACCTTGAATACTAACGTGTATTACCTGTGTGTGAAATGATCATGACCATACATAAGATTATTTAGGATCATAATGTTTTGATAGTATTGAGATTATACTAATATATGTATGGTTATGTATGAGATCTTGAGGATAACACAATGATGACACTAATGCACACTTAAGCATGCATAGTGGTCTAGGATGGATATAAGTTCAAGGATAGGTAATCTAGGAAGCAAAGATCAAGAGGGAGCACACTCCAATAGTTCCTGCAAGGATGCAAAGATCAAGAGGGATTCCACCCAACAACTAAGATAAGTATTTGAATTGTCATTTATTATATATATGATGATGTTGTTCATTCATGTACATACTTATATTCCTATATTTAGGATGTACATTATGCATTAATGAACAAGATACTACTAATATGAAAGTAATGGGTAAGTGGCTTATGGTACTGTACAACATTCCATTGCTACTTATCTAGAATGAAACCTCTTTGCTAACATGTTGGGAGTTGTGCACACTCTTAACAAATGTTCTAGTAGAGATGGAAGGCATCTAGAAAGTTACCGTGTGAATACAGGATATGGATAAATGTTATATTGAAGCATTGGCTAAGATAATTGCATCACTGTATGACATATTTCTTTATGCATAAGAATGTGTTTTGAAAAATTATGAGAAGTTTCTAATCATGCAATTGAATCTGACTTGTAGGAAAGATTGTGTACAATTACCTATAAGGACAACAACATTTGTTCCAGCAATGAGGTTCAAGAAAAATATCTACTGGAGATATTGAAGAATATGAAGTTTCCACGATCTGGGATGAAGTAATGAAAGGATGCCATGATCGAAGAGTACCAGTCGATCATGAAGAATGATGTTTGGGATGTGGTCTCGAGACCAGAAGGGAAGTCTGTTGTGACTTCCAAATAGATCTATAAGATCAAACATGCTGCAGATGGTAGCATAGAGAAATACAAGGCAAGGTTTGTAGCTCGTGGCTTCTCTCAGAAAGAAGGGATTGATTATGAAGATACTTTTTCTCCTGTGGCCAGATACACTTTCATTAGATCAGTACTTTCTCTGGCTGCAGTGGTGAAATGGAAGGTACACCAGATGGATATCAAGATAGCTTTCTTGAATGGTGTAGTTGAAGAGGAAGTGTATGTGGAGCAGCCACTCGGGATTGAGACACATGACAGAGGGACTCATGTGTGAAAACTGAAGAAAGCCCTGTATGGTTTGAAACAGGCACCCAAGACCTGGTACGGCAGGATAGATGGATTCCTATCTAGTTTGGGCTTTACTAAGAGTAAAGCGGACTCCAACCTTTACTACAAGGTTGAGGAAGGCAATCCAGTGATACTACTTCTGTATGTGGATGACCTGTTTGTTACAGGTGAGGATAGATTAATTGTCGATACGAAGAGGAAGCTTGTTGTCGAGTTCGAGATGAAGGACTTGGGGATGATGCATTACTTTCTAGGCATGGAGGTGTGGCAGAGTGCAGATGGGATCTTCCTTGGACAAGGGAAGTATGCAGTAGAGATCCTGAAGAGGTTCGAGATGATGGAATGCAAGGCCATGGCCACACCTATGGAATCGAACCTAAATCTTCTGTGTGATGCTTCATCTGATTCGGTTGATGTCACGATGTATCGTCAGATGATTGGGTCCTTGATGTACCTGACGAATACAAGACCATATTTTTGCTTTGCGGTGAACACATTGAGCCAGTTCCTGACGGATCTGAGAAGTGTTCACCTGGTTGCTGTAAAGCATATTTTGAGGTACTTGAAGGGTTCAATTGATTATGGTCTCAAGTTTGATGCAAATCAAAAGTTTAACTTGGAGGGTTATGTTGATTTGGATTGGGTAGGCAATGCCATTGATCGGAAGAGCACTTCAGGGTGCTGCTTCAATATGGGATCCGGTATGATCTCTTAGTTTAGCAGGAAGCAGTCCTATGTGGCACTGAGTACAGCCAAAGTGGAGTATGTTGCAGCTTGTTTGGCTAGTTGTGAGGCGGTATGGCCTAGGAAGCTACTGTCTGATTTGTTTGATCTCCAAGCTAAGTGCTACTTGTATATATTGCGACAACCAGAGTTGTGTGAAGTTGTCGGAGAACCCAGTGTTCCATGACAAGTCAAAGCACATTGAGATCAAGTTCCAGTATATCAGGGATATGGTGCAGAGAGGAGCAGTGAAGCTCCTGTATGTTGCGACGGACGAGCAGATAGCCGATGTGTTGACCAAGCCACTGGCCAGAGTGAATTTTGAGTACTTCAGAAAGAGGCTTGCTGTACTTCAGATCGAGATTCCTTCCAAGGGGAAGTGATGAGTCCGGAGACATAGATTCACATGATCCATTCTCACATGGTGGTAGGTGTGCCCTCCCATGGTGTAGATATAAGGGCTGGGGCCATTCCGACATGGTTTAAGTGTGTCTTCCTATGGTCGTTGATGTAAGAGCCGTGCCATTCGAGCATGGTTGAAGTGTGTCTTCCCATGGATGCGATATAAGTGCTGTGCCATTCGAGCATGGTTGAAGTGTGTCTTCCCATGGCTGCGATATAAGTGTTGTTCCATTCCTAGCATGGTTGAAGTGTGTCTTCCCATGGCTATGGATATAAGTGCGATGCCATTCTCGCATGGTTGAATTGTGTCTTCCCATGGCATAGATATAAGTGTTGAGCCTTTCACGGATGGTTGAGGTGTGTCTTCCTATTTTGATGAGTGTAAGTGATGTGTGATGTGCATCTGGGTTGTGCTCCATGGACGATGAGGTGATCTGAAGATGATGTTGTGACAGTAGGGTACACAGGTTTTGCAGAGGCATGTAATCAGTCCTGAGATGCTCTTACAGGTTTTTGTAGAGACAGTGTAATCAGTCCTGGGATATCTTGCAGGTTTTGTAGAGGCAGTGTAATTAGTCCTGAGGTGTACCTACTTGATGGCTTGCTCGTAGAGATGATGAAGACCTACATGAAGGCTAGGCATACATCTAGCATGAAAAATGGCTGGCTCTGTAGATCTTCCTATGATGAGAAGAATTCAGAGATAGCCTAGTGATCGACATGTCAAGTACATCAGCAATGATGATGATGATGCTCTGTGATCCGGTGATGATGATCCAACTCCAGAATTGAAGACTTGTGCCTATATGTATTGATGACTTGTGTCAATAGAATACCTTCCTAGTTAAGAGGGAGTGTTGATGTATTTGTAACTTCGGAAGATATTCACTTGTGTTAAGATTCAATATGATAAGACATAAAATAACAGCATTACATTCCATTTCACAATAATAGCATATACAGGATCACTGAAGAAACAACAAGCATAGCATAAACACAAGAGACAGAGATTTATCCTGGGAAACCCTCATGGGGTAGAAAACCCAGTAAAGCTTCCTCAATATAGATGACCAGCAATACACAAAGATGCAAACCAAAGATAGGATCTCCTCCTCCACCATAGCAGACCTCTCCTCCACAAGTGCTCCTTTCTCAAGTGAGTGTATGTGTCAAATGAGGAACACACCTCCTTTATTTATACACTACCCTGACATGTATTTTACACAGGTACACGTAGGCTCGTATTTAACCAATGGGTTAAATACCCCACTACAACTGACTAGGCCGACCCCTCTAGGGTGGTCTAATAACCCTTTGACCCACATAACATATACAGGGCCGACCCCCACTAGGGAAGTCTAATAACCTGAGTTACCACATTCCGACGGAGGAATAAACATCTCCGGATATACAATAAGATCTTCACGGAGGAATGAAACATCTCCGGAATAATAAAGTACAAATATAATATTCTTTGAAGTTACAATATCTCAACACTCCCCCTTAACGAGAAGGATATTATAACAGCATCTGCACGAGCAGGGAGTCATCAACATCATACATGATACATCTATAAATCATTGGAATCTTTCTCAACATCATCAGTAACTCAAGCAGTTACTGGAACATCTTCAATACTGGAACATCGACATCTTCAGTATTGAGTCTTTATCTTCTGTAGCACTTGAACAGCTACAACAATATCATCATCTGGATCCTCACGATTATCGTCATCACACGATCATCAACATCGTCATCTCACGATCATCAGCATCGTCATCACATGATCATCAGCATCGTCATCTCACGATCATCAGCATCGTCATCTCACGATCATCAGCATCGTCATCACACGATCATCAGCATCATCATCACATGATCATCAGCATCGTCATCACACGATCATCAGCATCGTCATCACACGATCATCAGCATCGTCATCACACGATCATTAGCATCGTCATCACACAATCATCATCATCGTCATCACACGATCAACAACATCGTCATCTAGATCATCACGATCAGCAGCATCATCATCTAGATCATCATGATCAGCAGCATCGTCATCTAGATCATCACGATCAATAACATCGTCATCTAGATCATCACGATCAACAACATCATCAATACAAGTATAAATATCATTAATACAAGTATCCTCATCAATACAAGTATACACATCATCAATACAAGTATCCTCATCAATACAAGTATACACATCATCAATACAAGTATCCTCATCAATACAAGTATACACATCATCAATACAAGTATACACATCATCAATACAAGTATCCTCATCAATACAAGTATACACAATAGCAGCATACCCTGCAACACACAAGATCCAATTACGGGATGATCAATCCATCTCACTTTAGGACATAGGTCCAAGGATGATACAATCCTGATCCGCTTACGGGATGATCAGTCCCTCTCAGTTTAAGACAACTCTCATGTCCATGGATGATGCAATCCAGATCAACTTACAGGATGATCAATCCTTATCACTTTAAGACACCTCACCATGTCTAGGGACGAGGCAATCCCAATCTATTTACTGGATGATTAGTCCTTATCACTTAAGACATCTCACCATGTCTAGGGACGAGGCAATCCCAATCTATTTACAGGATGATTAGTCCTTATCACTTTAAGACATCTCACCATGTCTAGGGACGAGGCAATCCCAATCTATTTACAGGATGATTAGTCCTTATCAGTTTAAGACATCTCACCATGTCTAGGGATGAGGCAATCCCAATCTATTTACAGGATGATTAGTCAACTCAATCTCATTTAGGAATATCCTTCCTTTCAAAATTACTGGATTTACTATCCAAGGATGATTTAATCCATTCAATTCATTTAGGACTATCCTTCCTTTCGGAATTACTGGATTTATTGTCCAAGGATGATTTAATCCACTCAATTCATTTAGGACTATCCTTCCTTTCGGAATTACTGGATTTACTATCCAAGGATGATTTAATCCACTCAATTCATTTAGGACTATCCTTCCTTTCAGAATTACTGGATTTACTGTCCAAGGATGATTTAATCCACTCAATTCATTTAGGACTATCCTTCCTTTCGGAATTACTGGATTTACTGTCCAAGGATGATTTAATCCACTCAATTCATTTAGGACTATCCTTCCTTTCGGAATTACTGGATTTATTGTCCAAGGATGATTTAATCCACTCAATTCATTTAGGACTATCCTTCCTTTCGGAATTACTGGATTTACTGTCCAAGGATGATTTAATCCACTCAATTCATTTAGGACTATCCTTCCTTTCGGAATTACTGGATTTACTGTCCAAGGATGATTTAATCCACTCAATTCATTTAGGACTATCCTTCCTTTCGGAATTACTGGATTTACTGTCCAAGGATGATTTAATCCACAACCGTACATTTAGGACCAACGTCCAAGGATGACTTAATCCTCAACAGTACATTTAGGACCTACGTCCAAGGATGACTTAATCCTCAACCGTACATTTAGGACCACGTCCAAGGATGACTTAATCCTCCACCGTACATTTAGGACCTACGTCCAAGGATGACTTAATCCTCCACCGTACATTTAGGACCTACGTCCAAGGATGACTTAATCCTCAACCATACATTTAGGACCTACGTCCAAGGATGACTTAATCCTCAACCGTTCATTTAGGACCTACATCCAAGGATGACTTAATCCTCAACCGTACATTTAGGACTACGTTCAAGGATGACTTAATCCTCAACCGTCCACCAAGGACTTCATTCTCGAAGACATACGTCTACGGCTCTTCTTTAGGACTGAAGTCCAGGGATGATCCAATCCCCTCACATGTTCACCAAAAACTTCATTCTCGAAGACATACATCTACGGCTCTTCTTTAGGACTGAAGTCCAGGGATGATCCAATCCCCTCACATGTTCACCAAGAACTTCATTCTCGAAGACATATGTCTACGGCTCTCTTGAGGATGATGCAATCCTATCATGTCCACCAAGGACTTCATTCTCGAAGACATACATCTACGGCTCTTCTTTAGGACTGAAGTCCAGGGATGATCCAATCCCCTCACATGTTCACCAAGAACTTCATTCTTGAAGACATACGTCTACGGCTCTCTTGAGGATGATGCAATCCTATCATGTCCACCAAGGACTTCATTCTCGAAGACATACGTCTACGGCTCTCTTTAGAACATATGTTCAAGGATGATGCAATCCCCTTGTCACCTTTGACCCTATCTAAGGACCATCCACCAACCTCTTTGTCGGCATCACTAATATAGGTATCCTCATTATCGACCTCACTGTCGATGCAGGCAATCTCATCATGAGTTATCACATCACTCCCCCTTTCGAGGAGGGTCCTTCTGAACTATATTAAGTTTGTCTCAGAAAACTTTACTTGAGGTAGAGGTTTGGTTAGTACATTGGATCAGTAGAGGTTTGGTTAGTACATTGTTACAAATTCAAACTTTTGGTTCCTTTCTGCACCATATCGTCTGTGCATAGAAACAATATTCAACCTTGTAGCAAAGGTTGAGATCCTCATCACCCATGGTGATCATTAAGCTCATCAATTGATTATCGATCCTGGGTACCCATACAGAACCTGATTCACACTTCTTCTTTAATTACACCATTAAGAGAATGGTCTTGTCTAGCCACTTGGAGCAAATATCTTATCATGATTCTCTTCCTCTTTCTAAGAGAATTTTCTAGCCACAAGCCTTCTATAGTGTGTTTGATTTGTAAATCCTTTTGTTTGAACATCCATCGCTTGTTCAGTGTTCATCATTCATCATGATCTTTCCTACAAATAAAAATTAAGTACATGATTAGTAATACTTCATAATCATCAAATCATATTGACATGATAACCTATTATGCATACAGATATCATTTACATAGTTATGTAACTATTTTGACCAATACTTTGGCACAACACTTTCCCATATCCTGTATGCATACAATGGCTATCTAGATGCCTTCCATCTCTACCAGAACATACTATTGAGAGTGTGCACAGCTCTCAGCATGTCAGCAAAGAGGTTTCATTCTAGACAAGCAACAATGGAATGTTTGTCCAACTTACCAATCATATGCATATTAGTAGTATACTGTTCAATGCTCTATGAATGTTTACACTCAGCATGATATATTCTAGGAATACAAATATGCATACAAGCAATATCATTTACTATTTCAAATAACATCTCAAATACTTATCTTTTATGTTTGTGTGGTTGCCTCCCGCTTGATCTTCTATATGTCTTTTGAACTTCTATTCATTCTGTACCACTGTGCATGCTCAAGTGTGCACTAGTGTCATCCTCATACACAGACATACATTCATTAGTATATTCTCAATATTATCAAAACATTCTAGTTCTAAATAATCTTTGAAAATGTATAGTCATGATTATAGATAATATTCAAGGTTTCAAGGAAGTCTTCTTTTACTTCTGCATATTCTTGTTTGATCATAGTACTCTTCTGGTTAATTAGATCATCAAGATAAGAGACATAATATGCATAAACCCTTGATTACTAACTTTATGAATAAGCATAACCAATCATACCAAGTATACTTATATAAGGGATCCTAAGGTAAGATTCTAACTTGTCATAGGAAAACATACCTGGATTAGTATATCTGCTTAGCTATGTACAACATACCTAAACAATCTCTTCAATGATTTAGAGATCCTGAGCTAGAACCTGCATGTCTCATAGGTTAAGCATAATATAACAAAGTCATACATACCTCGTAAGTAGAACAAAGATTATGGATGAGTCTTTGTCTTCATGTTGTCATGTTTTAAGGAGCTTGATTTGTCTTTTGTGATGTACCTGTATCTTGTTAGCAAACGACATCAACCTCATACAACACCATAATGCATTAGTACAATCATATAGCCCTAATCAATGAATGTCTTCAATCATTCACATGCATTCATACTATTACTAGGGTGATAAGACAATTCTAACATTAATCAAGATTGTACTAATAAATAACATGAAGACAAACACATTATGAACTTAATCAAGAATCAGATTTCAAGACATACTTGAACCTCAAGTCATACCTGTCGAGACTTCTTGTAGTCTTCTTATGTAAGGCCTTAGCCTCAACTCCCCCTGAAACTTGATCTGGAGCTTGATTAGGGTTTGCTAGAGAAACCCTAAAAATTCAATCTTTGACTTTCACACTTTTGAATGGATGAAAGAATATGTCTTGCTGAGCTGATCAATCTGGCATACTTCAATTTTGGAAACTCCAAAATTTGACCCCTCAAAATTGCTTTTGAAACTTCTGGATCTTCTGGACAGGATCCCAAACTAGGGTTTGATGAATCCCACCCTTCTGCTCAATGAAAAGGTTTGATCCAAGGCTCTAAACTCTTATTTTTCTGAGGAGCTTTCAGCCGTGGTTACAGACTTCAAAAATTCCAACTTTTGCTGAAGCCCTAATTTTCCATCTTTCCAATCAAGATCCTGAGCTAGGGTTTAATCAAGCCCGGTCTTCTACCCAACCAAAAAATTCAATCTTCGTCTCTAAATTTCAATTTTCCTGAGTAGCATTCAGCCATGGATTCCGATTCCAAGAATTCTAACTTTCTCCGAAACCCTAAATTCCAGAAGCCATGAATAAAGGTGGTCCAAAAATAATTCTGTTTTGACAGAAATATGTACCTGATTGTTTCTGCTATAACTATGAAATTTTTTTGCTCCACAGGGTCTGAAAACTTTTTTTGTAGTAGTCTGACCTGTCATCTTTCCATCCTGATAGGTCTGACCTCAATTGGATTTTCTGAGAGAGAGTTATGCCAAGTGTCGCAACGTGACCTGTTTATGGGATAAAACAGTAGAGCGAACTTGTACGGCGTGCCATGTGTCACTGTTTAAACTTCGGCCTTTGAAAACTTTTCCTAAGATATCTCACCCTGTTATATTTCCATCTTGACAGGTCTGACCTCAATTGGACTCTCTGAGAGAGAGTTATGCCAAGTGTCGCAACGTGACCTGTTTATGGGATAAAACAGGAGAGCAAACGTTTACGGTGTGCCACGTGTCACTGGTTCACCTTCGGCCTCTGAAAAAGTTTCCTGAGATAGTACAGTCTGTGTACTACCTGTCACTTTTTACGAAATTTCATTTGGAGCTTCCTAGACCAAGTTATGACCTTTTTTCCAAGGTCACCTGATTTTGACTGAGATTTGGAAGAGGCAGAAACCCTAACTTGTACTGATCATAACTCATAAAGTACAACGAATCTGAGGGTTCCCTTTGGAAACAAGGTACCTGGGGATGTTATATTCGACCTGTAAACTTTTCAGACCCTGAACCTTCGCAGAAATGGATTTATAGCGAAAGTTCCACGAAGACTGGTTTTTGCTATGTAAAACCCTAACCTTCAAATTATCGTAGGTAAAGCAAGTGTTGTAAGTGCCATACCTTGTCATCCTTCGGGTTAGCTCTGATACCATGTTAAGATTCAATATGCTAAGACATAAAATAGCAGCATTACATTCCATTTCAAAATAATAGCATATACAGGATCACTGAAGGAACAACAAGCATAGCATAAACACAAGAGACAGAGATTTATCCTGGGAAACCCTCATGGGGTAGAAAACCCAGTAAAGCTTCCTTAATATAGATGACCAGCAATACACAAAGATGCAAACCAAAGATATGATCTCCTCCTCCACCATAGCAGACCTCTCCTCCACAAGTGCTCCTTTCTCAAGTGAGTGTATGTGTCAAATGAGGAACACACCTCCTCTATTTATACACTACACTGACATGTATTTTACACAGGTACACGTAGGCTCGTATTTAACCAATGGGTTAAATACCCCACTACAACTGACTGGGACGACCCCTCTAGGGTTGTCTAATAACCCTTTGACCCACATAACATATACAGGGCCGACCCCCACTAGGGAAGTCTAATAACCCGAGTTACCACATTCCGACGGAGGAATAAACATCTCCGGATATACAATAAGATCTTCACGGAGGAATGAAACATCTCCGGAATAATAAAGTACAAATATAATATTCTTTGAAGTTACAATATCTCAACAACTTGTATATTGTATTTGTACGTTATTGTATCCCCAACGGAGATGTATTATTCCTCCGATTGGAAGTGTCGTCATTTGTATTTACAAGTGTCGTAAGTATTATTGTAAGTGTAGCAACTTATATTTGATGAGTTATTAGACCACCTTGCTGGGGTCGTACCTATATGAGTTGTGTGGGTCAAAGGCTTATTAGACCACCCTAGTGGGGTCGGCCCACAGTTAGTTTATGTTAAGTTGTTAATTTGGGGCCGACCTAGTTGAGTAAAGGTCAAGTGAAAGTTAGTGTATAAATAGAGAGTGTGTCTCTCTCATTTTACACATTGTCTCATTCACTCACTTCACATTAGTGAGAGAAGAGAAGGGTGTGCACAAGTGGAGGAGGATCATGCTGTTGAAGATGTCTATCTCTTGGTTTTGATCATGGTGATCCTTGTATTGATTCTTATTCCATCTTTGAGGAAGTTGCGGGGTTTTTCACCTTCTTGGTTTTCCCCGGTGAAATGTTTTGTGTCTCTTGTCTCTTGTATCTTATGCTTGATATGTTGCACATGTTGTTCTTTTGGTTAAGATCCTAGATCTATTGAATTAATGCTCAAAAACTAACAAAAGCTTCATACTCAGCCACATTATTAGTACATTCAAAAGTCACTTTATAAGTTAAAGCTTTAAATTCTCTAATTGGAGATATAATCCAAACACCTGCCCCAGCCCCATTTGTACTTAGAGACCCATCAAAGTACATAGTGCACAACCCTTCTTCATTCTATTTCTTCTACAAGGATTCTTTTCTTTTTGCAAATTCCTTATCCTCCTCAAATTCAATTTGTACAGGGATTTCAAGATCAGTCTGTGGCCCATCATTGAAAAATATAGAAGACCCCAAATTAGTATTAACAACATAAATAGGATGGTTTTCAGGTTTATCTTGACTGCTAACCACATAGGCTAACCTCTTCTCCCTATACAACCTCCTGTTTCCTCCAAATAAAGGTATAGTGGCATATGACAAATCCATCTGCATAGTTCCTTTTAATTTTGATTGCTAAGATCTTGATAACAACATACCAACTTTGCAGGAATATCAGCTACTACTACATCCATCATAATGATTTTAGCTGGAAGTTGTGTAAGGGTCACCACCATATATTTATCAATCCCAGACACCTGACCTTTCTAGAATCAAAAGAATACAGGTCTTTATAGGGCCTAGTAAACTCCAATCCTAGACTTTCCACTACTGTTTTTGGCATCAGATTATGAGATGCACCAGAATCTAGCATGGCATTGTGCAAAATCATATCACGTATATTCAGACTTAGATAAAATGGGGGAACTTCTTCATCATCTATGTCTCCAATTTTAGGTCCAAAGACAATAGTGGGAGAATCATCTGTCACTTCTAAAATATCTGGTTGAGGATCACCTTGATTCTTGACCATTCTAGTAATCTCTTCCCTGTATTCATTATTTCTCAACAACTCATTAAAGGGGATAGAAATATTAACCTTTGATAACTCTGACTTCATATTGAAGGATGAAATTGGTATATCTACATCAATTGGCATTGATTGTTTGGTTTCCTTTGACTGGTTCTCTTTATTTTCTGGATTTTTCTGCATAATAGCCTCTTTCTTCTTTTCTTTTTGTTTTTCTGAATTCTGCTAAGTGTTAGAAAGATGGTTTGGACTGGGATTTGCTTTATTTGTTACTACATCACGATTTCTCAGCTTCAATTTTCTCTAAAAATCATCAATGGTGTTCTGATATCCTCACTGATATTGTTCTGAATCTAGCTCTAAAACATAACTATCATTTTCCTGAGCGAAGAAACTATGTAATTTTTCAGTTAAGTATATTTTGGAATCAATGTCATCAAAGTGATGAATCTGGTCATCCATTGGGTCTTCCTTCCCTTCCTCATCAACCAATTTTTTTGTAAATGGTGGTCTTATTTGTTGATCTTCCAGGTTTTTGGTTTCTCTGAGGCAGTGGCCTTCTAAAATTTGGATTTCTTATTTGATTTTCAGGTTGCTCTCTATTAGGTGGTTTGTTATCTAGGGCTAAACTATCCATCAATTTCTCCATAGTCTTCATCATCATTTCAAACTTAACATCACTTGCAGAGGAAGAAGAAGAAGTGGCTAGTTGGTTTTCTGGTCTTCTCTTATCTACTTCCACTCTATTTTTCAATTTTCTTGAGGCCATTACATTTGATTCTACTTCTAGAGCATATTTTAACATAGCTAACAAGGTAGTTGACTTCCTCTCTCTCAACATACATGAAAAGTCTCCATCAAAGGCATCTGCATAATGAAGTTTAGTAGCGCCTACCAAGGGTTTAATATCAGTTGGAATGGAGTTGTATACCTTCATAAATTTGTTGGAAAATTCATGTATAGACTCAAAGTTTCCCTTCTTCAAATGGTCATATTGATATAATATTTGTAAGGGACTCTTTTTTGCCTCCCACCTATCCAAAAACAGGGTCTGAAAAGCATCAAAGGTAGGGATAGATCCTGCCGGTAAATCCTTAAACAATCTCTTTGCCTCCCCCGACAAACTCTGAGCAAACAATATCATTTTCACATCATCATGATCTACTTCTTCTAGGTCAATAAAATATTCAAATCTATCCATATGATGTCTTGTTGTAAAATTCCCATCTCCATCATATAAAGAAATCCTCTGTGAGTAATTCTGAGGGAGATCGTGCAAAGCAGCTGACAAAGCCAAGGGTGAAAACCTAGCTGCCATTTTTCTAGGTGGATTCTGTGCTATAGGAGGGTTATGTGGAGGATTTGGAGGAGGGTTATGAGAAAGGTTTGTAGTATGAGGCTGAGAGGTTTGAAAATGAGGCTTACTTTCTTCAACCTTTACAGTGTTTTGCAAGTGATACCACAAGGGATCTAGAAAGTATGACTCAAAACTATTTGGATCTACTTGTGTTTGGTTTAGGTTTGACTCTAATTTTGATCTTATAAAAGACTTTCCAACATTTACTTCTAAATCCCAATCATGCAAACCATGAGACTCTTCTTGAAATAAAAATCTTTCGGTATTAGAAGTGCTAGCTTTTTCTTTCCCACTTCAATGTCTAAGTAAACTTTTTGGGTTTTCCACACTTAGTAAGATCTCAGAATTAGGATTACCTCTTTTATGTATCCTTCTAGAGGACATGATGTCTTCTGAAACCTTCTTTGGAGATCAATGTGGAGTCTCCAATCTCCCTAGTGGAGTTACCTCAACTGAAATCCTGATGAGTGGAGTCGCCAGGGCAAATGTACAACCTTCTTCAAATGCAGGAATCCCTATTTGCTCACATAAATCCTTTCTTTCTATGAAAACTTGAAATATTTGTTGTTTCTCCTAGGGACAATATAACTTTCGCTTCTCGGCAATGACGCCAGCTATGTTAGCACTCAAATTGACCCTAAAGTTGTGGGAAAGGTCTCTTCAAGGTAACACACAAAACCAACTTTAGGAAAGAGAGTTGGCTTCTTTCTTTCCAAAGAGGGATCTATCACTGATTGTTTAACAGGGCCAGATATATGAATAAAAATTAGAATCATATTATTGTTTGGTTGAAGCAGGATAGGCATTCATTGGGAAATGGAGTCAAAACAAACCAATATATTGAATTACAGTGCTGCGGCATGGAATTTTAAAATAGAGGCAAGGTACCAATTCATTTACAGTCAAAATGATTGGTCTAGTGGGGAGGAAGAAATAAAGAACAATCCATTAACGTGAGCACCTAAAAAGGATGAATTCAATGTTAACTTTAGAGGAAATATTTGGTGAAAATCTGAAATAATAGACAGAGCATATGAATATGAATTCTACACTATTAAACACTCATTTCAGACATGAAGGAAAACATTATGGAAGTAATAAACTAGAAACAAATTCACATAAGAGAGGGAAACAGACTACAACATAAACAACACATGAATCTCTTCCAAAAGCTAGCTTCAACGTGTGATTTTTATTAAATCCAAGTTTCACAATACAAGGCCCATCTCTCATGGGTTCAACCCTTTCTCCCTTCTATTACATGTGAATATATAGATATCTTCAACCCTGAGGCTCAAATCACCCTAAAGAAATTTGTTACTATTGTGATGACACCTATACAGATATGTCCATCACTCCTGAAAATCAGTTACAACAAAATAACGAATTCTGACAAATAGGCTTAACTCCCTTTACAAGTGTTACTGAGCATTTACTTGCCAATAACATATTCTAGTAAATAGTCAAAAACCTAAGTAGCTAATTCTTCAAGCTGCAATCTCCATGATCTTCAAAATCTTTATGCATGCAGTGTTAGTTTTTCTTTTCCATACTTCTCCATGAGCTTCCATTGGTTAGCGGCTGGAAGATTTGACATGGCCACTTCCTTTAGCAACACCCGCAATTCTATATGGTCTCTGTATGAATAGCTCTGAAGGTGTGTACATGCTTCCTTGAAAATCATGACCAATTCAAATTCCTTTGTCAACTTATCCACCATTGTTTTTCCAGACAGTGCTTGGGTCATTCCAGCAAAGTCTGTATAATCTAACCTTCACCCTATCAACTTGTCCTGATACTCTTTCTGTGTCAGCATGGTTCCATCTTCTTCCCAAAAGAGTGGAACCCTTTCTTAAACAGTGGATCAAACATATCTTTGAAAAGTTTCAATGTTGATGTATATGTAACTTCGGAATGTATTTCACATATATGTATATTGTATTCCTATAGAGATGTTATTATTCTTCTATACGGAAGTGTCATTATTTATATTGTAAGTGTCGTAACTTATACTTGATGGGTTATTAGACCACCTTGTTGGGGTCGGCCCTGTATAAGTCATGTGGGTCAAAGGGTTATTAGACCACCCTACTGGGGGTCGGCCATGTGGGTCGAAGGGTTATTAGACCACCCTATTGGGGGTCGGCCCAGTCAGCATTATGTTATGTGGTTAAGTTCGAGCCTACATGAGTTAGGTAAAAAGGCAAGTCAAGTCAAGTATAAATAGAGTGCGGGAGGCACTCTATTTACTCACTCACTTCTCACTCATGCACTCAAGGAGGAGTGGCGCACTTATGGAGGAGGAGGATCTGCTGCTAGGTTATGTCTATCTCTCATGGTTGGTTGTATCATTGCTCTATCTATCTCTGAGGAAGTTATTGGGCTTTTTTCACCTTTATGGTTTTCCCCAAGTAAATCCTTGTGTCTCTTGTGTGCTTGCATTATTGTCTCCATGATTGATATGCTGTAGATATGCTGTACATGTTGTTCTCTTAGTTAAGATCCTAGATCAGATTGAAGTAAATTCTGAAAATTTAACATGGTATCAGAGCTAGCCTGAAAGAAGGCATGATATGGCATGTATGACACTTGTTGAACTTACGATGTTAGGGCTTGATATAGCAAAAACCAGTCATCGTAGAACTTTCGCTATAAATCCGTTTTGGCGAAGTTTTCGGATCTGAAATTGTTACAAGATGAAGCTAAGATCCACATGTACCTTGTGTCCAAAGGACAACCTCTAATTCGTTTTACTTTGTGATTTATGATCTGTACAATATAGGGTTTTTACCTCTTCCAGATCTAAGTCAAAATCAGGTGACCTTGGGAAAAAGGTCATAACTTGGGCTAGGAAGCTCCAAATAAAAGTTCGTAAAAAGTGACAGGTAGTACACAGACTGTACAATCTCAGAAAAAATTTTCAGAGGCCGAAGTTTCACCAGTGACACGTGGCACTCCGTACAAGTGCGCTCTCCTGTATTATCCCATAAACAGGTCATGTTGCGACACTTGGCATAACTCTCTCTCAGAGAGTCCAATTGAGGTCAGACCTGTCAATATGGAAAGATAACAGGCCAATATATCTTAGGAAACTTTTTCAAAGACCGAAGTTCAAACAGTGCCACGTGGCACTCCGTACAAGTTCGCTCTCCTGTTTTATCCCAAAACATGTCACGTTGCGACATTTGGCATAACTCTCTCTCAGAGAATCCAATTGAGGTCAGAACTATCAAGATGGAAAGATAGCAGGTCAGGCTATCTCAGGAAACTTTTCAGACACTGTGGATTGAAAAGTTCAGAGTTACACCAGAAACAATCAAGTACATATTTCTGTCAAAACAGAATTATTTTTTAGTACCTTCATTCATGGCTTCCGGAATTTAGGGCTTTGGAGAAAGTTGGAATTTTTGTAATCAGAGACCACGACTGGATGCTACTCATCAAAATAGAAATTTAGAGACCAAGATCAGAATTTTTTGGTTGGGCAGAAGGCCGGGCTTGATCAAACCCTAGTTCGGGACTTTGATCAGAAAAGTGGAAAATTAGGGCTTCTGTAAAAATGGGAATTTTTGAAATCTGTGACCATGGCTGGAAGCTCCTCAGAAAAATAGAAGCTTAGAGCTTTGGATCAAACCTTTTGATTGGGTAGAAGAGTGGGATTGATCAAACCCCAGTTTAGGGTCACGTCCAGTGAATCCGAAAGTTTCAAAGGAAAAATTGAGGAGTGAAACTTTGCAGTTTTCAAATTCTGAATATACCAGTTTGATCAGCTCATCAAGGCGCATATTTCTATCCTTTCGGAAGTTTGAAATTCAAAGTTTGAATTCTTGGGGTTTCTCTGACAAACCCATATCCAGCTCCAGGTCCAGTTCTTGCAAATCAAGTGGATTGGGTTAATCCTAGAAGAAGATGGATTGGTCACCTGCATAAGTGAAGAAGTTCCTGTTTCAGAGGGAGATGAGGCTAAGGCCTTACATAGGAAGATTACAAGCAATATCGACAGGTATGACTCATCGAGGTATGTTTTGAGATTTGTTCATGATTAAGTTTATGGTATGTTTGTCTTCTTGTTATTACGGTTAGTACAATCTTGATTTTAGACTTGTCATATCACCTTAATAAAACTATGAATGCACAATAGAAAATATTCATTGATTAGGGTGTTGACACTTATGATTGTACTAATGCATTATGGTGTTGTATGAGGTTTATGTTGTCTACTAACATGAAAGGTACACCAAGAAAGACAAATCATGTTCTGGTCCAAGAACATATGGTCATGATAACATGAGGACAAAGATTCATCCATTGTCATGGATCTCATAGAAGATCCATTTACGAGGTATGTATAACTTGGTTTTATAATGGCTAACCTATGAGATATACAGGTTACTAGCACAAGTCATTGAAGAAGAACAAGAAGACATCATGTGAGTATGTTAGACATAAATAGCTAGCATGCTAATCCAGGTATGTTTTTCCTATATCAAGCTAGAATCCTACCTTGTGTTAGGATCTTATACTGTTGTTGATAATGATTATTCCTGAAGAGTCATAGGTTTGAATAATCATGGTTGTATGCATATTATGTTTCTTACCATAATTGATGATATGACTAACCAGAAGAATCATGAAGGTATAGGTTTGAATAATCACAAGTTTTATGCTATTATATCTCTT
The DNA here is from genome assembly GCA_027924585.1 of Larix kaempferi. NCBI lineage: Eukaryota > Viridiplantae > Streptophyta > Pinopsida > Pinales > Pinaceae > Larix > Larix kaempferi. The sequence goes on from BSBM01000841.1 coordinate 1,648,243, forward strand.
ATCTTAATTGATGATTCAACTAAACTGAAGAGTCATAGGTTTGAGTAATTATAGGTTTAGACATGTTATGCTTCTTATGATTTGACTAAACCGTAAGAATCCTACATAAACCTTGAATGCTAATGCTTATTATTTCTGTTTGAAATGATCATGACTATACATGCTTGAGATTATTGTGTTTTAATAATATACTAATGAATGTATGATTTTATATTAGACCTAGAGGATAACACAATGATGATACTAACAAGCATGCATAGGGATCAAGAATGTATATAAGTTCAAGGACAGGTAATCCAGGGAGCAAAGATCAAGAGGGAGTACACTCCAGTGGTTTATGAAAGGATGCAGATATTCAGAGGGAGTTGTCCATATCTCTACATTCCACAACAGAAAGGTGTAGAAGAAGCTACTGCAGATTAGGACTCCAGTAGCTCCTGCAAGAAAGCAAAGACTCATAGGGAGTCCACCCAACGAACAAACAAAGATAAGTATTTTAATTATCATTTCTTGCATATTTGTCTGTTTAAATAAAATTGTTCAATGATGTATATGCTCATGTTCCTAGACTTAGGATATGTATTGTGCATATTAGAATAGTTGCATTGATGAACAGTATACTACTAATATACATGGGTAAGTGGCCTATGGCACTATACAACATTCCATTGCTACTTATCTAGAATGAAACCTCTTTGCTGACATGTTGGGAGTTGTGCACACTCTGAACAATGTTCTGGTAGAGATTGGAAGGCATCTAGAAAGTTACGGAATATGGATAAATGTTGTATTGAAGCATTGGCTAAAATAATTGCATGACTGTATGACATATTTATTTATGTGTAAGAATTTGTTCTAAAAACTATGAGATGTTCTCTAATCATGCAATTTAACTTGTTGTGTAGGAAAGATCATATGCCATCACCTACAAAAGAAGAACTACAACATTTGTTCAGCAACAAAATTATCTATTGAAGATATTGAAGTTCCCAGGATACGGGAAGAATGCCATGATCCGTCAATCATGAAGAACGATGTTTGGGATGCGGTCCCAAGAGCTGAAGGGAAGTCTGTTGTGACTTCCAAATGGAACTATCAGATCAAGCATGTTGCAGATGGCAGCATAGAGAAATATAAAAGTGATGAAATAGAAGATACACCAGATGGATTCAAGACAGCTTCCTTGAATAGTGTACTTGAAGAAGAAGTGTATGTGGAGCAGCCACTTGGTTCTGAGACACATGATAGGAAATCATATATGTGTAGAACTTGGTATGGTGAAGATAGATTGATTGCCAACACACAGCGGAAGCTTACTACCGAGTTCGATATGAATAACTTGGGGATGATGCACTATTTGTTTTTGGCATGGAGGTGTGGCAGAGTGTAGAAGGAATCTTCCTTAGACAAGGGAAGTATGCAGTAGAGATCCTGAAGAGGTTCGGGATGATGGATTGCAAGGCCATGGCCACACCTATGGAATCGAATCTGAAGCTTCTATGTGATGCTTCATCTGAGCTGGTTGATGTCTCTATGTATCTCCAGATGATTAGATCCTTGATGTACCTGACGAACACGAGACCAGACATTTGCTTTGCTGTGAACACATTGAGCCAGTTCCTGACGAATCCGAGGAGTGTTCACCTGGTTGCTGTAAAGCATGTTCTGAGGTACCTGAAGGGTATAGTGGATTATGGGCTCAAGTATGAGGTGAATCAAAAGTTTAACCTGTAGGGTTATGTTGATTAAGATTGGGATGGCAATGCTGTAGACAGGAAGAGCACATCTGGGTGTTGCTTCAGTATGGGATCAGGTGTGATCTCTTGGTTTAGTAGGAAGCAGTCCTGCGTAGCACTGAGTACAGCTGAGGCAGAGTATGTTGCAGCTTGTTCAGCTAGTTGTGAGGCAGTATGGCTACGGAAGCTACTATCAGAGTTATTTGATCTCCCATTGGAAGCTACTGGTATCTTCTATGATAACCAGAGTTGTGTGAAGCTGTCCGAGAACCCAGTGTTTCATGACAGGTCGAAACACATAGAGATCAAATATCACTATATCAGGGATATGGTGCAGAGAGGAGTTGTGAATCTCCTGTATGTTGCGATGGATGAGCAGATTGCAGATGTGCTGACGAAGCCACTAGCCAGGGTGAAGTTCAAGTACTTCAGAGAGAGGCTTGGCATGCTTCAGATCGAGGATACTTCGAGGAAGAAGTGATGGACACATTTGCTGAAGCCATTCCAAGCATGTTGGAAGGGAAACTCTTCACATGGCTGTGGATGTAAGTGATGGATGATGAGCATCAGGATGATGTTCTGGTTTCTGCTTGGATATGATCAGTTGGATCATTTTTATGTATGTATGTACGCATCATGTTGATGCTGGATATGATCAGTTGGATCATGTGTATGTATTTTGTATATGCATCATGTTGGATGCTTGGACCATGTATCTGTATATGTATCAGGTGGATACATTGTATGATCAGGTGGATCATGTATGGTGATATGTATCATGTATTTGTATTTGTATCAGGTGGATACATTGTATGATCAGGAGGATCATGTATGATGATATGTATCAGGTAGATACTTGGTATGCATCAGGTAGATGCATTGATGATCAGGATGATCATGGATGACGAGCTTCAGGATGTTGCTCCAGATGACATGCAGCAGGATGTTGCAGTGATGATCAGGATGATGTATGGTGAGTATCAGTTTGATACTCTGTGGCCGTGGAACAGGTTGTGCAGATAAGCATGTAATTTGTGCCCTGGGAGATTTGCAGATGGTCTTTCAAGGTTTTGCCTATGGCATGTAATTCGGTGCCCTGGGACATCTGACAAATGCTCTTTCGAGGTTTTGCTTGGGAGGACATATAATTTGTGCCCTGGGAGATCTGCAGATAGTCTTTCGAGGTTTTTCCTATGGCATGTAATTTGTGCCCTGGGATATCTGGCAGATGCTCTTTCGAGGTTTTGTCCTATGGCATGTAATTTGTGCCCTGGGAGATTTCAGGTCGGAGTTGTGTACCCGTAACATCCTAAGATGCTCTTTCGAGGTTTTTCCATGACCACATGTAATTTGTGCCCTGGGAGATTTCAGGTCGTAGTTGTGTACCCGTAACATCCTGAGATGCTCTTGCTAGGTTTTGTGGTGACCACATGTAATTTGTGCCCTGGGAGATCCTTCAGGTTGGAGTTGTGTACCCATAACATCCTGGGATGCTCTTTCGAGGTTTTGTGGTGGGGTCACATGTAATAGCGCCCTGGGAGATCCTACAGGTCAGAGTTGTGTACCCGTAACATCCTGGGATGCTCTTTCAAGGTTTTGTGACGCACGTAATAAGTCCTGAGGATTCCATAGTATGGCCAGTGATGATGAAGACCTGTAGGTGGTGGGCCTACATCCAGTATGAAAAAGGACTATCTCTGTAGAACTTCCTATGACGAGTAGATTCAGAGATTGATTGAGATAGCAGCAGCAGTGATGATGATGATGACTCGATGACGATTATCCAGTGACGATGATCCAGAGAAGATGACTTGTGCTAGAAGAACTGTGCTGAGAAATACCTTCCTAGTTAAGAGGGAGTGTTGATGTATATGTAACTTCGGAATGTATTTCACATATATGTATATTGTATTCCTATAGAGATGTTATTATTCCTCTATACGGAAGTGTCATTATTTATATTGTAAGTGTCGTAACTTATACTTGATGGGTTATTAGACCACCTTGTTGGGGTCGGCCCTGTATAAGTCATGTGGGTCAAAGGGTTATTAGAGCACCCTATTGGGGGTCGGCCATGTGGTTCGAAGGGTTATTAGACCACCCTATTGGGGGTCGGCCCAGTCAGCATTATGTTATGTGGTTAAGTTCGAGCCTACATGAGTTAGGTAAAAAGGCAAGTCAAGTCAAGTATAAATAGAGTGCGGGAGGCACTCTATTTACTCACTCACTTCTCACTCATGCACTCAAGGAGGAGTGGCGCACTTATGGAGGAGGAGGATCTGCTGCTAGGTTATGTCTATCTCTCATGGTTGGTTGTATCATTGCTCTATCTATCTCTGAGGAAGTTATTGGGCTTTTTTCACCTTTATGGTTTTCCCCAAGTAAATCCTTGTGTCTCTTGTGTGCTTGCATTATTGTCTCCATGATTGATATGCTGTAGATATACTGTACATGTTGTTCTCTCAGTTAAGATCCTAGATCAGATTGAAGTAAATTCTGAAAATTTAACATTCAATTGGTGGGCCATAATATCTATTATGGCCTGGACTGTAGCTAATTGTTGATGTTTGTTTATCACCCTCCTGACCCACATTATGGTGGATAACCTGTCATTTATGCCTATTGCTTTCACCTCATCCTTAGTCAAGCCATTAAAAAAATCTATAGAATTTTCAGCGCACTCTATAGGTTTCTTGTTCAATTTTTCCTTTGTTGTTGTTACACTCTGCTTGGCCAATTTGATGACAGCTTCCTTGTCTAAAATAAAATCCAAGTAGGGTCTTAATTGGCTTGCTTCAGTTATCACATCATCCCAGATTAATTGATTTTACTCCTACAATGATGGTTGACCTGTAGCCTACTTTACTAATTCATCATAGTTGACTTGTAGCTCTAGGTACTTAGCTTCCCAAGTATTCCTCTCTTGCTCTTCTTATGAAACTTTGCTTTTTAGATCTGTGTTTTGCTTCTGCAACCTTTCTAGCTCTAAGTCTCTTAGACTTTCCCGCGCCATTGCTTTAACAATGGATAAGTCACCGGATTCAATGGAGGAGGGGGTGACCATGTTCTCCAATTCTTTTCCCTTCTCCTGCAATTTTCCTTCCAAATCCTCAGACTTCGCTTTCCACTTCCTTTCGCTCTCCACCATAATAGCCATATCTTTCTACCATTGCTTTTATTTATCTTCAAACTTCAGTAACCTGGACTTATAGTATGTTAGCTCATTTTTCAGCTCTTCTCTTTTCTCCTCCAGCTCTGTCAACTCAGAGGATTCGACCAGTTGGGTGGAAGGAATCTTCAATTTATTTTTTAATGATGTAATAGTACTGTCTTTCTCATTCAACAGATTTTCTATACTAGCATTCTTGTCTGCATGGCCCTCAGTAGCCACTAATTCATTCTGCAGCTTCTTGATTTGTGCCTTGTGGGCTTTGTTTTCCACTCTTTCATGTCTGAGCTGATTTCCAACCTTATTCTTACTGGTTTGCAGTTTGGACAGCTCTAGTGCAACCTTTAACAACTTGGCATAAATTATGTCCCCACTATCCTTGTGAATATGGTCATGTCAAGTATGGGGATGTCTTCTAAGTTCATCTTAAATTCAGTGGCCTTACTCTTGGTAGCTAGGGACAAATTCAAGGTATTTTGAGCATGGATCCTGATAGGAACCAAGGACACATCCTTGCTAGAGATCTATCTGACCTCTGCATATAACTTTGATTTTTCTGAATTTTCCTCTTTGATTTCTTTATACTCTTCCAATAATTCTTCTCTACTCTTGCTTTGTGCAGCAGGTTCATCAACTTCCCTATCAAATACATATTCATTGATCTCGAAGGCAAGCATTTTGGCCTTCATCTGCTTGTTTTTAGCTTGACCAGTTGACACCTGCACAATCTACTGCCCTGGTTCTTCTAATTTTTGTCTCTTTGGGGATCTTTCTGTGGCCTCATCCTCTACCTCCATGGAATCAATGACTTCCACTTTGCTGGATCCTCCAGAGCCACTAGCAAAGGGTATAGTTTCTCTAACTATTGGGACTAAACTAGAGGATCCAGGAAGTGGGGACATGGTTGTATGCACTAGAGAGGTGGATTCATTCTGTACATCTACATCCATCTTCCCTTTGCTAGGATGTTCCAACTAGTTGGTAGTCTCTACCATACTTGCAATCTCAAAATGCACAAAGCCCTTTCTGTTACTTTCTTTCCTTCTGTTGGAGGTGATGTGGTGGGGATCATAATTGATGGAAGCCTTTGTTCGAAATCCCATCTCTCTTAACATACATTCAATGGATGAAATGGAAGCCTTTCTCTTGACTATGAATGGGCCTACAGCCCATGGGAATGTAATATCTTAGGCTTTCTTATGATCCAAAAAATGTTCAGTTTCCACTCTTAGCTTCTGTCAGACGAATTCCAGAGCAAACATTCTAGGAGTTAAGAATGCTGGCAGTACATAGGGTGAATGAGCAAACCCATAAACTTTGATTGTTGTGCTGTGCTCCAAGAGAAACCAGTCACCTATCTTCTTCTCAGGAGAAGGCTGCAACATCTCCTTCATCTCTGCTAACACCCTGGGAAATCTCTTCTAAAAGAAAACATTGTAAACCTCAGACATGAGGTTGTTCATGAATTTGTTGTAGTCTGTGAGCATTTCCTTTGTGAGAATCATCTTAGGAAGCTACAAGTTTTCTTCATTGTATGACAGGAACATCCTCAGCAAATATGATTGCAATCTGAATCTCCTGGTCTTGTGGAAGTCCACTAGCTGAGAATGGATATTCTCAGCTAGGGACTCATCAAATTTAATGCAGGCACACTGGAAAGACTGTTCAGACTCCTCACACTCTAATGGGAAAGTGCTAAGGACAAATAATAGGTGCATCAAGGGCTCAATGACATACATGTCTGTATCTAGTCCTAAAAATTAGCTTAGCAGGGTTATAACACACTTGGATTCTTCATTAAAGAGGCGGATCTCGACTAGGAAAGCATGGTCTTGCAATGGGACACTAGGTTGTAGGAAAATCCTGTAGAAACTTTGCTTAAACTAGACTGTGGACTGTCTAAAATATTGAATTAGATATTCTTCCTTGTACTCTTTGGACTTTAGGATGAATTTGTCAGGGATTGACAGGGCTTTTCTTATGACGATAGAATTGAAAGGACATAAGAGCTTTGAGCTGGATGCATCCATAATCACCCTCTTAGAGGAGGAGTAATTGGTGGCACACCAGTCGATGAAATCGGGATAGATTAGGGTTTGGTCAACTGCAAAAAACTAAAAAAATGACTTGTATACCTTGTGTACATCTATACCCTGGTTCCTAATCAGCTCCAGTCTATCCTTTACTATTTCAATGTGTCCATTAGTCAACACTGTGTCATAGACCTCAACATCCTTGTCTTCCAACACCTCTTTTGTCTTCTGGTTTTCAAAACCTGTGGGTTCTACTTCTCCAAGCTTAGCCATTTAAATATTTTTGTAAGGAGACAGGAGGCCTTCCTGGTTACTGGCAGCTGGTCTGAGCTCCTGGATGAGTTGTATGCTTCTGCACAGTCATCGTCTTTCGCTTTCCAATGCAACTAGAAAACAGTATCTAGATCCTCGTGCAGGAGTGTTTTTAATATTATTTTCTTTTCATATCGTTCTTGCAAATGTAATGGTGAAAGGGTTGTTTAAGCCGTCCATCTACATGATTGCTACTGCACCGTTGATATCTTTCCCTACTTTTCTCTGCAATCCTTCGCGGTTCTCAGTCTTTCAAATGATGCCTTCCTTGCACTTCAGATCTACACAACCACCATCAACCATCGATATAAATCCTATTTGCATTCTAGTCGTCCAAAGGTGCTGCCCCTACCAAGGTTCGCAGATTTGGAAAGTGTCAATAATCCATGCATGTTCAATCTGCGAACTAAACCTCTAATGTTGATGCCTTTCCCCCCCTGATCTGCACCGTTGCATGATGTGGAGCCTACCGCCACTTCGCAATTTTGAAAAGTTCATTTCCCCGCGCATGTCAAATCAATGAAGTACTTGCTGACTATAGATTTTTCCTTCCGTCCATTAATCTGACCTCTGACTTTCCTATAGGCTAGCAACACTCTGTTCACACTTAAACCACCCCATCTTATTTCTATGAAGTCTGCTTTCAGCCATCTATCTCCATCGCCGCAGATATGCTTTGTTGATAGGTGCCCCCATATAACTTTGGGAGGATTTTTACATTTTCCCTCATTTGTAAAGTCGAAACTCAAGGATTTAAATCCTTTCCATCCCAACCCAAAGCATGAACATGTGGGGGTCTCACTTAGGGATCCTCTTGGTTAGATGAATCAAAAACTTAGGTTTACTCATCATTCTCATGGAGCTGACTCCCCCAACTACTTAGCTCAAAAATAGTGCCAACAGAGGCCATGGGATTAAAAATAACTAGGCCTTATGGGAATGTTTGTGGAATCGACTCAAGACCAGTTCAAGTTTTTGTTTTGATCAAGAACTTGAAAGCTGACTTTTTTTCTTTCCCCAATATATCCATGTTGATGGACATAGTAGATATAGATATACCCTCGATCTACATAATTATTTTGTGTAGAAAGTGGTCTATTGGACTAGGAGGACATCTTAAAATGGACTTATCATACGCTACTGTTTCTAACTCTCATGGGTCTTTAGTTAAGATAAATCGGGAGCCATTTTACGATGGTCATCTTGAAATTTATGAGGATGGTGTAAGGAATACATATGGCGAGGGTGAGTTATTACCTGGGGGTATTTTTATGGTCATGTGTAGCCATAGTGAGTACCATGGGATAGGAAGAGAAGATATTTGGAGATCTTTTGGAGATGATAGTTCTTTTGAGGAAGAAAGGGAAAGAGCTATTTTTGTTAGAGAAATTAACCTTGAACTGCTTCATGGAGAATTGTTGGAAGAAATAAGAGCCTTGAACCAACTTAGTGATGAGGAGCCACGAATTGATCAATTTGAGCCCATCACTGAAACAAACAACTCTGAGACTGATTTAGATCAAATAAGAAGGGGTGAGCATATACCTAGGATGGTTAATGAATGGATTGCATTGGTTGATCATAACATGGAAAGACAAAGGCAAGGGCTTGATCACATCATTCCTTGGGAAAACCATAATGAGGGAACACATCCTTCCCCTATTTTGGGAAGTGATGAAGAACTAAATGAATATAATTTTATTGATGTTCCTGATCATTTATCTCACATGTCTTTGGAAGAGGGTGTGTTAAGGCAATTAGATGACAAATCCATGAGTTGGAAAGAGCATGCCTTGACACACAATGCCCCTGAAGGTGTTTTATCCTTGAAAAACCTAGCTATTTTTCAAGAGCAGCCTCATGCCAACATAACAACCAATGAAGATAGTTTGTCTTTATGTTATCCTTTGCTTAGGAATATACCTAGTTTTCTTTTTCCTTGTGATTTACCTATTAGTTAAGATAGTATGAAACCCATTGATGCATCTCACATTCCTATTCCTTCACCAACATATTTAGACATGGGAGCTCAGAATTCTTCTAGCACAGTTTCAAGCCTTTCATCTTCTCCTACTAGTCATCTAGAAAACTTAGAAAGTATGTTTGTTCCCATCCCATCTAGAGAAGGTAGTAGTAGAAGTGTTCAAAATCAAAACATCCCATCTCTAGTGGGTGATGAGAAAGAAGAGGATTTTGTAAGGGACTTTTGGACAGTGGGGGAAATCCCCAAGTATGTCATGCACCCACAGAGTGAAGATCCAATAGAAGAACATCTAGAGAGAAGAGTGATTCAGGAATTCCTTCTTGGTAGGGTAGCCATTCCTCTAGAAGGTGGACCTCCAGGTTTGATGCAGTTCCTTTTCATAGGAACTCGAGGATAGTAACACCTCAACCTCAATGCAACTTTGGTATTCATCCCATTCCTGTTCAAGATGTTGAAGCCATCCTTGAGTCTGTAAATCACTGTAGGTTCGCAAGTGGTGATAGGATCGTTGTTCCTAATGATTTATTTTACATACGATCCAAGGGATCCGGTGATATTTTGGTTGGAACGCTCACAATTGAGCGTTGCATTGATGATATGTGTTTCCTCGCTAATGGGAGTGGGAAGCAGATCATGCTACCTATCAACCAGAGAGATTTAATGGATTATATCCCTAACTTGAATTGAGCTATAAGCTCCTCTTTCTTGTTTAGAGTAGGTAGATCTCTGAATATCTCACTTGAGCAGTAGGATTTGAGTGCCTTTTTTTTTTTCTCTGATGTTTTGAGTGTCTACCAAGTCTTTATGAGTCGTCTTTGAGTACTGAGTGTCTTCCTTTTTCTGAGTTTGAGTTCCTTTTTTGGTTGAGTGAGTTTGGTTTGCTTTAGTGAGAAACACTTTAATAAAAAGGTTGATGGCGAGCATTCCTAAGAACCCTTGTGGGCATCCTTTGGAATCCTTGCGGGCATATTTTGAAAACCCTTGCGGGCATTTTGAAGGAGCCCTTGTGGGAATTTAAAGGGAGCCCTTGCGGGCATTTTAAATTGAGCAATGCGGGCATCTTTTGGTGCCTTTGCAGGCATCCTTTGGAAGCCTTCTAGGCATCCAAAAGAGCCCTTGTGGGCATCTTTTGGAAACCATTGCAAGGATTTTAAAGGATCCCTTGCGAGCATTTTAAAAGGAGCCCTTGCGAGCATTTTTGTGGAGTAATGCGGACATCCTTTAGATCCCATGCGGGAATCTTCAGGGAGCCCTTGAGGGCATATTTTAGAGCCCTTGAGGGCATTTTAAGGAGCTCTTCTAGGAATTCCTTTGGGGCAGTCCATGACATGGAAAACCTTTAAACACATACTCCTTTCGAAGCCTTTTTCATCTCCTACAGTAAAAAAATAAAAATAAAATAAACATGTTAAATGTTAGATTAGTATTTCCTTTTATGCATTTCAGTTTATGTTCTAGATTATATTTCATTTTCCGCATTTTATTTTATATTTTATTCCATACATGCATCATGTGGTAGTTTTCTTTCATGTGTGTAGAAAAAAGGTACTTTTAAAGAAAAGAAAAACAAGTGGGGATGGATTGAAGATTGATGCAGTTTGTGTTGGGGACCAGATATTCTGAGGTTATCAAGCACTCTCTCCCTTAGAGAAATTTTCCCAGCTAGAGCTAGATGTTATCACACCATAGTAGCTGGGCTACCATGTTTGTAGAGCATATATCTATGCATTTCAGAGCTTTTCCTTTGCATATTTTCAGTGAGATCAGCTATGATGAGCAATATTATTTATTATCAGTCACACATCATAGCATATCTATCGGGAATTCAGTAGACCTTATGCTAAGGATGAGCCTTAAGACCTCAGATTTGATGACCGATATTGACCTTTTATTCCATACAGGGAAGTGTTCAATGTTTCAGATGTAGTGTTCTCAGTGGTGTTAGTTGGTCCAAATTACAGATATTGATATGTGACCCAGTATATATATGATGTGCATTTTATGTTATTATCTTGTTGTTTAGGTAATTTGATAGCATTGAATTGGCATATAGTAATGATGATCTGGAAGTATATTAATGTTAAAATGAAATTGGTTGTTATGGATTATATGCATGATTTTATTACTAACATTTGGAAACTCTTGTTTTATACTCGTTGGTCTTTACCTTCCTAGGAATGTGGACATGATCACTATTGTCTTTTTGAATTGTTATCTTAGGCACCATTTCCACTTCTCTCCATCCATCCATTTATCCTTCTTCATTTTGGATCTTTACCCTGACTTACACCTTGACTTGTGATATGGAGGACCTCCCCACTTGTTCCTCTGTGTTGGACTACATCCATGTTAATATTGTGTCTCGGCTCTGAGTTGGCAACAAAACTTTCCTTTGGTGAGTTGGATTTTATTCCTTTATCATTCTAGTCAGTTGCCCCGATGTGTGGTTTTGTGTGGAATTCCCCCTAGTTGCTTGAGTTGTGTTGGCTAAAACCTGAAGCAAAATGTACTACCTTGGAAACTATTGTTACATATTTTGTAAATCCCAATGAAAGGGGTTGTGAAATGTAATGCAATGAAATTCTAATGAAATGAAATGCACCCCGGATGTAAGCTGCAATTAGTTGTGCTTCTAAGCACATGAAAAATCCCAAAGGGGTCCTAAATGGCCTAAAAAGAAATGGATAAATGTATGCTAAATCTAAATATTGTTGTCCAAGGAAATCAAATGAATTGAAATGAAAGGCTCAAATAAAGCAGTGGTTAAATATATGCCAAATATAAAGACTACTAGACTTATGTGAAATTTTCCTCAATGAGCCTACGGGTTATGATATTAGTTGTCCCCTATGACCTCAAGGTTCTAGTAGTAGATTTTTTTCCAAGGTTGAATAAGCACTTTTCTAAACAACTTACCCATTTGTGAGACACCGCCATTCCTTGTGTATCTTTGTCCAACACATGCTTAAGTGTGTAACACCATATCCCTTAACCAAAGTATCACTATGTCAAGTCAATCAAGTCATCCCCTTTTAGCCTAGCCTTCCATCCTTATCCTTCACCCTTTGCTAGTTAATTGATCATGTCTACAAATGAGTATATTCTTAAGGTTCTTCTTGAAAGTAAATTATTAAATAACCTACTATTATTTATTAACTTCCAGTGAAATGATACTTAATGTTTTAAAGTCTTGATATGAAAATTATTTAGAGAGAATTTCTTAACCATTTTCAATTGCAGCAGCATGGCTTCTTTTGCCAGGGTTATATTTTGATCAGTTTGACCAGTCAAACCTATTTTAACCAAGGTCAACCTTGGGATTCGTGATGATCTGGACCAATGTTACTGTATGATGTTGATATATGGTCTTGTATGCACATTTTGATGATTCCAATATATGATGGGCATAGAATTCAGATGATGATTGATGCAGTTTCTATTGATTATTATTATTTCCAGATCATCATATTTTTACTTGTTCGGGCATTATGTATGATACATATGAGCTTACAGGTTATCATGAGGTGTATGAGTACTCATCCCTAGTTGATTTGGGTCATCTGAATCCAATGAGACACTTACGTTTCATTTCCAGGCACTTCCATAGATGATTTGAGCAGTTTTTCACCTGTTGACCAGTTTGGCCATGTTGATGTACTGGCATGTCCAACTAGAGCATTGGAGGCTATTTGTTTCCTAGGGTGCTACAGAGGAAGGGGGTGGTCCAACCAATTTTTTTTACCATATTGACCCCCTTCCGGACATGATGGAACAATCGTTTTTTATGCACATGCACCATACAGTGGGTTGTGGGCAGTTTGGTGGTTTTTCGGGTGAAATAAAAATGGAATAAAAAGGTCATTTAGGATTTTGATTTGGGAAATTGAGGCAAGGTCTTGGAATGTGGTTTGATCTAAGGTCATCTATGTTGTATCCCACTCCTTCCATATCATTTTGCAACAGTTAGTGGGGTCCACACAGTCATCAGGAGGCCTTTTCATGCATTCTTCTCTCTGTTGATGGGGACAGGATTTGATCATTTGTGTACTTGGACATGTCATTGAGTCATATGTTATGCTATTGTGCTATGGGGTCATTATAGTGAAGGGGAATAATACCTCTTAGCCCCACCATGTGCTCCTAGTCACTTGTCCTAGTCTTATGTTGTGGCACTTGTGTTTTTAGCCACCCCCATCTAGTGCACATCCCTCCTAGTAATCTTTTGGTGAGGTTGCACTCCCTCATGTGAGTGATACATGTCATATTTTGTATCACCTCATCTTATCCATTTATTATATTGTCATATATTTTGATCTCAACCACTAGTTTTCAAAAGTGGTTTAGGGTTTTGGTCTCCCTCATCCTATTTAAGGGAGACCCCCTCTTGTAAAGGCATCCAGAGATTTTTGGCTCTTGGCTACCAAAATAGAAGAAATATTTTTTTGGGCATCTTGGATCTTGATATGGGTGTTTGGTTATGGTGATTGTAAATTATTTTTCCATTGCAATGGAGGATTTTTTTTAGCTATCTTGTATCTTTTTCCACTATTTTGATTTATAGGTGAAGAGGCCGATTTGGAGGAGTGCGCATTGGTGGGGAGGCTTTCCCTGCAAATATTCTGTCAAATCGTGGGTCAAACAGGGAGTGATTTTGTCTTTGTACCAATCATTCTTTGTATTTTACTTCTAGCTTGTATCTACCCTCATTTTGTTTGACTGATTGAGCTTTGTCTCCTTGGTTTTGCAGGAATAGAGGGGCACACATGTGGGCTTGGGAAAATCGCACTAGCAATTCAAAATACAAAATATTCCTTTTGATCTTTGGCAATGTAATCCTCGTCATAACCGGAATTCATATCATCATCCAAGTACGCTTGAAAGGTACATATTCTAATTCCCTAGCTTATCAATTATTTCTAGATCTCAAAACCCTCAAAAGTCAAAACCCTCATTTTTTTTCTTCAGATCTACTTGGATCTAGCAATCATCTGGGCTTAATAATTAAAACCCACCTCTAAAATCAGCATAGCTTTCCCAATCTAAAGTTTGGTGGACATCCGACTCCATTTCCCCCCCGATCTAAGGCACTAGTCCTCTCTTGAGGAAGTCGCACTTCTTGGGTAGGTGGCCATTTGCTAGATCCAAGTCGTGGGTATTGCTCTTTCTTTTTTTAATCGTCAAATCCACATCATAGAAAACCCCCTAGTGCTACATCACTTCAATTTTCACCTTGTGGGATCCATTTGGACCATTTTCCTTATTTTAAGGGTGGGCCCCACTTGGGTACTTTTACTTGGCACTAGATCTACTATTTTAACCTCATAAGTGGCCTTTATCTCTCCTTGGTTGAATATTTGTCCTTCCTTAAGCCTCTTCAACCAAGCCTTAACTCATTGGGCCCACTTATCCATCTTAGATCTAGATCTAACTTGTTAACAAGCAAATTAACACCCTTAGTCATGTCAAAGAAGAAGCATATTTTTACTATGTGCCCGCAACATGAAGACAGAACACAAGTACATTCAGAGACAAATCCTCTCTGATCTAATCACTTCTTCCATAAATGGGAGGATTGGGTGAAGAAAGTAAGAACCTAAGGAGACCAATTTCAGTCATCGAACCGCTCATTAAAGGTCCAAACTTAAGCTACACCAATCAAATAGTGAAGAGAAATGCATTAAAGTGCATCAATTGTGCTTAAAGTATGCTAAGTTGTGCAAAAAAATCCTAAAAACTATGGAAAGTGGGTTTTTGAGTGAAAATAATCTAAAATAAGGAAAAGGAGCAATCCCACATTGAGAATAAAAGCTTGAAGGCCCATTTCCCAATGCTATATAAGAAGGGCATTTGGGGCATTGTAAGGAGGACAAGGGAAGAGAAAAGGCATGCTAGAGAGATTCTGAAGGAGGAGGAAAAGCTCAATTTCTTCAAAATAAAGGGTGAAGAAAGGAAAGATCATGGCAATGGAGGAGGGGTTCACACCAATATCCATGGTAAGGATGTACCTCTTCATTGTTTTGATATGAAATGATTCAAGTTTGTTCCATTTGAATGTTTGAATGTTGCTTATCTTGTATGATTTAGATTTTTAAATGGCATTAGATCTTAGATTTGCTTATCATGTTTGATGAATGAATGTAGATCTTATTGATAATTTATGATAATCATTTTAATTTGTTGACATAGAAGCTCACCACTTCTTAGTAAAATATATTGATGATTTGTAGATCTAACCCCCTACTAGCAAACTACTTCATCTATTATCAGATTGGCGACTCCACTGGGGACAATCCATCCATTCATCCTATTCCACCATGGAATGGACAACATTCAGGAAGTAACCAATATTTTTGGATTCCATCTCCAAAAGGAGGAAGCCAACCTTGGAATGATTTTCAATACCAAGTTCAACCACCATGGTATGGTTTGGATCTAGGAAGTACCCAATCTTCTTGGGCCCCACCTCCGCAAGGAGGAAATCCACCTGTTGTTCATGTTCCAAGAAGTATCCAATCTTCTTGGGGTCAGTCTCCACAAAGGGGAAACCCACCTTGGAATTCATATCACACCCAAGGACCACATCAATGGAGTGGTCAGGTTCTAGAAAGTAACCAATCTTTTTTGGGCCTAACCCCGCAAGGGGGAAATCCAACCATTAACCCCATTCCGCAATGGAGTGTTCAGGTTCCAGGAAGTAACCAATCTTTTTGGAACCAACATGTGAGACCTACGTTTGATCCAGCTAGGCTTCTACATGGACC
The DNA here is from genome assembly GCA_027924585.1 of Larix kaempferi. Lineage (NCBI taxonomy): Eukaryota > Viridiplantae > Streptophyta > Pinopsida > Pinales > Pinaceae > Larix > Larix kaempferi. Next base: position 1,664,238 of record BSBM01000841.1, read on the forward strand.
TCATGCCAATGGTATGATGGATTCCCTTAACCAACATGAGCAGATTACCCAATATTTGGGACAAGTTTCTATTTAGAATTCGTAGCCCATGGTTGTCCAGGCAATGCAGGAACCTGCTAATCCTTCCAACAATTCTAACATCCTCATAGTCTCATCCATAGACCTGAGAGGAAAGAAGAAGAAGTATAAGGGTAAACAAAGTGCTAATCCTTCCCAGAATTCTGAAATCCTTATAGTCGAGTCGAAAGACCTTAGGGACAAGAAGAAGAAATACAAGAGTAAGCAAAATGCTAACTCTAGGAAAATAGATGCACCAACTATGCTTCAATGTAGTGGGAAACAAAAACCCACTATTTTGACATCGATACCCCCGCTAGGGGGGAACTAGCCAACCCCCCCGCAAGGGGGCAATGATCCCAATGCCAATGTCTTCATGTGTGATCATGAGATGAACATTCAAACAAGAGTTGATTCTTATGATGTATCCCCTAGTACATTGGATCAATCGGTATCACAACCAAGTGGTTCTCTCTACATTGAGAAACCAGCCATAGACTTAGTACCACACCCTCCCAAAGGTGTTCTATGTATAACAATGCATAATCCTAACATGTGAGCTGCTCAAAATGGTGATGTTCTTGAGGACCTAGCTCAGGTACCATGTGCCATGTCAGCCTTAGAGGTATTGCAATGTCATTCTACGCAAAGAAAGGAACTATTGTCTACAATTGGCACTGTTGATCCATCCAATGAGACTTTGATCACATCAGACATAGACCATTCAATATGTATGATCCTTTCCGAAGTTGCTTTTCAGATTAAAGTAATGACTCATGGTAAGAACATCTGTCTAACCATAATGGATGAAGGGACCTCAGCTTGTGTAATGTCATTTAAATGTTGGAAAGAATTTGGATCACCCCTATCTGTCATAGAAGTTTCATACCAAGCTACTCAAATAACTTCAGTATATTCGAATCAAATTCTTCCCTTGATGGAGGAATATGATCTGTTTACTTGGCCCATTTGGGCTGTGAGATCTCCCAACTCACATGAATTCTTGGATTACATTTTATCATCAAATGAAGATATCCCTGAAGTTGTAAACATTTGGTTGCACCCACCTAAGGACATCTTTTGTGGAGCCGGGAGCATAATTGGATTAAATCTACCCAAGTATAGGAGCATGATCTGCATGTTCCTTGATCTGATCTGGTATATTTGGAAGCTTGCATATAGGTTTAGGCTATCCCATTGTGAATATGCATTTGAACCTTTTGCAACCCAAACTTTCCATAGGGTCGAACCTGTTGGAAATTGGTGGGTCATCCCTTCATATCTGTATTTTGCACCATTCCAACAGAAGAGCCTACCAAACATGGGACACCCTAGTCAGCACCCCATTTCCATTTTGGTGCCCATGCTGAGTTATTCTCATAGGCCTGGGATCCCTATTAGTCCATCATGACTTGGAGTTTGAGACCACATATTTCTCTTTCATACATTTCTGACCATATCCTGATGGGCTCCCAATTTTTTGTCATTTTACATAAGCATGTGTTAAAATATCCACTTGAACATCCATGCAAACTACTTCATTGCTTATTGCTTATGTTGCGTATTTGCCTTTGTAGTCACTTTCTGTTACAAGATGCATATAAACCATTGCTTCTGTATATTTGACCCATACCCATGGAGGAAACATCTGTAAGAGTGTGAAGAACCTGCAACAATTAATTAATGATAATATGCAAGATAGCAGAAATAACAGAACTCGGAATCGCTTTTATTGATCGCAGTCCACTTCGAGGGGGAAACCTCCTTTGAGCAAGCTCAATACAAATAAATTCATCGTACCTTCATTGGTCTCAATACTTACTTATATACTAAGTCTAGTCTCCAATACCATGGGTCAATACCATGTGTCAATACAAACCATGGGCCAATACAAACTATGGATCAACAATTACTACGGGACGACTTACAAAGCATATGCGTCCAACAACAATAAGACAAACTATGGATCAAAAAATACTACAGGACGACTTACAAAGCATATGCGTCCAACAAAAATATGCTAAAAAAGTGAATAGAAGGGTTGACATGCGTTCCTAACATCCCCTCTCTCTTAGAAAAAGCTTTGTCCTCAAATCTTTAGATGTGGAAATTGATGCAGAGTCTGAAGGAGTGGTTCCCCTGTAGCATCCTCGAGTTGCATTCCGGGCCACTGACACCTTGTGAGTTTCAGGGAGGGTTGCTTGGAAGGCTATAGATGAAGAAGAACCATATGAACTGCGTGAAAAGTGCGCTCATAATGGTGTTGATCGGCTTGTTGTTTCAGTCGAATTCTTTCCATGTGAAGATTGTCCTGCAAAATGAGAAGAATCTGAACACGGTTTCAAAGAACCGAGTCAATTTCCTGAACTGGGGAGCAGTTGAGGATGTATGGAAGAAGAGGTGGCGGTGACAGTCCATAGACTGCTTCATATGGTGTCCTTTTAGATGTGGTATTGTACCACTGGAGCGCTTCTAGGAAATCCATAGAAATAGTTGTCCAAATCTGTGTAGGGATGGGCAAGGGTTTGAGTAGTCCCAAAAGGAGTGTCGTTTCACCCTTGTTGACCTGGGAAGTATCACAATCAACCACCATCTATTGAATTGTCATTTTCAGTCCCTGCCAAAATAAGTTACATTGTTCCCGGTCATACATTTTGAGGAACCCAGAGTTCCCTGCTGATGAAGAAGCATGGAGTTCATAGAAGAGATAGACTTGTTGAACAGATTACAACCAATGTGGAATAAGCAAAGAAATAGTTGTAAGAGAAACTGGGTCATCAAATGTGCGAGAAGGAGCATCTGCCACCATATTGTCCTTACCCATGAGTTGGATAACCCATTTCAAGTGTGCTGGGAGGAGACCCATTGTTCCAGGAAATTTTCCAGACTCTGGAGATCAATCTTGATGCAAAAATAATTCCCTAATAGGTATGGCTGCCACTTCTGTACTGCATGAAAAATAACCATCATTTCCTGCTAAGATGTAGATGCGGCCAAATTCTTACCGAAAAGGTCTCTAGAAGGCGACAAGCCCACTGGTTCAGCAAGGACACCTACATATCTATCCAAGGAGGTAGGGGAGACCGTTGATGGGTGCATCTGAATGGAACGGAGTTGAGCGATGACACCATGTGAATTCTTCTTAAGGATATTTTCCAGGTGATGTGAACTGATGATGCGGAGAGACCCTTGTTGTAAGCCCTTAAATTTGTGTTGTTTCCCATTGACTAAAAACTGCATCCAAAGTTCAGCAAAATCCCATAATATGGGTCCAAGTGTGCGTAACCATTGAACGCCCAAAACCACATCACATCCTCCTAGGGACAAGGAAAACATGTTAGAGCGTAGGTTATAATATTCCAGAGAGATACACGCATTGTGACACTTCCCCTTTCAAGGTAAGGTGCCCCCATTGGCAACCATGACTTCAAAGTTGGAGCAAGGATGGACAAAACAATCAGCATGTTTGGTGATCCGAGGGTCAATGAAGTTATGAGTGCTGCCAGAATCAATGAGTATTGTAAGAGGAATCTTCTTGAAGTAACCCTTGACCCGCATTGTTTGGGGGGTGGTGACGTCGGATAAAGCGTGGAGAGATATCTCTGGTTGTTCATCCTGAGATAGGGGGTTAATAGGAGGCTCCTGAATGTCGACCTGATCATCCATTGTATCTAGAGTTTCTTCACCAATTGTAGAGGCAGGTGGAGAATCCATACCCAAGAGATAGAGATTTTGTTGAACACATCTATGTCCCCAAGTGAATTTCTCATCACAAATATAACAAATCCCTTTTTCTTTGTGTGCCTACATCTCTGTTTCAGACAAATGCTTGATAGGAGTTGGTCAAGGAGCTGGAGGGATGGGAGGTCGTTGAGAACCCATATTTCGAATGGGAACAAAAGTGGGTTTGGAGCATTGTTGGGCTGCAATATTGTCTTCTGCCAACTTAGCCAACCCTAAGACTTCCATCATTGTGTTGGGACATAACATTTTAACCTCTGACCAGATTCATCCTTAAGACCACTGATAAAACAACTCCTGTAGAATTCATCAGACAATCCTTCTATGTGATTGGCTAGTTTCTCAAATTATGTCTGATACTCTCTCATAGTGCCACTTTGACAAAGTTTAGTGAGTGCTCCGGTGAAGTCATCAAAAGCACTAGGACCAAATCATTGCAAAAGGAGTTGGTAAAAATCTGTCCATTTTGGCTCGTCATGAGCCTTGATGTACCAATGGTACCATTGAAGGGCTTCCTGTTCCAAATGAAAGGATGCAAGTGGAACTTTTTTTACATCAAAAGTATTATGCAGACTGAAATATTGTTCTGCACGATAGATCCATCCAGTCAGATCAGTACCATTGAAGCAAGGAAATTCAAGCTTTGGACCACGAAAATTTCCGGAAGAAGAGAACCCATTGGCTGCAGAAGATTCTTGTCGTCGGTTATTGTTCATGGTTGAATGTTGAAGATGGAGGATGAGAAATTTTTCAATCCAGATCTTGGAGTTTGGTTTGGATGGCTGCAAGTGCTTCCTCCATGGTTTTTGCTCCTGCGCGGGTGACAACCATAACCAAGAGTTTTTTTTTGGGGGGGGAGGCGGATGGATAGAAAAACACAAACAAAAGCTTATTTAGTAAAGGGAAATTTGGATTTGGGAAAAACTTGGAGGGGTAATTGGGGTTTGACTAGGTTTTGGACACTTTTTGATGGACAGGGAAGCAAAAAATGGAGATTTTAGAAGCGGGGTGAAAGAATGAGAAAATTTGTCAAAGAGGGACAAAGAAGCAGAAATAGGGAATGAACACGGTGGCAAAATTTGGAGGCGAGTGGGTGAAATTGAAGAAGTTATGGAAAACCCTAAAAATAGACAAATGTGGGATTTCTGGCTTTGGGAAGTGGAATTTGGGATAGGGTCCTTAGGAATGAAATATGCAGAATGGAATTGTAGGGGTGTCAGTGAAGTTTAAGGGAAAACAGAGTTAAAACAAGGGAGATATGGAAAAAAAATAGAATCGCTCTGAAACAGCTTTCGGAATGGATCAAAAACGGTGGGATCTGGAACGGCGGAATATGGAACGACTCAGAATGGATCTGAAATGGAGGGATCTGGAATGTCTCAGAATGGATCTGAACCAGCTTTCAGAATGGATCTGCAATGACGCGGAAGTGATCGGCAACAGATGGATCTGTAATGGCGCGGAAGTGATCAACAACAGTTCATCTGAAAATAGATATGGACCCCAGGTATGTTTGGCTTCTTATCGATTCAGGGGATTCACTTGGCCACCAATGTTTTCTGACAGCTTGCGTATTGAGGCAGTACCCCTCACTGCACGGCTTAGGTAAAATTGATAACCGCTTTGCCACAAACGACAGCTCTTGGTTTACCTCACGGGTGGGAACTAGTCAAATAGGTAGGGGACGTTTCCCTTTTCGTTGGCAGGTCCTCTCAATGGGCCAGCTACTTTGGGGTTCCTATGGTACTACTCACAATGAGTTTTAGGGATTATGCCCAAGTACTTCCCATAGTTAAGCGGATAGGGATTATTTCAAGATCTGAAGCTGCAACAGATGCGAAAAAAATTTGGCAGAAATTTCACCTAGCGAGCCCAAGAAAGTGCTTTGATACCAGATGTGAAGAACCTGCAACAATTAATTAATGAGAATATGTGAGATAGCAGAAATAACAGAAATCAGAATTGCTTTTATTGATCGCAGGCCACTTCGAGGGGGAAACCTCCTTTGAGCAAGCTCAATACAAATAACTTCACCGTACCTTCATTGGTCTCAACACAAACTTATATACTAAGTCTAGGCACCAATACCATGGGTCAATATCACGTGTCAATACAAACTATGGATCAACAATTACTACGGGACGGCTTACAAAGTATATGCGTCCAACAACAATAAGACAAACTATGGATCAACAAATACTACGGGACAACTTACAAAGCATATGCATCCAACAACAATATACTAGCAAAGTAAATAGAAGGGTTGGCATGGGTTCCTAGAAAAGAGTGTACATAACTAGCTCAGCCCTTGTTTGCAATATGGATATTTGCCTTGGCCTGACCCATGCCCTTGACATTTAGGTGCATGCCCTTGAGACACTCATTTCCTCTAATGTATCATAGCATGCTTTATTCTTTTTTCAAGCTAATAGATGAAAAAGGTTAAAAAAAATGGAAAACACAAAAATACAAAAAAGGAAGAGACTTGAATCACTTCATATTATGCATGAAGAAAACTGAACTCTAAAGGTGCAACTCTCTCTAATTGTGCATGCAAATTATGAAAACAATTCCAACTCCAAAACAAAATGTAACTAAATTAAAGTTTATTTCTGTTTGTGGAAAGAAATTATCTTAAAATTATCTCACAATCTGATGTTCAAAGTGTGTTATTCAAATGCAAATATGTGTGGAAGGTTCTTTCAAATGTGTATGGTTCTTCTAAATGTGTATGGTTATTCTTTGGTTTAAAGTTTCCAATCAGCATGTGTAGGAGATCTCAAAATTTGAATGTCTTTAAGTTGTTTTGAAACAATTCTTCAATGTGCTTGGAATACTTGCAACCATGTAAAAGATACACTAATGCAAGTTAATATTAGTCTCTAAATATGTAAAAACAGGGATCCATCATCAAATGTGGTTGTAAGCAAGTAGATCTACTACCAATTGAAAGAAAGATTGAAAATAAATGACAATTTGGAGCAATTTTTAAAGGTGTTTGGAAGTGAATTCCAATTGTAAATATCTTGATCCAAATGGTACAAAACTTTCCTAACTTTTAAAGAGGAGTAGAACACTGATCTCAAGCTGTAAATAAAGCCTTAAACAAGTGTGCAAATCTAGTAAAAATCAGGTCTCAAAACAGATCTTAAGCTAAAGAGATCTCCACAAACTAGTGTATGATTGCAAAATTGAATTAATATGTTTGGAAGGTAGGTGACTTGAAAACATGTAAAGGAGACACTAATGCAAGTAAAGATCAGTACTAAATGTATCAAGACAGGGATCTATCTTTAAAGATATCTTTAATTAAGTATATCCATTACAATTTTGAAGGAGATTTGAAAAGAGATAGCAATTTGAAGCATTTTAAAAGTGTTTTGGAAGTGGATTCCAATTGAAAAGATGTTGATCCAAATTGTGTGAAGCTTTTCTACACTCTTCAAACAAGTAACCTACTGATATTTAGGAAGCAATAGAAGATTTAATGAAGTCTGCAAATGCACAAACAAGGCCTCCAAAACAGATCCAAAACAGGGATCTCACAAACTAGTTAATGAGCTGCAAATTGAAAACAAAAGATGTAGATCTTTAAACCAAAAAACACAAGCGAAGGAGGGATAAAAAATGAGTAAAGGAGGTTGGATATTCACCCTAAGAGTTCCCTAAGCCAAGCCATACAGCCATACCACATCAAAGGAGCAAAGGTAAGGGGTTTTGAGGTCTCCAAAGCAAATTTTTTGCATCGTCACAGTTTGCAAGTAGGGACAGAGCGACGACCCTTCAATGCACAAAAACTGAGATATACAATGATTTTTTGAAGTATTTGCTGAATGGAGAGTGTGGGGAGGCCATTTTAGAGCTTCCCTTGTTGGATATAAGGTTCTTTTAGTGATCTTTAAGCTGAAAATTAGTAAATTTGAAAGATGGAAATCAACAAAATATGAATAAAAATCATGAAATATCAAGAAATTTCAAGCCACAGAGTCGGCAATCTGATAATAGATGAAGTAGTTTTCTAGTAGGGGGCTAGATTTGCAAATCATCAATCTATTTTACTAAGAAGTTGTGAGCTTCTATGTCAACAAATGAAAATGATTATCACAAGTTATCAATAATATCTACATTCATTCATCAAACATGATAAGCAAAGCTAAGATAATGCCATTTGAAAATCTAAATCATACAAGATAAGAAACATTCAAACATTCAAATGGAACAAACTTGAATCATTTCATATCAAAAAAATGAAGAGGTACATCCTTACCATGGATCTTGGTGTGAATCCCTCCTCCATTTCCATGAGCTTTCCTTTCTCCACCCTTGCTTTTGAAGAAATTGAGCTTTTCCTCCTCTTTCAAAATCTCTCCAGCATGCATTTGCTCTTCCCTTGTCCTTCTTATATATCATTGGGAAATGGGCCTTCAAGATTTTCTTCTCAATGTGGGATTGCTCATTTTCCTTATTTTAGATTATTTTCACTCAAAAACCCACTTTCCATAGTTTTTAGGTTTTTTTGCACAACTTTGCATACTTTAAGCACAATTAATGCACTTTAATGCATTTCTCTTCATTATTTGATTGGTGTAGCTTAAGTTTGGACCTTTAATGAGTGGTTCGATGACTGAACTTGGTCTCCTTAGGTTCTTACTTTCTTCACCCAATCCTCCCATTTATGGAAGAAGTGACTAGATCAAAGAGGATTTGTCTCTGAATGTACTTGTGTTCTGTCTTCATGTTGCGAGCACATAGTAAAAATATGCTTCTTTTGTCACATGACTAATGGTGTTAATTTTCTTATTAACATAACCCTATCTTGGTCTCCTATTTTATAATCATCACATTTCCCTAGGAGGCCTAGGTTGGGTTCGCTAGCCTTCATTGGCTAAGCTAGGGTCTCCCCCTTGGTCTTGCTTAGGCTTGATCTAAAGCGAAGAGTGCCTCGGTTAATGTGACACCCAGCTTGCATTGGGAACCATGGAATCTCTTGGGTCACCTCTTTAGTTGTCTACACCTCTACCATCCTGGATAGGATACCTTTACAGACAACTACAAGTTGTGTGATAAGAGTTTTATCTTATATTTGTTTTCTAATTCCATAACTATTGGTGTAGGACGAAGGTCACATAACTACAATTGTTCCATGCTATCCCTAGTCATTACATTAATTGCATCTACTAGGTCAATTAAAGTGTTTGGAATGAGGGAGTTACTGACATGAATTGAGACAACAAGGTTTCAAAGATCGATATATTTATGATCCAGGATGATCCCAGATCACTCAAAATTTAAAATTCTTCAATTCTGATGAAAGTAGCACCATCACGAAGGGATTGACAAGAGATTTTCGATGATGTTTATTTCACCTCAAATGGACTCTAAACGACCGAGATGTTAAGTTTTGAATCTTCAACGGACAGTGGTTTACTGGTGCAAAATGGAAAAAAATAAGGTGCCATGTGGCCTGGCATGTACAATGCCTACGTGAAAGTTCCTCATGGTGCCAGATGGAACCCTAGTTGGAAACGTCTATGGATGACATGTGGAATCTATGTGGTAGAATATTTACACATCGGTCATGCATGCAGACCAACCAAGATCTGCCACGTGGAATCCTAATTGGCCACGACAAATTCTTGTTCATAAAAAAATTATGGAGGTGCAGTATTCGAACCTGTGATCTCCTATGTAACATGTCAGCTACCTCGCCATTATGCCTATGCTTTGTTTCTTGCCATGATGTGGGGTGGAATTTATTTAATCTCACGAGTAGTAACACATGGAATAGGTTATAACAATAGTTTGCAAGGTTAGTGGAGGTTTCGGCAAAGCACTCCAAACTTGGTAGCCCAACCAACATCATAAACATATTATGTGGAACGTTGCAGCCATATGGTATCCCTCCAACGTTGTGAACATGCCGATTAAACAATGCACCATTCAAGGGAGGTTGTTTTAACTTCAATGCAAAGTTATTTAATTATAGGAAATGATTCCAATTTTGTTTTGGAACGGTTATGGACCATATATAAATTATTATATTATGGTTTAGTTGGAGTTTGGACTATATTCCCAAAACAAGACATCCCACCATGGAGTTAATCCAACGAATAAACTCCAAAACCAAATATATATGGTTGGATTAACCATCTTATGGTTTTATTTAATATTTTTGGGGGCTATGGTTATTTTGTTTCCATAAAAAGTGAGGTTGGTTAGGACCCCATGGTGCTATATAAGCACTCCTACAATTGTGCCAAGAAACAAGTCATTTGACAAGGAAGTCATGATGTGAAGGTATAAGCCATTTGCAAACAGGCTGTCGGGGCCAAGGCCGAAGGAATAGGGAGCCGAGAACATGGAGACTCCCAAGCGATGGCCATGACATGGGTGATACACTTTGGTTAATTTTTTTTGGATTTATGTTTTTGTATATGGTGTACTTTTATAGGTTTTATTTATTATAGTCTTTATTATGAAAACTATTGAATCCCAATGTATTGTATTGATTCCTTATGTGATGGCAAGCAAAGGCATTGTTGGAACTTGGTCATGTGCACTTTTGTAGTGGATTTAGAGACCATGGAGTCTTCCACTAAAGTACTAAAGTGCATCACTTCTTGTCATAGTTGTGACTTGAGATTTCCATATGGATTGATAATGGAAAATAAACATATGCATTTGATAGTGGGATTGGAAGACCACTATGTCATCCAATAATGCACTTTGATGGCGATTGTAATTGAAGATTGATGTTGCCATGATTGTAATAGTCTTGTAGCCACTTCTTGTGAGAGACATTATTTTTCCTAAATTCTAGGTTGGGAAACTTTGTATTGATGCTTCCCGATTCTAATGGGCTTTGTAGCCACTTATTGAAAGAGGTGTTGTTTGCCTAAAATCCTATTGTGTACTTTGTAAACTTGTCCGAGTTTCATAAGCTCTTTGGGACATGTTTAAGCAAGTATGAAATTGCTTAGATCCCGTATATATATGGTCGTGTGATTATGAGCTACAACCATGCACTGATGCAAGTGCCGGCCTTCGACATTCTCTGTCCGAAGAAAAAAGGTGAAGGAATTGAAGGGGATCGTGGATTTTCAAAGACAGTTGTTGTGTAGAGAAATAAACTATATGTTATATATTGATACATGTGTTGGAATTCAACATTCTTGGTCTGAAGAACAAAGGTGAACGATCTTCAAGAGGATGTGGTCTTACAAGGACACTTGTTATGCAGTCCAGATAGTGAACAATTGGTAAATACTTCTTGCAGGTGAAATCCATTTGTGATGTAATACGCTTTTACGCATTTTACTCATCATATTAATGGATCAGTTCATAGTTGAAGTGGGCCCGAAGATGTAGACATCAAATTCTGGTGAAATCCGTTATCATATGGGTGTTCAGTCATGTGCTTGAATTTCTATTGGATAGACATATGGTTGATTAGGTTTAAAGATGCACACATTAATAATTGCTCATGTTTACATGCAACATAATCGTCAATAAAAGGTCCTTTTAGTGAATATTTTGTTGGAGAAAGTTTCTTGCTGAAGTTTCAGATCAATTTATCGATGAAAATTTGTCCTGACATCAAATCTGTTGATCTTCCAATAAATTGAACATTTTGTGGGTCTGCTTTCTTTCTTCTTGAATTTTTAAGAAATAATTCCCTAACTGTCACTGGCATATATTGGATTCTCTTTTATGTCTTGGATCAAGGGAATTTTGATAAAAATATTCTTCACTTCAGTGACTAAATCAAATTTAGAGCATATTATTGGTTTATCCAATTTAAACCTCTCTAGATAGGGAGAATTTTTGGATGGCTAGGGTTTATCTATGTTTGGAGAAGAAGTTTTATTTATTTAAGTAAGGGTTTCATCATTGTTTGATTGTTCATAAATCTTCTCCTTGGTGTTAGAACATTATTAAACCTTAGAACCATAGTCATTTATTAATTTGTTGATTATTTGGTCCAAAACAAGTTAATAATTACAATCCAAGGTTGTTAGAAGTTAGTTAGGGTAAATGATGACTCATCCACCAAAGTATGGGCCAAAATTGGTCAATATAGCTGTTGAGATCCCTATTTATGGCCACCTACATCATTTATTACCACCACTTGAGAAAGGTTCCCTTTTTCCCTGTTTTAAGGAAACAGTCTTTGACTTGAGGCTCCCATACAATGTATCTAGTAATTTTGCCCCTTCTTGGCTATTTTCGCCTATCCTTGGCCACCTAAATTCCACCCAATATTATCCACCACATGTGCGAGACTCATTTTGGTCTTTCCATGCTCACCCAACATTCACATGGACAATTCGTACCTATTTGGGATGATTTGGGAGCCTATTGGTCAACCTAGGGGGGATTGAGGTCCAATGTAAGCTAGCCACTTGTAGTGCATCCAAAGGCAATCGAATTCTTCCAAATGCTATACAAGGAGGATAAAAAATCATTGTTGGGTTGGAAAGTTAATAAAATATGATGTTTGATCATTTGTATCTCTGGTTTTTTATCACTTATATTACTGGTTTTTAATCATTTATGACTGGTTTTTTATCATTTGTTTTCCATAATTATTTTTGCACTAATATCTTACATAGTAAGCATAAATGATTGATTATGAGGTAATATTTAGTAGCAATATTCTACTGTTATATAGATTTCAAATTGTATCATATCTCTTGGAGCTTCTATTCGAACCAAGACTGTTTTAGAAGTGCACCAGAAACAATGGACAAACCACAGAAGTCCCCGTGGCCATTTAATTGAAGCCATTGGATAAATCCATTGGAGTATACCTAGGGTGTGACGCTCTCCCAAATGTACCTTCTATCAAGCAGGGTTCGAATCAATTAGTTTAGATCCCCTCCTGAGTGTTGAGAATTCTGCATTGCAGGTACACAATGTTCATTGTCACCAAGTGCACAAGCTACAGAAGATGGAGAAAACTCATGTTAATTTTCTCACTCCATTCAATGATTTGGAGTGTAAGGACGAAATGGTTATCCAACTGAGATCCAAGGGTCTCTACAGAATCACCATGGGAACTGAGGTTGAGCCACATTCTGCAGTAGAGAAGTCGAAGTACTTCAACATAATGGATGAGGCATTTGGCATGCTTTGTCTCATTATTTCAAGAGATATCCTATTTCATATTTATAGTATCACTACTCGAAATGAATTATGGCTCAATCTTGAGTCTTTGTTTGGGAATAATGATGAGATGAGGGGTCACCAACTTGAGAATGAGTTGATCTCACTGAGCCCAAGCAACTTCGATTCCATCGAGGACTTCTTCACCAAGTTCAAGAGCTTGGTCTTGCAAATCAAACAATGTGGCATTGATAAGAAGGAAGAACAATTGGTTCTTTCTATCATTTCGAAGTTGGTTCATGAGTACTCAGTATTTGTTTCTACATTTCACTCCACCAAGATTACTATTCGCAATTGGTAGATGCCATCTTTGGCTGATTTCATGGAGATGCTAACACAAGAGAAAGATAAGTTGGTTCTAATGGGTTCCATTAAGCAAAAGGACCAAGTTCTTGCTGCTGGAGATTCGAAGCAAGATAGAGGCAAGCAAAATCCCAAGGGTTTGAAACCATAAGAGAATAAGAAAGACAAGGAAAGGTCCAAATATTATGATGGGGGTCTGAATCCTATCAAAGACAAGGGAAAGAAGAAAGAAAAGACAAAATGCACTTAATTTCAAAAGGGTTGGCATCCCGAATGTGCATGCATGAAGAAAACTATTGATATGGTGACCCATCTCCTACAGAAGAATAAAATTCCTCTTCCAGAAAGTTCAAAGGAGGGTGTTTATGAAGACAAGGAGAGGTGCCATGCATTGATGGAAAGTACCTCAGAATCTTATTCTTTCATTATTCATTCAGGTGCCTCAAGGCACATGGATTCTTCAAGAGGTTCATTCTCTACTCTTGCACCATACATTGGTTCTTCCATTCTCATGGGAGATGACTCAGAAATCCCAGCTAGAGTCATTGGGAAAATCTCACTAGAAAATGGGTACTTTAGTAATGTACTATATGTGCCTGATCTTGCAGAAAAATGACTCTATGTTTACCAAATGACTCACACTGGTTCGGCCAAGAGAGTGATCTTCACTCAAGATGATGTGGAAATCTCAGAAGTTTCTACTAGCAAAGTTGTAGCAATGGGTGTTGCAGACCATGATTCTAGAATGTACAAGTTCTCTCATTTTCTTAAGTACTCTTCTCCAAATGCACTTTTGTCACATGGTAATGAAGTCAAAAATATTTGGCATGAGAGGTTTGGACACCTCAACTACATATATCTTCAATCATTGAGCAAATAAGACATGGTTGAAGGGCTTCCAACAATCAGATTTTCCAATGGCACTTGCGAAGGGTGCATTGTTGGGAAGCATGTTGAACACAAGTATGAGAAGGGGAAGGAAAGGAGAGCTGATCAACCTCTTGGGTTGTTCCATTTAGATATGATAGGTCATGTTCCCACTTCCTCCCATGGTAACTCAAAGTATGTGCTTACCTTCATTGATGATTTCTCAAGGTACTGTTGGTTATTCTTTCTCAACCAAAAATCTAAAGTCTTCCAATCTTTCAAAGTTTTCAAAGATTTTGTGGAGAACTTCAATGGGAGGAATATGAAGGTCTTGAGGATTGATAATGGAAGGGAATATGTCAATAAGGACGTGCAACAACTCTGTGAAGAAGAAGGCATCCAAATGCAAAATTCTGTGCCTTACACACCTCAACAAAATGGTGTTGCAGAGCGCAAGAATAGAGCATTGAAGGAGATGGCCACATGCATGATGGAGGCTACCTATTTGTCTCCTAAACTATGGGATGAAGCGATGAATTGTGCTTAATATTTTCAAAACACAACAACACACAAATACTTGGAAGGCATGACTCCATTTGAGGCTTGGATGGGCCACAAGCCCAATGTTTCTCATTTCAGGGTGTTTGGCTCAAGAGCATGGACTAGGATACCTCCAGAGAAGAGAAAGGCATTGCAACCACAAAGAAAGGAGTACATAATGGTTGGATATGCAGAATATGAAAATGGATACAAGATATTTGATCCCTCATCTCACAAAACATTCATTGAAAGAAGCGTTCAGTTCGAAGAAGAAGATCCCATGCATGCTATAGAACAAGGTGAAGGGGAATGCTCAAACCCCCTGCTTGAAGAGGATGTAAGTGATGGTTATTTCTCTGATATTTCTGATTCTGATATTTAGGATGAAGATCATGATATGGATGCAGATCATGACCCTCCTCCAAGGCCCAAGTGGGTTGAGAAAACCATACAAGCTGCTGGTGAGCTTGCAGGTGATCCACAAGATCCTAGAAAGACTAGATCACAGTTTCACAACGCTGTGACATCTTGTGATCTAGATATTCATGGTATATGTTTAATTATGGTTGGATATGATCCTAAATCATATGCAGAAGCATAAAAATACCCAATATGGAAAACATCCATGCAAGAAGAGATGAACTCCCTCCATGACAATGAAACTTGGGATTTGGTCCTCTTCCTTCCAAGAGAAAACTAGTGCAATGTAAATGGGTTTATAGGACCAAAATGGCATATGATAGTTATGATATGAAGTATAAGGCTAGGTTGGTGACTAAGGGATTCTCTCAAGTCCATGGAGTGGACTATACAGAGACATTTTCACCAGTGTAAAAGTTGAACTCAATCAGGCTAGTTTTGGCCATTGCAGCTTCCAAGTGATGGGAGGTTCATCACATGGATGTGAAGAGTGCATTTATTCATGGGGATATTGATGAAGAGATATATATGAAAAGTCTTTAAGGATTCATTGCATATCATAAACTTGTTTTCAGGTTGAAGAAGTCTCTCTATGGTCTCAATCAAGCTCCTAGAGCTTGGTATGCCAAGATGGACAATTTTTTGCTATCACAAAGGTTTGAGAGATGTAAGTCTGATCCAAATTTTTACATGCATCATGTTAGTGACCTGATATTGATTATTGTACTTTATTTTGATGATATATTGATCACTGGTAGCTGCACCAAATAACTAGGTTCAGTTAAAGATGCATTGCATAGTGCTTTTTCCATGACAGATATAGGATTGTTGAAACAATTTCTGGGTTTGGAGATTGATCAAACTGTGGATGGGATCACTATTTCTCAATCAAGATATGATTTAGATATGCTGCAGAAGTTCAAATGGATGGTAAGTCTGAAAAATTCCCATTCCTTTCCGGAGTTAAGCTTACTAATTGGAGTTCTTCACCATTGGTTGACAATTCACTGTATACACAACTAGTTGGGAGCTTTTTGTATCTCACACACTCTCAAACCGATTTGTCTTATGTTGTTGGGGATGTTGCAAGGCACATGCAAGGGCCTCATGAGGTACATTGGAAGGATTCCAAGAGGTTGCTACATTATGTACAGGGTAACAAGCAGTTTGGGATACACTATGCAGTTGGTTCATCACTTGAACTAGTTGGTTTTACAGATTCTGATTGGGCTGGAGATAGTTTTGATCAGAAGTATTTTTTTGGTTACGTGTTTATGCTTGCACATGGTCCCATTTTCTGGTCAAGCAAGAAGCAACACACCATCTCCTTATCTTCAGCTAAGGCCAAATACAGGGAGCAGTGCATGCAACTACACAATGTGTGTGGTTGCAAGGCATTCATGGAGAGTTTGGATTTGTGTTTGATTCACCCACAGTCATTTGGTGCGATCATCAAAGCACAATCAAGATATCCACTGATCCAGTATAGAGGCAAAGTACCAAGCACATAGAGATTCACATGCACTATATTCGAGGCTTGGTGCATGACCAAATTATTGCATTGCAGTATTTCCCTTTTGTTGAGCAAACTGTTGATATCTTCACCAAGAGTTTCACTAAGAAGACCTTCACTTACCTTAGATCACTCCTTGGGGTGAGTGATGCATGGTAAAGACTATTTTTTTTTCCAGATATGTTTCATGTCCATTTTAGAGGGGATTGTTTTATTTCCCATGTGGTTTTCATCCTTACCTTGGTTACATGGACTAATAAAAATTGTTGTTGTAAAAGGTGACCTGAGCCTTAGTTGTCAAGGCCTTATTTTTTATTGTCTACAAAATTATAGCTTATGGGGGGGTGTTAGAACATTGTTACACCTTATAATGATAGCCATTCATTAATTTGGTGATTATTTGGTCCAAAACAGGTTAATAATTACAATCCAAGGTTGTTAGAAGTTAGTTATGGTAAATGATGACTCATCCATTAAAGTATGGGCCAAAATTGGTCAATATAGCTGTTGGGCGCCCTATTTATGCCCACCTCCAGCATTTATTACCACCACTTGAGAAAAGGCACCCTGTTTCCCTGTTTTAAGGAAACAGTCTTTGACTAGAGACTCCCATATAATGTATCTAGTCATTTTGCCCCTTCTTGGTTAGTTTGGCCTATCCTTGGCCACCTAAATTCCACCCAATCTTATCCACCACATGTGCGAGCCTCATTTTGGTCTTCCCATGCTCACCCAACGTTCACATGGAAAATTCATACATGTTCGAGATGATTTGGGAGCCTCATTGGTCAACCTAGGGGGGTTGAGGTCCAATATAAGATAGCCACTTG
The DNA here is from genome assembly GCA_027924585.1 of Larix kaempferi. NCBI lineage: Eukaryota > Viridiplantae > Streptophyta > Pinopsida > Pinales > Pinaceae > Larix > Larix kaempferi. Next base: position 1,681,674 of record BSBM01000841.1, read on the forward strand.
TAGTGCCTCGAAAGGCAATTGAAATCTTCCAAATTTTATATAAGGAGGATCACAACTCATTGTTGGGTTGGAAAGTTAATAAAATCTGATATTTGATCATTTGTATCTCTTATTTTTTATCATTTATATTATTGGTTTTTGATCATTTATGACTGGTTTTTTATCATTTGTTTTCCATAATTATTTTTTCTCTAATATCTTGCATAGTAAGCATAAATTATTGATTGTGAGGTAATATTTAGTAGCGATATCCTATTGTGATATAAATTTCACACTTGGGTTCTTCCTCGGTGATGATAGGGGAGTTTTTCTTAAGGACCTTTTTAGATCTCAAATGAATATCCTGTAGTTCTACTAGAGTAATCGAATATATAGGAAAGCATTGTATATTATTATTTGGGTTAGGTATTGGTTGGGTATGTAGTTGAGTAGGTCTTGGATTTTGTTGGATAGATGGAAGCTACAACTATTGTGTTTCTGCAACTTGTTGTTGTTGGGCCTGGGCAAGATATGCTTGTTGTCATGGAGGATATTGTGGCTGTAGTTATTGGAATTGTGAAGGATACTATGGTTGATATGGATGAGAGTAGGAAGGTATATTACCATAAGGAGGTCCTATCCATCCTTGTTTCTAAGGTTGGTTCTGCATATGATCCATAGGCCGTGATTGTTAAGGCACAAGGGGATTCCAAAATGGAGGTGTGTATCATTGGCTAGAAAAATATGGAGAATATTGTTGCGTAGTGTTTGAAGTCATACTTGTTTCTTGAGGATTCCAAGGTATTCTTGGTGTAAGCATGAATATTTTTTCTATCACTTCATTTTATCCTTTATATACTTCCTTGAGTTCAGGTAAAGAGGGTTAGTTATATGTTGGATGCTTCTCTGCACATATGCCACAAATTTCAATGTTATTGAGAGGACATCCTCTTACTAGATGTTTCTTTCTACATTCAGAGCAAAAGATGGTCAAAGATGCATTCTCCTCTTCTTCCTTTTTTTAAGATGTAAATTATCTAATTGCAAAATAAGAGTACCAAGAATGTCGGTTTTGAAATTCTCTAACAAATTTCCCAATTCATTCCTTATGACCCCACTTGTGGATGATTTGCAAATTTAGAAAGAGTGTATTTAGATCCCTTACTAGATCTAGCTTGTCCATGATAATACTTCCTACATAACCCACAAATTTACTGAAAATTTAGTTGAGATACATCACTTGATCCCATCAAATTAAAAAAACAATAGACTCATTTGTCTTATGTCATGTTAATGCAAGTTCGAATTGTGTTTCCTCCCAACCTCATAAACCAACACAATGATGCATATTTAAGAGTTCCGGGAAAAAATATGAGTTTCCGTGCATCATTGGAAGAATCAAATCTATGAAAAAGAATATCAAACTCAAAAAGGGAATAATCAAGATCTTTTGATACCATTCCATGTAAATGTGGTAAAATTGAGGGAGAAACGTTTTGCATTTGTACCATTGTTGTCAGATCCATAATTGTAAATCCAAAGGTTGCACCTCTTTCTTCATTTATGTATACTTCCCCTTCCTCTTTTTCCATTTTTTTCCTCCAAATAAGTTATAAGCATAACCTATAGATTCGAGTTCTTCGATTGGATTTCTCTCGGCCTCTGACTAACTTCTTGCATGATTGTCCTCTTTGAATTGTGCCACCTTCCAGTGGGTTTGTGCATGAGGGTGTTCTTACAACCCGGAGATGGAGTGGATGGAACTATTCTACCTTTTAAAATCCTACCTTTATCATCTCTAGGACTATTTATATGGTACCAACATCATTTGGATTTAGTGAAAAAGAGTATTCACTATACTGAATGCACAAGCTCTTACCTCTTGTCTAACCATCCCTAATCTGTCAAACCTAAAATGTTATTATTGTAAGAAATCAAGTGCAAGAAAGAAAGAATTTTTAATGCTAGCTCTAAAATAGAGAAACAAAAGCTATAAACACTCTAATCCATTTTATTATTTCTAGACAATGATTCCATTTAATTATCGACCAGGGATGTATCCTTGTGAAATGCAAGTACAATATATACACGGGGAGCTCATTAACAACTTCTATTTCAATAGAATTAATTCAACTATGAAGAAAAATTAACTATATAAGAACTAACTCAAAGGAAAATCAATCAAATGAACAACTATGCTACAAGAATATTTCTAATTTCTTTAAGTTGTCATCTACTGAATCACAATTTAGAATACCATGTCATAGTATTTCATTTATCTCAAGAAGAGAATGTTCATGTAAAAAAAATTTACGCAATCTTGTTCAATAACAATTGGTGCATAGATTTTCTCTACAGTTTTATAAACACACTCATCAATCAAATTCATTAAATATATTATAGGAAATCAAATTGTCGTGCAATAGGAAATAAAAGACAAACAATTAATCAAACCAAACTATTGAGCATAAAATAAACCACTCTAATAATGATAACGCGACAAATACCAAGACTTAAGGAGCCCTTCCTCGCTTGGTCTATGTTGTAGGTATGGTCATAGAACTAAACGAAAATCAACACACCATTTGAATATTAGCATACTTACATTAAAACTCAGAATCGAGTTTAACAGTACATAACAATTATGTTCTTGAATTCTCTATGTCTAAATGTGCATCCTCCCCAAATCTCCATTCATCCACATAGATACATACACAAATTGATTATTCTAGGTATTGGAGACAAGGTTTATATAATAGTTACAATATACAAGGGACAATGCTAGCTAGAATATCGTCAAATCCCATAGCTTCCAAACCTTACAACCAGTCATAGCTATTTGGACATAATATCTAAATAAAGTTTATATTTATTGAGAACATGGGATATGCAATTACCGATTTAGAAGAAGGGGATCCACATTATACTTGATTTGACCATTTCCCAAAGAATTCATTAACCACTCCTTTCGTGCTAAGAATTATATGACAGAATGCATGAAATTCTCCATGTGATCTATCTTCCTATGTGGAGTTGATATGCCGATGGCATATACAAAAAATGATATTGAAACACCCCTTTTGTAGCATAGGTTGACCTAAGGGTTAACGATCCTTCGATTACCCTATTTGATTTGAGATTCGTTTGAGGAACATAGGACCATCTTGGGAGGATTGTGGACACTCTCCAAGTGGTAGATCTTCTTTTGGAATATCGCAACCATGAAAAAAATCAAAACAATTACATGATCTGGGTAGTTGTTACATGATCTATGATTCTTGTAACAATGGATTAGAATAATGAATTTCAAACCTATTTGCATACCAAAAGTTAAAAACATGTAAAATATACAACTTTTACCATGGAATCCTCCTTGAGATGCATTCCCTGTAACAATTGTGAATAATGTGGAAAAAATGGATAATAATGAGCTATAAAAGGAAGGAAAAAGGTGTGAATAGCAGTGGTGAGTGCCAAAATGAGGACCCAACACTAACATATGGTGAAAATTTTCTTGAAGAAGTTGTGGAGCTAAAATGATTAAATTCTTGTAATCGGCTCAAAAGAGCCACATTGAACAATCAAGTCACAAAAGGTCAACATATCGCAAGTGGGATCTAAATTAGGGTGGGTAACATAACAACCTCTCCCTTGTAGAACTCGAGATACACATAATTGATAGCTAACTTCAAGACTTGAAATTTACTAAGAGGAAATTACATATGCTTTGACCTTTTTTCCTAAGACCAAATATGATTTTATCAAGCTTAAAATTGTAACGGTTTGTGTCTATCACATTCATGTCAAATAAAAAATTATTTTATTTGCATATTAAATTAAAATATCATAAATATAGTGATTGAATCTATAAATATGTCCTAATATTTAGCCTTAAGGGTCGACAATACACTGTGGATACCTTCCTTGTGTTTCCTTTATCTAGGATTTATTTATGATATTGGGAGCAAGTGTACATGTTTGGTATTGTACTAAGACAACTCAATGTATTTCTAATTTAGGTTTTGTTAGGGCATGAAAAAATCCTAAAAGTTTTTGGCACTCATTGCATTTCCAATTAATGTGAAACATGTTAATGGATGCCAAAGAGAATCGCTTAAGTGCATATGTCTCCTTTGGAATGGGCCGAGGAAAAGGTGCTTAGAAATTAACATGAGGCTCAAAAGGAATAAGAATTCTTGATCATAGGTTAATACAGAGGGTTTTGAGGCGACAGATAGAACGAGTATACAACAACCAAAGCAGATCAATGAGGGAGGCATGTTTCGACTCACAAAGGAGCACAAAATTTAAACTAAAACACACACGCTGGAGATTCAATACCATTGATATGACATGTCCATAAATTTTGCATTTCATATCATAGCAATAGTTTTGGAAAACCATTTGTATCAATCACCAAAACCACTGAGTTGAAGCACCACATATGAGGTGGAGTAAGGTGACAACTAAGTGATAGGTGGACAAAGGAAAATGTGACAAGTGGCCACAGGACCAACACCTCATCCTAATGGAAGTATGGTTCCCATGTGATAATGGAATCCAGTAAAAAGTGACACATGTCCAAGCAATAAATACACAAATTTTCAAATTTCTAAAATAACCACCAAATGTAATAAACAAGTGATTTCAAAATTTGAGCGAAGAACGACATGTTGAAGCTACAAAGGTGACAAAGAACGCCAAAGCCTACCAATTCTCAACATGTAAATATGAAATTTTTTCTCCTGCTATTTTTCTCAGTTTTTACATGTTATTCATTTCATAGAAAGAGAGATGGACACTATGGAAATCCCTCAATTGCCTAAAACCAATAAGAATTCGAACCCAAATGAATATCACCTTATGGACAGGGATGGGGAAATTTTTGATCTTGTGTTGTCAATTCTAGACCTCTACGAGTCCATTATGACTGCACAAGTAACATTTAAAGAAACTCATGTTTCCATTCACCTATGGGAATCAAACCTATCCCTAGTTGTTTTTCCCCAAACATGTCATTTCCCTAAGTTAGTTACCTGGTGTGTTCAAAATTATGCTTGTGAAAAATGTGTTATTATGTCATTTGATGGATCCATAGTCATATGCTCGATAAATAAAGAATCCATTATCCAAATGATAGATATACCCAACAAGACAGACCTTCATATACTATATGAAAATATTTTTGAGACCATTTACCAGTCCCTTATCCAAGAAAACAAAGATAAAATTCTAAGTAGTTTTTTGTCCAAAGATGCAACAATCCCAAAAGGACCGCCACCTTATAGAACCAACATTTTCCCTGACATCTCCAAGAAAGTCATTGGAATGATGTTTCGGCTGTTAGGATGTGACCATTACAGGGAAATATATGAGACCCTCTTAGGATTGATGGCTACTATCTATCCCCCATCAAAAATCCTCATGGATAAGTTTGATTATGCCCAATTCATAATAGAAATGATTCGTGATCAATTGATAAATTTTGTTGCAATCAAGTATTCTAGATACTAGTGTTATTTTGTATACCTGATCCTATATCATCCAACTATGTCCTTTCAAGATCTTGGACTTCAATAAGGAGATGATTCAAGTACATTAATATTAGTGGTGTAATGGAATCCAAAAGTCAGGAAGTAATAAGATAATGAAGGATTTGATTATTTTGTAAATATAGTCATGTACATCATTTATACCCTTATACATTATGCTCCTCCCCCCAAAAAAATTTCTCGGGTATAAGAAGTTGATGCAGTTAGGCCAAGATACAAAAACTGGAGACTAGTACCTGTTTGAGGAACACCGTAGATCAAAATATATGGCTTAGGATTGGAACCTTATCTTTTGCTTGCATTTTTTACTCCTAGATTGTTTTCCTTGGATTATATCAGGCCTTATGACTCTGATTACATTCATTTTGCTAGGCATAAGATCCCAATTACCTCCAAATTACCTAAAGAAGCACGACCTTTATTGGTCAAAACAAGGACATCATAGTCCTTAATTGAAAGCATGTTAAATGAGCTAAATCTTCCAAAAGGGAAAAAATGGATATATGACCCTCACAAGGTAATTTTATATAGGAGGTAGAAGGAAAAATTGGCTGAGTATGTGCATCAACCAAATGAACAGTTTCTAAAAGATGCAAATTTAGAGAGTTGGGAATAGGTCAAGTTCTAAAAGCAGATTATACACAACAGTCAAAGGTGTCACAACAATAGGTTATTCAGAGTCCTAAAAAACAAGAAATAGAAGTCAAAAGAGCATGAGAATAAGTTCACTCATATATGAATGTGGATGAACATATAAAAGATTAGGCCAATAGTTAGAATAACAAAATCAATTTGCAAGGGGGGATAGTTGAGTATAAAAGGTCAATATGCCACATTAAGTGAGCATATCATTACTATTGAGCATTTTCCTTGAGTATCTCAACCTCAAGTTGAAACACAATAATACCCTTCTAAATAGGAGACTTCCCAATCAATTCCTAGCTTGGTCTCTCGTTACCCACAAATTAAAAATCGGAATGTACAAGCAAAAAGATATTTATATCCTCAGAGTTGGAACATAGGGGAAGAGAAAGGTAGGCTATTTTTTACTCTAGATGATAAAGAAGGAACCTTCAAAATGGCTATCCTTGAACCAAAAACACGAAAGGTAAAATCAACAGAGGATTACAAAGTCACAAATGTCAGGATAAATCTAGATTTACTAAGTGCGATTGATAAGACTGATTTACATAGAAAAATATAGAGATGATTTATAGCAAAGTGCTGCAATCCACTGTTAGTGTAAACAAGCTCGAGACTCTGGTTAAAAAGATTGAAAATAAATTAAAATAGAAAAACGTGGAAAATAAAGATAAATAGTTGAAAATAAGTGAGCTTGAGTAAAAGGTGGTTGAATTAGGTGTGGATCCAAATAATCCAACAACTATATAGTCAATGATTAAGGAAAAAGACACAGATTCAAGTTTTGATCAATAAGCTCAAGGTCCCTAATATTGAACATGTACAAACTCTTGAGCTGCTAACAATACAAGAAGAAAACGAGAAAAGGAAAATGCAAGATTATAAGGAAAAATTGAAACAATCCCAATAGGATAATGTAGGTTAGTGATGGAAAACACTAATTTTTTAGCATTCAGGACCACCATATCACCATCTTGCCAAGTGAACCCCGCTGATAACCTAGCTAAGGTCTTGAAAGATTTAAATCTCAAGAAATTTTTGATGGGCACTTTAAGGAATACTTTTCAGAAAAAAAAAAAAATATGAGGAAATTCTTATATTGCAGGATACATGCAAGAACAAAGATATTATCATCGCATAGTTACATGCATCCAAGGCCAAGTTGTAGAAAGAAGTGGATCAATATTCTAAAAGGTTGGTTGGAAAAACACCATTGAAAGGAGAAAAACACTCATTATGGGATTAGATGACAATGGAGATGACCAAGTATTGGAATTATTTTGTTTTTGTTCAATATGAATACCTCTTATCTAGCACTTCTATGAAAGATATAAAAAGAACGTGGAATAAACTAGAAAACACACCAGAGATAACAAATAATGTGATAAATTTTCTAAATACAAAAAACTAGAGAAGAATTAGAAGTGCTAGGGGTGGTGGATATAACAAACACCACAATGGAGGAAAATAAAGTGATTACCAAAAGAGTCTTAGTCCTAAAGGCCTAGTCAAGCGCAAATCAACTTTTGAGAGATGTGGCATCCTTTAAATCTATTTTTTCAAATGTAATTGATCAAGGGATTCCCTACATGTGGGATGGAGATGGGGATTTATACCCAAAATAAGATTACAATAGCATGATGGTTCAACGACAGAATAATGAAACAAAATTGGTAGAAATGAAGGGATCGCTGAAAGGGAAAGTGGTTGTGGTTAAATTATCTATTGATTTTGAACTACCTGTTCACATTAAGGTAATATTTAAGAATATTCGCCCTCCTTAAGAGAAATATACAGAGTTAGATATGGACATCACAAATATAAAATGTCATCGCTACCCTATCGGAAAGGCATGGAAATTTTTTTCCAAATATTTAGTATTATCCTCAATAGCGCAAGGGGCATCCTTGTCTCAGCATGCTCACTAGAGATAGTCACAAGCAATTCACTAGAGATGTTCGGACTCGTGCACAAATTGAAGACGCCATGCATAAACATGCATAGAATATAGATATCCCATGCTATTTATAGAAATAAGAGCTTCAATAGAAGGATCAATGTTCAATTCATTGATTCCAAGAAGAAAAACAAGTATATGAAGAATAAGGAGCTTGAAAAATAAGGATCGAATTTTTTTGAGAAAGTGTAACTTTCTCTCAAGGTCAAGGATCAAGTAGAGTACCCTAGGACTCAAAAAAAATATATATTGATATTGTAGATTCATTAAGATACATATATTCATGTTGTATCAGTATATGAACTCCTAAAGTTTATGTTACTCCTTTTTTATTTCAAAACCCCCTTCAAAACTATATAGTTGATTTTATTTAATTAATAAAATCCATGAGGAAACAATTCATGTTATGATAATGGTGCATGTGTTGTGGTATTTTATACAAAAAATGGATTTCATGTCTAACTGACCCATTTTCTTATTTGATATTTTATGTATATGAATATTGTTGTGAAGTATTCATAGGTTCTTTATTAAATAAGATATCATTTCCTTATGTTTTAATTTCATTCATGCTCGGATATATTGTGTTAATTGTTGAATTCTATCCGCTCAGTACATTACTTATGCTATAATGAGTAGACATGATTTATTCATCCTGAGTACCTTCTTTCATTCCTAAATATTTATATCTTCCATTCCTCCTTCCAAAACCTAAGTTGCCTGATATACTAGAAGAAATTCCTTATGGGTTGATAATACTATAAGTATCCTTTGTTTCATTTGTCCTAAGTGTTTGCAACAATTGAGAGATATCGTAGATTTATGCTCCTTAAACAAAAGTCTTAAAATTCATACAAATTTTTATTTTTTAAGCCTTGGAATAATTCCCTAGCCAAGAACATCTCAAGGGATAACATCTTTTTGGAGTCATTGTCAGGGACGAAGAAGTGAACATTTTCCATGGGAAATAACACCAACATATATGCCTCGTGCTAGTGAACAAGGAGCAATTGGATATCAAATTCACTTGGAGACTCCACTACTAAAAACCTAGCATCAGGAAGAATACATACCGGGGCTAACCCAAATCCTAAGGAGACTCAAGTGCAGTTCCATCATGAAAGACTAGTTACATCAAGAAATATCCGTGAAAGGGGAGCCTCGTCATCATATGGTAATCCTCATACTAAAGTTGTGTTGTCCAAAAGATCAATTTGATATTTATGCAACTCATGTTAAAAAGACAAATCCTCCCTCTGATAGTTATAAAGAACCATTGATTGAATTCCAAAATTCTCCTTTAACTTTCCCTCTAGATCTAAAAATCATAGATTTTCCATAGATCACTACTCACTCTGTAAACCTCATATCCCAACTTGTACTTAAGTCTCAATAATATGCATGCATATACCAAAACCCAACTTCTCAATCCCTAGAGAAATTATTAGTAGTACAATTACTTATAACTTGAAGCACATGAAATCTATCTACAACTCAACAAATATAGCAATCATACATAAACAATAGGACACAATGTTTTCGGTCAAAGACCCTGGAAAAACCCTTGTGGGAAAACCAATGAGAGATGGAATCAACTTTTATAATTTGAAGCAATTATAATTGGTACAATATAGTAATCCAACAAGGACTTATCTCTTATCCACACAAGCTCTAAGTTTGATCTAATGGAATATTGGGTGATTAACTCCTCTAGCTGATTGTGCCCTTTACTCTGCATGAATGCACCCCCTCAACTGACTACGACCCTATGATATGATTGTATTTGTCTCTGAACTATTAACTGATTAGGGCCTCTTGATCACTATCTTGGTGATTCCTACTCTTATATATGGATAGCTATATCTCAAATCTCACCCTCCTCAAGGAAATGCACCCCTCTTCTCAGGAAATGTGACCCTCTCTAAATGATCAAAATATGATCTCACAACAAACAGATACAATTTGTCTTAGAAGTTGACTTTGCCTCTAGTGGATCCAACCTCAACACCAGATGAATAGGGATAGATCTCCACCCAGATATGCACCCCTCTCTCCCTCTGGAAGTGCGCCCCTCTCCTCAGTATTGCGCCCTAGCTCAATCTCTGAACTCTCTTTGTGCAAATGAGCTCACTACCTAGTAACAATGCTCTTCAGTGCCTCATATCAAGTGTGCACTGATCTCTCTTAGATCTACCCACTCTCTCACTCATAAAATGTACCCCTCCTCTCAAGGATGCGCTCCTCTGCATGCACTGATTTTACCTCTCTCTCTCTTCAATATCTAGAGAAAATAGTGATTAACATTTTCCCTTATCCCCTTGCCTCCTTTTATCAACTCACATCCTGATTAGGGTTTCCAAAACCCCAATATGAGTGAATGCAAAAATCTCGCTTTTGCATGCAGAATAACACTATGCATTAAAAAATATCACATGCAAACTTTTGCATGCACAAGGAAAAAGTCACTGAAAACTCTACATGTCTTCACCACTATATCCATGACACATGGTAGAGTGTATGTTACCCTCTACCCTATCCTAATTCCTATACTGATTATGTACCTTCATGATAGGCATCACCACATCAAGAACATCCCAAGATACACATATCTCTAACACTCCCCCTTATCGAGGGAAGTCCTGGAAATACCTGGATCCATCAAATCCCCCACCGTTGCAACTTCTCCCTCTGAAATAGCTTCCACTGCTACACTCTAATCTGATAACGCATGACCTACCTCCATCAATGTTGTCTCGAGAAAATCCTCTCACTCTCTCTTTTCCTCTGACACTGAACCTTGTTCCATAATCCTTCTGAAACTCTACTCAAAACTCCCTTTGAAGATGATCAACAATGGATCCGCTGGCCTGTCCCTCACCCTCCTGCTCCAATATCTCTCATCTCGCTCCTGAGCCTAATCCAACTCAATCATCTCATACCATCTCAATGTATGGCTAATACTAGTATGAGCTTCTTGCTCATCCCTATGATCTGAGGACTGAAACCTTAGTTCCTCATCAATCTTGTCAGCATCACCCTCTCCATCTATATTAGCCTCATATGAAGACTTTGAAATCCACCTATATGCTCTTGAATTGGGATGGCCCCGAACTACATACTCCCTCTTAGTGAGGAAGGTACTTATGGAGAATAATACACCAGGATCAAACACATCCTTTGTTGTTGCAGCTGCTCCCTCTGAACTAGAATACTTCCCGGCTGCATCTATTGCACTCTGATATGAATATCTATGCTCCTCCTCCATTAGTGTTAATGATACCTAAACTGCATCCAACATCTCCCTAGACCCACCTGCAGGCTTTTCAAACAACCTTTACAACTTTCCTTTCCTGATGCCATGCCTCACGGTTGCATCCAAGGTCACTCCCTCTGAATATATAAGCCTTCGTCCATACCATAACACAATGCTATATCCCACATCCTCCATAACTGATATTGAGGGTAAATCTCTTAGCTTTGGTACATGCATCCCTCCTGCCATGTTTAGTAAACCTTATGACTCTAGATGGAACATCATCGAACCAAATATCCTCACTACTGACCTCTCATTGCATTCCGAGTCTATCTATAAAACAATAAGGAACACTTCTCGTATTCCCATCATATAGCTAGATGCATAACCATACAAAGTCCTTAAGCCATGACTCTATAAATATGATAAGATTGTTGATTCAAAATATTTGAATCAGAACCAACCTGTATATTTGTGCCTTGGTCAACAAGCTAAACCTCTCTTTCTCAGATCATACTAGCATTCACTTTCCCAGATTTGATCTCCATTCTGACAGATCTGGTATCTACCCTCATAGATCTGATAGATATGGTATCTATCCTCACAAATTTGATGTATGCTCTCATATATTTGATAGAGCTAGTGTATATCCTCTCATATATGATGTATGATGTCTATCCTCACAGATATGATATCTTCTCTCACATATATGGTGTCTATCCTCATAGATCTAATGTCTAATCTAGATATTTTGGGTTTTTCCTACCCATAAGCTACTAGGTCCATGCAGTATCCACCATATTTCCCCACACCCCACAACAAAATATATTTCATGAAATTTACTTTTATTTAGACTAACAAAATTTTCCTATGGCATAAACATTTCTTTCTCCAAAATGGCCATGTATAAGACTTATTGTAATAAGCCTAAATTTACGTTTAAAATTCTCAAATCATGACCATGAATGTGAAAAGTGATTTATAACAATTATAGCAAGGCATCACTATGAATAATTTAAATTTTTTTCCTACAAATTTGTGTAGTTCACAAGGTTTGGATGGTGACCTAACATTTTAGAAACAATCTCATGAAACCTACCTAACTTTATCCTAAGTTTTCTTTTCAAAGGTCCATATTCCATGAGAAGCAAGAATAATTGAGATTCACTTATCACAATAAATCATAACTTACCTTCTAAATTTTTAAAACCCAAGTCAACCATCACACAATGAAATAGTAGATAAGAAATTAAGGAATCTCCTAAAATTTGTGCATCTTGGATTTGTTTCTACAAGATAAATACCTCATTATACAAAACATTAATCTCACAATGGTTAGTAGACATGGACCAAAACAACCTATTATTAGGAATGATCATGGAGAAATAAAAACAAAATGAATGTGGAAATAAAACGCAGAAGAACACAAGATGAGAAAGACACTAATATATGTGGTTCACCTGATATGGGATACATCCGTGGAGAAACGACCAATCCTTATTCCTTTACTCCATACAAAAAAATGAAGGGATAAAACCTATAGAAAATCCATTGCAAACCTCATATTCACTCTCTTATAGTCTCTCTCACACTACACACAATCATAATACAATGCCCTCATAAAAGTGTTTCCTTCTAGGGAAAATATCTCAAACATAACTTCTACCATCAAATTTGTGAGCTAATGATGAACGATCTAGATTGAGTATGGAATTACAATATTTTACAAGTAATTTTTTTAATAATATTCTCTTCGGGGGAAGTGCCCCAGAACCCCTACTGGGGGGATCCAAAATATTGTCACCATCCCCTGACGAAATAGTGGGAGGTAAACCTACCCACTCTCGTCAGGAACTAGGATCCAAACATGGTTGAAAAAAGAACTCTAAATTAGGAATACAATTAGGATTCACAACCAGCAATCTCCCACTTGGATACTGATCACAACAAATCCACCGCTACTACACCTGCTGGATTATGCTCCAAATTGCAAGTTTAGCATCTTCACCATCGTACTAGAAGGACAACCGAAACTGATTATAAACTCAATTTCTCCCTGGTTACTACCTTTGTTAACATGTCTGTAGGATTCCAACTAGTTTGTATATTTTCCAACTTCAACTTCCCATCTTCCAAAACTGATCATATGAAATGGTACTTGAGTTGTATATGTTTAGACTTAGAATGGAAGGTCAAGTTCTTTGCAAGATGAATGGCACTATGACTATCAATGTATAATTTTCTATTCTCTTGCTTCTTTTCAATTCCTCCATAAACCTCTATAGCCAAATCATCTCCTTACTAGCCTTAGTAGAAGCAACATACTCTACTCCTATTGTCAAAAGTTCAACGACCTTTTGTAGTTTCTAAATCCAACTTATTGATGTTACACCTACAATAAATACATACCCTGTGTTGCTCCTATTGCTATCTATATCATCTACCATATCTGAATCAACATATCCCTATAGAATAGTGATTGAACCTCCAAAACATAATGCATGAGTAGTAGTACCTCTTAAATACCTAGGAATCCACTTTACTTCTTCCCAATTCTATGTTATCACACAAAGTGTAGCTTCCAACTAGAGGGTTCCTATCGAGGACGACAAAGGAGGGAATCTAAACATGTGACACTTGCAAGGGCCACATTCATCACTTGATACAGATATTGTCACACTAAATGGGCACTTGTCACTTTAGATCAAGCTAGAGCAAGATCAAGGGGGAGACCCTAGCCAACCAATGAAGGTTACCGAACCTACTCAAGGCACTCTAGGATGATGTGAAATGAGAGAGAGAGTGAGATGAAGAGTAGGTGGATCTAGATCTAAGGAATATGAGTGGCAGATGGAGTTAAGAATTGGTTGAGGAGGCTTAGTAAATGAGAAATTGCTCAACCAGAAGAAAATGTACCACTATTGAATTGGGATATTTAGATCTAGATAGATATAGTGCTGATCTAAAAGATCCAAATGAGATCCACCTAGGGTTTAGTCAAACAAGAGTGTGTTGGGACCACTTGTAAATATGTAGGCTAGGAAAGGCACTAGGATGGTGGCTAGGTAGTATATATGAATATTAGAGGACAAACTAGCAACACCCAACTCACAGTTCTAAAAAACGACTGAAGAAACCACAAGTGCGTCCTCCCCTAGAGATGGTCAGTGCTTGTATCTGGGCGAGAATGGAGTCGAATTTCCACCAAACTTGGTCTCTAAGGTTTATTAATTATTTTAAAAGAGGGTTTCAGCTATTAAGCCTAGATTATCGCTATATCTATCAGATATATAAAACGAGGGTTTGAAACTTATAAATTAAAGTGACAATTGGATGGAAGTAAATGAAATCAATACGTACGTTGTAGATATTACCTCAAATTCTTGTGGTCTCCAAGTACATTGATGATCTTGACAATTGGTTACAATTCTGGGCAAGATCCAGTTCTTTCCAAGCTAATGTGAGTGAGTCCACGGAGGTAGTGCGCCCTCTTCAACTTGCAGAATAAAAAAACATGAGTTATATTTGTCTACAGATATAAAAATAACCGTGCAAAGTATCTAAGAGCAAGTAACATCAATGGAAACAATTCACAACTGGTGACTCCCTGACAGACAAGCAATTTCACCCAAGCGAATGGATGGAGGAAACCCTCACAATCCTCCTCAAGCAAAATCACACCCCTTCAGAAGATGAATTCGACCTCCACAAAATATGTTATGAAATCAAGATGGATCTACTTAGATGTCCAAAATAAAGGCATTCCAATAATGTAGAAGAACATTCATCAAAGTAAGAGAGAGATATATGCAAAATAATAATTTATTCTTTTATTCCAGAGCCAAATGTACCCTTTTAAAATGAGGGGGGTCTCTCCTTTGAATAGGAGTGAGAGAGACCAAAAACCTAACCACTTTCTAAATGAGTGGTTGAGATCAAAATATATTACAATAATAATCAATGGCCAATATGGGATGGAAATACAATACATGGATCACTCACAAAAAGGGGGACATGTTTCCTCAATGACGCCCTAGGGGGTCTGCATGACATGAGATGACTAGGAAACACAACATAATAACATGTTTGGGGGGTCTAGGAGATAATATCTTCACTAGACTAATGCCCCAACTAAACCAAAATAATATAACATGTGATAAAGTGTCAAAAGACACTAGGACATGTGCCCAAAAATACAATATAAAACCCCCAAACTGATGAATAAGATGACATGTGGACCCCACTGATGACAGAGACCATGCCGAAAAATGTAGAAAATATCATCCTAAGTATTGAACCAATATCATGCCATTTCCTCACCCCACTAAGCCAAATTGATTTCCTTTGCTAGCCATTTTCCTGCCAAAAAACCACCTTTGAAAGATAGAAATGCCTGTAGCTCTCTGCTATGTGCCTGGGGCACCAAATTGAATGCGCCAAAATGTCTAGGAATAGGTTAATCTGGTAAAAACGACTTCCTAGAACCCATATCCCCTTAAGAGCGTCGTAGGAGAATAAAAATAATCTGTGAATGTGTTGAACAAGCCATTTATGCATGGAAAACTACTAAAAAGTGGTAATATGACCATATCATCACCTGTAACTGTCTGTAATTGATAACTGAGTGTACCAATGGACTTAGAATGCCCAAATCCACTAGTAATGAGTACTTAGACACTTTGTGACCACCAAGACCATCATCCATAAGCACATCCATGCTCGAAACAATAAAATAATGGCCTGCAAAAGTTGACAATAATAAAAATAATACAAAACATCACCTAAAACCACTTCCTGGATCATTAAACCATCTAATGGACATAAAGAGGCCATGAATAATCAATCTTGAACAATGTCAGTGAAAATCATCCCCGATCCTGTGGTTGACTTGGTTAAACTCAGTTGACTAGGTCAAGAATGATCAAAATAGTGATCCAGACCATAAAAAACTGATGTTGCAAGTACAAATGGATAAGATATGTTCCTATAATCATGTTATTAGTAAGACCAAAGTATAAAATTATGTTTAACTAGCATTAACATGTAGATACAATAATAATAATAAGTCCATATCAAAGTAATCCCACTATTATAAGTAAGAACCTCAAGTGTATACTCATTTATAGACGTGGCCAATTTGCTAGCTATGGGTGAATGTGGAAAAGAAAGGCTAGGATGAAGGGAAAGACTTGACAACCTCAACATTGTAATCTCTCGGATAAATGGATAAGGGAAGACCACCTACACATATGCTAGATAGAGAAAAACACATGGGATGGTGGTGTCTCACAAATGGGTAGAGTGATGAGACTGCTTCCAATAGATTTTAGAAAAGAAACCTTTTTAGAAAATTCATTTATTTGTCAGCTTTATTCACTTTGAGCTTTGGCATTTAATTCACTTTATAGATTTTCACTAGCCATCTTCCAAAAGCAGGTGCCCTGAATGGCCTTTTGGGCCTCATATATGACTTGGTATGAACTCCATTTCTCGCCACCGTCCATAGGTGTGTTGGAGTGACCACCCTATTTCCCTGTATGGGAAAATGACCTTACATCAAAAAAGGATGAGTGGTCATCCTTTGGCCATTGACTAGCTATTAAAGATATAACTAGTAGTGTTTATCAACACAGTTTTTTGCTGACTTAACATCCTTTTAGATATCAAATTTTAAGTTCTGATGCTTTAGTGTTTAGAAAATATTTTGGTAGCCATACTTGGTTTTGAGGACTAGAGGAGAAAAATCACTGTGACTAGAATCACACACTCCAGAGCTGAAACACAAGGTAAACAAGGAATCTATCCAACAAAAAGGTCTAGGTGGGGGAAGTACTCAAGATCACTAGTTATGGTGTAAGTCGGGATCAAATCAAGACTAGAAGATAGCTGATGGATGAAAAGGGAAGTGACGGATGATGCCATGACTAGAAAAATCCCTACTAAGGGAAATACCAAGTCCATACTTTACAAGAAAAAAGGGCATGACCAATGAGTATATGCAAGAATATCCTACCAATATCAACTGAATAACCTTGTTTGGCTCAGCCCAAGTAAGGAATTTTTGTGCAAAACAGTTTTGGAGCTGTGAAGTTACAACGCAGCTCAGATGAAGGAAGTTTTAGCAATACAGTTTTGGGGAGCTGCGAAGTTGCAGTACAACACAGTATCAACATGGTAACAACTGCGCGACTAAGTTCCATCTCCGCGAAGTGGTAGAACCGCGTAGTGCCAGTAGAGCACCTATTTTGGGTAAAGAATATAAGGAAAGGTCGAGCTGTGAAAGCGACCTGTTTGGGTAAGCGAATCCTTGATTCCTGGGAATGGGTATGGAGCAACGTGAAAGCGATGAAAGCGACCTATCATTTGGAGTGGCAAAAAACAGTTAGAAGCTAAGTCACGAGGTCGACAGCGATAGGTAGGCCAGAGGGGCGGAAAGCGACACGCCATGATGCAGTATAATCGTTTTGTGAAGACTGCGGATGTCAGAAGGGCTTGTGGGCTGCAAGTGGTCTAGATTGTTAAATTTTCAGAATTTACTTCAATCTGATCTAGGATCTTAACTGAGAGAACAACATGTACAGCATATCTACAACATATCAATCATGGACATAATAATGCAAGCACACAAAAGACACAGATTTTACTTGGGGAAAACCATAAAGGTGAAAAACCCCAATAACTTCCTCAGAGATAGATAGAGCAATGATACAACCAGAATACAAGAGATAGTCTTCTCCTAGTAGCAGAGACTCCTCCTCCACAAGTGCACCACTCTCCCAAGTGTGAGTGAGAGAATAGAATGTGTAAAATGAGAGAGACACACTCTCTATTTATACACTAACTTGACTTGACCTTTACTCAACTAGGTCGGCCTCAACTTCACCACTTAACATAATGCTGACTGGGCCGACCCCCACTAGGGTGGTCTAATAACCCTTTGACCCACATGAATTATACAGGGCTGACCCCAACAAGGTGGTCTAATAACCCATCAAGTATAAGTTACGACACTTACAATATAAATGACGACACTTCCGTATAGAGGAATAATAACATCTCTATAGGAATACAACATACATATATGTGAAATACATTCCAAAGTTACATATACATCAACATAGATGAATGGCCAGAAGCATGTGGAGCAATTGTCGACTGCGACAGGCCGAGTCGGCAGGTAACCGCGCCAGTTTTGGGTAACCTTAGGGTTTTGGCCCACTTGATTGTAAAGATGTGACCTCAGGTAACAATCTATGAAAGGGTAATTGTGTAAGGGAAAGGGTTAATCTTCGGTTGAATCTTCATTAGTTTCATTTTGAATAATATAGAAGAGTGATCTCTATTGAGAGAAGATTGTAAACAGGCTCTGCAAGCTACGTGCATAGAGACCTACTAAGAGAGAAGAGAGTCTGCAGCTGAGTGCATAGACTGTAACTGTTGTACCCTTCCCATAAATAATATAACAATAGTTCCTGTGGACGTAGCTCCCATCCCGGGGGTGAACCACGTTAAATTCTATGTTATGTGATTGATTATGTGCTTGAATCTGTGTATTTGCTTATGTTGAATGGTTAAGATCTTGTTTATGAGTCCATGTGTTCTTTCTTTTATATGTATTATCCATAGGGATAAATATGGGAATAATATGTTAAGTAGAAACATATGTGAATGAATGTTAAATGCATAAGTTGATCGGGTAAACACTTAAACACGCGAAGTCGATATAGTACGATTCCCTGAGCGCAACACCGGAAGTGCGTAGCTACCTTTCAATCCATCATATTGTTCAAGTCGCAAGGTTGGCAGTCTATTATGATTGGTGTATGCATCATTTTTCACTAAGTAAATTCTACCAAAGTGGCATAAGTATCGAAAAGGAAGCGCAGTCCTCTGTGGCATTGTCCTATCGTCGAGTAACTGTTCCAAACTTTCAGTCCTTGGATGCGCTATTGTATAAGCATTACCCACGAAGAGGTGAACTTCGTGCAGCCCCCATTTCATAGCGCGAGTCCTGTAGCGCCCTGCTCACCAGTCTGTTAAGCGCTCATCACCTGGTTGTGGAAACCTAATTCCACAACCTCCCCATTAACTTCACCTCTGTTGAGACCTCAATCTGTTCGCAAGATGCTGCCGAAAGGGCCGGTGAAAAGGGGTTTTGTTGGTTCCTAGAACCGTGCAGAACCTGGGTATTTCTATAAAACCTCAAGAAAAGTATAAGCAACCAACACACCTCTACTCTAAACAACAAGTAACCATAATATAGAATACTTCCAGCAAACAACCATCATATAACCAGTCTACTACCAAGATAATGAAAAGAGCACACCAACAATCCAAATGCACAAACCATATACATGTTGGATCCAATAACTAAATATCTAATCTAAACATCTGAATCATACTGAAACACTGCAGATGAATACATCGTGGACTCTTTTATCAACCTGCTCAATATAAAATGGCTAACTCATTCATCAACCTGGGGTCATGAGGCTCAATCCTTGCATGAGATTGTCAAATATAAAATCTCTGGATCCACTAAATACATGAGAGTGATCACCAATATGTTTTTCATAATCCACATATCTCATGAAAAACATGTAAAGGACTGGCTCAAAAATATACTAGGAGCTGGTCTACAAATCATGGTAGCCTGACTACTATGGATGTGACAACATCTGGCTCCATCTGGGACAAGTCCTCTAAAAGAGAGAGTGCTTGAGAACCTCAGAAATCTCTGGTCCACATCACTCACTCCATAAATCCTCAATCACACACTTAATCTCTGCATCATCTTCAAAATATGCACCTATAATCTGCGCAATGCAATGCACTATACCAATTTAACAAACCAGTCATCACTAACCCACATATAATCATATGATAATGCATAAATAAAAGTACTGAAAGTAACATGTTGAAAGTAAAATGCTGGAGATAAAATGCTAATCTAACAATAGGAAAAGTTTTATTTTGTGCAGGAAAGAAAGTAAACTAACAGAAAGGAAAGCTATCAAACTAAATGGCACAGACAAGAAGGAAAATGCACTATACTCAATGGAAAGGACAACTAACTATTGCTCAAGGGATCTTATTCAATCCTACCTACCCTACTCTAACCAATCATACAAGTGCTAAGTAAAATCATAAATCCAGTGCAACCATTCATCAAACAGATTAAATATTCTTCCTTGATGCTCTTTAATGAAACAAGTTAGGATTGGACTAAATATTAATGAATTTGATAGAACAATATTCCTTACTTGTTCAAAAATTCAAAAAGGATTGGAATGGTGCAAAATAAAATTATGCCAAGGAGCAAATTGACTGATGCAAACATCCTCCATCAAAATATTGATAGGATCATAGAAATTATCCAAATTATTGTATAAATTGGATGGAGGGGAAAATATATGGCACATGATTCAATTCCTCTTGACACAAACTACTTTCCTCATTCACTTCTCTCACAAATTCAATTTGGTTCTCCATGATATTAATGATGGAACACGAACCAATTGGGGACAAATTAAAGCTTAGAAGACGAAAAAGCAAAATCAAGCCTACTTGTTGCTCAAAAATGGAGAAAAGATGAAACTGATCTTTATACACCCTTTCAAACCACTAATTAGAAATTTGAAATACATCTTGTATCAAGGATAGTTGAAATGAGATATGAAATGTTTTACCATAAATCATGCAACAATCACTAGATTCCTAACCGAAGATATCAAAAGAAAAAGTTTGATTCGAAAGCAAAACCAAGAAAGAGGATTCCAGAAGTTGGTATGGGCGGGCGAATTGAAAACATGTATTTTTTTTAATATGACTCATGCTGATTGATCTTGGAATTTGAGAAGAGAGGGTTTTTAAATCAATGAAACTCTTAGTTCCATGAATTATTTCAATATTTATAATAGGATCGACACTTACTTCATGAAGACCGGATGTGCCAAAATAAGGGACCAACTCGTCCTAATCAAGGAATGAGTGAGGGAAAGTATCGACATAAGGTGAATCACTCTTTGAAATATCTTCATGTCTAGTCAGACATCTTGCATGTTGTAATGAAGAAAAATCTTGGTGATCTGGATGACTGACCGCTAGGTCATTATCGAGTAATTGGTCATCACGAAATGTGTCATTGTGCTCAACTGAATCATTATCTTACAAATGGCAAGTCAATTAAGTGATAAGTTCGATTTTAAACTCACAATCATCCTTACACATTTTCATAAGGGATTCCTCAAATGATACTTGCTTATTTTCCTGATTTTCTTCTTTCTCATCCAGGCCTTCTTCAGGAAATGATGGCAATATGATTTTATCAAGCTCCTCTTCCAAATTAATATTCAAATCAGATTCTTGATTGTAATATACCGACTGATATTTCTATCTTTTTATGGGGTTTCTATTGCTTGCTAGTAGTATTTATGGCTCAATACTTGAATTAAATATGAATGCATGTACTGAACTATGCTTGCATGAGCATGCATGGGTTTTGCAACCCCTAAATAACCCAGATAATCAGAAATGCTATAAAATAGGGATAGAAAAGATGCATGTACATACCAACAGATGAAGTAGTGGATGTATGTCAATATGAGACCAGCATGTAAGAATTTTTCCAGGGATTGGATGAGATATGAGAGAGACTCACTCCAATAATGAGCCCTTGTAGTGAATGCGCCCTCCTCAAAATGATAAATGGATAATAGCTGCTCCAATGATGCTCGGACGCTGCAAGAAGTTGGTACTAGGGTTATATTTCCCTTCTTAATTGTATGGAGTAAGCATGCAGACCATGCACGAATTATGAGACCTAATGTGAACTGTCTCCTCAAGGAAAGTTGCCCATGCAAGAGAGGGTGACCTTGAAATAATGAAGATGCTGATAAATATCTTCTGGATCCGAATAGGAATCCCGTCTTCTAGGAGTAGGATAATAGTGGTGCTCTCGGAAGGATGAAATCAACATGCATCCCAAAGGATCCCTATGTGATGAGATACGAATATAACTCACTTGTGTAATTCTCCCATGCAAGGATAGCGAGGCCCCCTTGATTCGTATATAGCTTGAACCTTGTAGAATGGTGAAGAAAGATACATGATAATAGTAGTAATCCTGAATCTAGATGATACAACCCAGATAGTGACTAATGCAGATAGATTTCACTTCCGAAATACACTTAATGGTTGAGTGGTGTTCCCTCTACCCTAAACTGGCTCTCTGATCTCTCCAAGTCAACTTCTCAAAATCAATAATCAATAAGCAGACCTATTCATTCACTTTATCCTTGTTTTATAACTTTGATAGTACTTGACCTAAATTTTCCATGCCTAGGTCCCTTTTCTCTTCTAATTCTCAGTTGACTTGGATGCATTGCTCTCTGTGTTCACTAAGGCTTAATACATATATTTTTGTGCATGCATCATTAAATATGGCCCGCATGCAGGTGGCCCCTAGTTCCTGTGGCCCTCTTTTATCTACTAATGATCTAATAACCATGATTACGATATTATTTTGGTCTGAATGGTATCAATCCTCAGTCAATTTCACTATATGTTAAAAAGGGAACATTACAATCCTCCCTCACCAAGATTGCTTGTCCTCAAGCAATACCAACACAACTCCATAATCAATCAAACTTAACCAGATGAATCCAGGGAAAATACCAGGGTCCCAAATCAGTCTGAGAACTATAGAGTACCTATTGCATTAACCACATCCATGTGCAGTATCACCATAAGGAGTATCCTGTAGAATCCTAAGCATCCAAGCTAGTAAACATTGTATCCATCCCTCATAAGGTACCCCACCTAGGAAGCTAATGCACTGCTCCATATGGATAGGATCCTAAAAGTGATATTTGACTCTCATCCCCATGCTAATTGTTGTACTATCCACTATTGCAATCTCAGGGTCCTTGCTACCCAAAAAAATACCATCATGCAATTGTTGAGCCACTCTAATCATCATCATCTATCTGTTAAGCTCTATCAAAATCCACCTCTCCTGGAACTCCAAGCACAAATATTTGTAAGAGATGGCCCCCTCACTATGAATGTTGTAGTGCATAGGAAACCAGGTGAACTCTACAATTATGATGGCATACACGACCTCAAATAGCGATAAAGGAAATATTATCTGGTCACTGGTAACGACTCTGGACTACTCATGAACTCTAATCATCTCCTCAAGAGACAACTCTATCATTCGTGCTGCCCTATAATCCGAGGAAATCACAGGAATTTGCAAGAACTCTGATAACTGGTGAGTCTATGCACATATATATTCTGCACCTTGCATCCTCAGAATACCTATGATGCAATCTAACAATAGGCTCCCACATGGATGCTGAAAATTTGTCGAAGGTTGCATCAATCCAGGTCCCGACTTGCCTGTTGACCCGCCATAATATCCACTCGATTTATCCATGTAAACCTACCTCGGATCTTCCTGTAAAAGGTGAATTCATCCAAGTTCCTCACTAGCCTATGTGGTGTGAAGCGCTCTCTACCCCGAGCACTGGTCTGCCTAGTGATAACACCAGAATCCATCTGAATTCCCCTGAAGAGCCAAGCAATCATAAGTTGCACAAACTCCTTAGAATACTTCTCTATAATGCATCCAAACCTAAGCATCCCACAAATATATACCTGGAAGTGGAAACTAACCATCTCCTCCATAACAGCTCCACTATCAATCTCAATACTGAAGAGCAGGAAAGAAAGTCGGATCTGCCATAAAGAAGTCTCAACCTCTCCTCCAATGTAATCCCATAAATATAGCAGATTGATCACCCTCAAAACTCTATCAATCACCTCTACTATCTGATACAATCCATTGTGTAGATGAATTCCTGGATCCCACCACCAACTAAGGGGTCCACCAAATCCAACTCCAAGGAACTGCTGCCGTATGATGTTGATAAGCATCGGGGTCTCTATGTAATCCTCTGGAAAAAACCAAGTACTAATAATTGACTCCCCTCCTGGTAATCTAATCATCTCCCTCCAAACTACATCTAAATATCTACTAACCCACTCACCGTCTATGTACTCAAATAATCCATGGATTCTAATCCTCTCTCTGGAGAATAGCTCTACCACCTACGGTGCCTCATACTCATGTAGATACTAAGAATAATCTACCAACTGCAAATACCGCATAGCCCTCATTATCCTCTCCCTAAGTGAGGACTCAAGGTTTGTACAGGGGAAATATCTATAAGAGATGATTTCATTCCCTACTCTCTCAACTACAATCCCCATGAACCAATCTAATATCCCTTGTGTACTCAGTGTACCAATCCCATGGTCTAATTGAAAGATCACCCTTGTGGCCAAGATGCCATTCACCCCATCTAATTGTCTTAGGTGAACCTCCCAAGTCTTGTTGTGTAATAGCAATAAATAGCTCTGCTCCTACAAATGCAGCTCGGAAGTAACTAGTGTGTTGGTCAACCCCACAAGCATGAACTCAATCCCAAAATTAGGTCTAGAAGTAGACCTACGAGCATCATGCTCTCTGATCCTCATCAGATGATATCCTCGACAAAGATAGGATATCGAGGGTTCTACTACCGTATGAAGCATGTACTTCCCCTCATCAATCCTGGGGAAACCTAGTACAAGGGTATGCTCATGATCTCTTTCAGGTAGTATCCCAAGAGGAAACACTCCAAAACTCCATGGGATATCATCGTGTGCCCATATGTACCCCTATAGACTGTTGCATACTCTTGTATCCTCCTGATCCATTGAGTATCTTGTATGCGCTACTGTAGCCAATACTCCACTCATATCAATGAATCTTGTGATCCAGTGTGTCTCTATATCCACCATATATCATTTCCACCCAACCTATGTATTCATATAACTCCCTGTAGGATGATCCATAGGGAATGTGCTCAAGTATCTCTGCCATGGATAAACCTCTCTCTAATCAAGATGGCTCATGATCCTCTACCTGATCCAAATCCTCTGTGTCAAATCTATCCTCAATCACTACAAATCTGAGTCATCCACATGTAGAATCACCACCCGATGCTCTCCCCTCAAACCATGGGTTCCACTCATGCCCTCATGTTTTACAGTTATCCTGTAACAATAAGTGACTCATAACCTCCATACTGCCCCATAAGTATAGAGTCAACCATATCCAATTCATGTCTCTCCTCATGGATCTCACATGTCATGAATGTCTCAAATCTTGTTGTAGATGATAAAGAGTGTACCAAATCCAACTAGTCACATAGCCTATCAACATGCATATCAGATTCTTGAAGAGCCATTTGAGTGTTGTTCAAGGAATCTCTAGTAACCATAGGCTCATAGGCAGGCTCCTCTTCAATGTCTTGTATTCCCAAATCACTCAATATTGAATGCATGTAACAACTAGGTGCTAACTCCCCATGATCCTCACAATCATCACTGCTAAGGTGAGATGATGAATCCTCGACATTGGATGATCGGATAACTACATCATATGTACTATCCTCCTCATGTAGTTTCAAATCTATATCAAGTTCACCATCAACCTATACATCATGCACATATTTCTCTATTTCCCCAACTATGCTTTTAAGGACATCCTCATCCAAATCCTTGGGCCGACTTCCGAATTGGATGGAGTAATAGTCTTGAAAGGACAATGTTGCACATACCTCTTTCCATAAGGCTAGATATTTCTTATATCGAGGCAAGTGTCGAAGTGTTGTTAATGTCCACAAATTTCCAACCAAGATCCTTCTTAGTGTCTTCATGATCTCACTAGATGGAAAGAAACCTGTGCTTTCAGGCATGCACTTAACCAAAATTAACATGCAATGTTATCCAATGACATTCCTCTATATTCATCTAGTTGTTTATAACTGCATGCTCCCACAACTAGCGAGGAAAATGCTCTAATACCACTGTAATATACCAATTGATATCTTTGTCTTTTTATGGGGTTTATGTTGCTTGCTAGTAGTCTTTATGGCTCAATACTTGCAGTAAATATGAATGCATGTACTGAACTATGCTTACATGAGCATGCATGCAAATGCATGGGTTTTCCAACCCCTAAATAACCTAGATAATCGGAAATGCTATAAACTAGGGATAGAAATGATGCATGTACATACCAACATATGAAGTAGTGGATGTATGTCAATATGAGACCAGCATGCAAGAATTGTGCTAGAGATTGGATGAGATACGAGAGAGACTCACTCCAATAATGCACCCTTGTAGTGAATGCTCCCTCCTCAAAATGATAAATGGATAATAGCTGCTCCAATGATGCTCGGATGTTGGAAGAAGCTGGTACTAGGGTTATATTTCCCTTTTGAATAGTATGAAGTAAGCATGCAGACCATGCACAAATTCTGAGCCCTAATGCGAACTGTCTCCTCAAGAAAAGTCGCCCATGCAGGAGAGGGATCGCTTTTAATAATGAAGATGTTGATAACTACCTCCTGGATACGAATAGGAAGCTCATCTTCCGGGAGTAGGGTAATAGTGGTGCTCTTAGAAGGATGAATCCATCATGCAGACCAAAGGATCCACGTGTGATGAGATACAAATATAAATCACTTGTGAAATTCTCCCATGCAAGGATAGCGAGTCCCCCTTGATCCATATATAGCTTGAACCCTGTAGAATGCTGAAGAAAGATACTTGATAATAGTAGTAATGTTGAATTTGGATGATCCAACCTGGATAGTGACTAGGGCAGATAGATTTCACTGCCGAAATACACTTAATGGTTGAGTGGTGTGCCCTCAACCCTAAAATGGCTCTCTGAGCTCTCCAAGTCGACTTCTCAAAATCAATAATCAATAAGTAGGCCTATTCATTCACTTTATCCTTCTTTTATAACTTTGATAGTGCATGACCTAACTTTTGCATGCCTAGGTCTCTTTTCTCTTCTAATTCTCAGTTGACTTGCATGCATTGCTTTCTATGTGCATGAATACTTAATACAGGTATTTTTATGCATGCATCATGAAATATGGCCCGCATGTAATGCATGCAGGTCCCCCCTAGTTCTCGTGGCCCTCTTTTATCTACCGATGATCTAATGACCATGATTACGATATTATTTTGGTCTAAATGGTATCAATCCTTAGTAAATTACACAATATGTTAAAAAGGGAACATTACATTGAGGATTTAGAATGTTCTCATCATCATGGATAGTTTTCAAATACTCAATAAGCTCTTTGCGAATTGAAGGGTCGCTCAAAAGACTAGTCAAAGGCAGATTCACTGTTGGTTCGGGAGAGGAAAAGTCAACTTGATAAGGACAATCATAAGTCATTTGATCATCATTATTCTAATTGTCTTCACCAAATTGATCCTTGGGAACACAATCATCACTTGAAGGTTCCTTCATGGATTCTTCAATGTTACTACCCCATTCTTTGTTTAATAACCCAGTAAACATGTCATATCTAGTGATGGGTCCCAGTGCTAAATGATCAAACCATAACCCAACATTTCCACCTAAGGATTCACCCAAGGCCTTCATATAAACATCTTCATTGTCGGCACTCCTAAATTCCATATGATCCCAAAGCATTTGCAAATGAATTTCCATTTATTAAATATAATTTCCATAGAAATAGGGCAACCTTTCAAGGTAGTTATTGGGCATGGGATGAGGTGCCCCATAAATTCCAGAAATTTCAAAAGGAGATGGCTTAGCTTGCGTTCTAACTACTTTGGATTTTCTTCCAGGGATTTGATTTGGATGTCTAATCGGAGTACAAAAATAATTCCACCGAATGCTTTGGTTGCAAGGCCTTGGATGAGATTGACGCTTACTTGGAGTCATTGGGACAACATTTTCACTCATAGAATGAAAAAAATGGTGGTAATTATAAGAATTATGATATTCAGGCTCACACCCAAAATCATTTTCATAATTACCCCCACACTGATATGTTAATTCGATTTCACCTCTTTCCTCCAATTTCCTTTTATACTAAGATAGATTCTCATACATTTTGTTCTTGAATCTTGACATTTGAAGGAAAATGTCTGAAATCATTATGATTTATAAATTTTAAAATTGAAATATGGGTACAGGGTCGTTCCTTAGCGGAGTCACATTTTGGATTCACCAGGTAAACTATTGATTTTTTCAACCAAAAGATATGTCGTATGATAGAGGGAAGATATAAGTGAAATAAGATGGATACATATGGTTTAATGATGTATATTGTAACCATCCATAAATAAAACTAGATGTGATAAGAGAGGAAATAACGCATAGACACTCGCAGACACCTAAGATAAGCCTCTACCTCCATGACAGCAATGCCAATTAATGTTATCACACAAAGTGTAGCTTCCAACTAAAGGGATCCTATCTAGGATGGTAGAGGAGGGCAGCTAAATAGTGACACTTGCAAGGGCCTCATTCACTACTTAATACAAAGGTTTTCACACTGAATGGGAATTTGTCACTTTAGATCAAGCCTAAGCAAGATAAAGGGGGATACCCTATCCATCCAGTGAAGGATTGCGAACCTACTCAAGGCACTCTAGGATGATGTGAAATGCGAGAAAGAGTGAGAGCAAGAGTAAGTGGATCTATATCTAAGGAATATGAGTGGCCTATGGAGTTAAGACTTGGTTGAGGAGGCTTAGGAAATAAGAAATTACTCAAGTAGTGGACGAAAATGTACCACTATTAAATTTGGATAGTTAGATCTAGATATATCTAGTGTCGATCTAAAAGACCCAAATGAGATCCACCTAGGTTTAGTCAAATAAGAGTGTGGTCGGACCACTTGGAAATATTTAGGATAGGAAAGGCACTAGGATGGTGGCTAGGTAGTAGATCTGGAGATGGATAAACTAGCAACACCCAATTAATAGATCTGAAAAATGACTAAAGAGCCCACAAGTGCGTCCTCCCCTAAAGAAAAATAGTGCTTGGATCTGAGGGAAAATGGAGTTGTATTTCCACCAAACTTGGTCTCTAAGGTTTATTAATTATTTTAAAAGTGGGTTTCAGTTATTAATCCCAGATTATCACTAGATCTATCAGATATCTAAAATGAGGGTTTGAAACTTGTAAATTAAAATGACAATTGGATGGAAGTAAATGAAATCAATACGTACCTTGTAGATCTTACCTCAAATTCTTGTGTCCACCATGTACATTGATGATCCTGACAATTGATTACAATTCCAAGCTAATGCGTGTGAGTCTAAGGAGGTAGTGCGCCCTCTTCAACCTGCATAATAAAACAACTTGAGTTAGATTTGTCTACAAATAGAAAGAGAACCATACAAAATATCTAAGAGCAAGTAACCTCAATGTAAACAATTCACAATTGGTTACTCCCTGATAGGCAAGCAATTTCACCCAAGCGAATGGATGGAGGAAACCCTCACAATCCTCCTCAAGCAAAATCACACCCCTTCAAAAGATGAATTTGGCATCCACAAAATATGTTATGAAATCAAGATGGATCTACTTAGATGTCCAAAACAAAGGCATTCCAATCATGTACAAGAAAATTCATCAAATTAAGAGAGAGAGATTTGCAAAATAATAATTTTATTCTTTTATTCCAGAGCCAAAAGTCCCCTTTTACAATGAGGGGGGTCTCTCCTTTAAATAGGAGTGAGAGAGACCAAAACCCTAACCAGTTTATAAATGAGTGGGTGAGATCAAAATATATAACAATAATAATCAACGACTAAGATGACCTAGAAATACAATACATGGATCACTCACAAAAAGGAAGATGTGTTTCCTCAATGATGACCCGGGGGGGATTTATGACATGAGATGATTGGGAAACACAACATAATAACATGTTGGGGGGGATCTAGGAGATAATATATTCACTAGAGTAATGCCCCATCTACATCAAAATACTATAACATATGATAAAGTGTCAAAAGATACTAGGACGTGTGCCCAAAAATACAATATAAACCCCCAAATTGATGAATAAGATGACGTGTGGACCCCACTGATGACAAAGACCATGCCGAAAAATGTAGAAAATATAATGATGAAGTCTCTTACCAATATCATGCCATTTCCTCACCCCACTAAGCCAAATCGATTTCCTTTGCTAGCCATTTTACTGTCGGAAAACCACCTCTGAAAAGATAGAAATGCCTGTAACTCTCTGTTGTGTTCCCAGGGCACCAAACTGACTACACCAAAATGTATGGAAATAGGGTAATATGGTAATAATGACTGGATGGACCCCCTATCCCCTCATAGCTCCCTAGGAGAACAAAAATAATCTCTAAATGTGTAGAACTGACCATTTCTACATGGCAAACTGCTAAAAAGTGGTAATATGACGATATGATCACCTGTAACATTCCGGAACTGATAACTGAGTGTACCAATGGACTCAGAATTCCCAAATCCACTACAAATGATTACTCAGACACTAAGTGACCATCAATACCAT
The DNA here is from genome assembly GCA_027924585.1 of Larix kaempferi. NCBI lineage: Eukaryota > Viridiplantae > Streptophyta > Pinopsida > Pinales > Pinaceae > Larix > Larix kaempferi. Next base: position 1,712,496 of record BSBM01000841.1, read on the forward strand.
CATCTGTAAGAACATCCATGCCCGGAACAATAAAATAATGGCTTGTAACTACTGATAATAATAAAAATAATGCAAACCATCACCTGAAACCACTACATGGAGTATGGAACCATCTAATGGACATAAAGGGTCCATGACTAATCAATCTCTAACACTGTCGTCCAAACTCATCCCAAATCTCGTGGTTGACTTGGTCAAACATGGTTGACCAGGTCAAGAATGATCAAAATAGTGATCCAGACCATAAATAACTGATGTTGCTAGTGCAAATGGATAAGATATGCTCCATAAGACCAAAGTATAAAATGATGTTTAACTATCATTAACATGTAGATACAATAATAATAATAACTAATAAGTCCATATCAAAGTAATCCAACTAGTATATGCAATAACCTCAAGTGTATACTCATTTATAGATGTGTCCAATTTGCTAGCAATGGGTGAATGTGGAAAAGAAAGTTTAGGCTAAAGGGAAAGACTTGAAAACCTCAACACTGTAATCTCTCGGATAATGGGATAAGGGAAGACCACCTACACATATGTTGGATAGAGAAGAACAAAGGGGATGACAGTGTCTCAAAATGGGTAGAGTGATGAGACTGCTTCCAATAGACTCTAGACAAACAACCTTTTTAGGAAATTCATTTATTTGTCAACTTTATTCACTTTGAGATTTATCATTTAATTCACTTTATATATTTTCACTAGCCAACCTCCAAAAGCATGTGCCATGAATAGCCTTTCGGGCCTTAGATATGACCTTGTATGATTTCCATTGCCCGCCACCATCCATAGGTGCGATGGAGTAACCACTGTGTTTCCTTGTAGGGGAAAACGAACTTACATCAAACAAGGATGAGTGCTCTTCCTTTACCCACTAACTAGTTATTATAGATCTAAGTAGTAGTGTTTAACAACACTATTTTTGCTGATTTAGCATCCTTTTAGATATACAATTTTGAGTTTCGATGCTTTAGTGTTTAGAAACACTGTTGATAGGCATACTTGGTTTCAAGGACTAGAGGAGAACAATCAATGTGACTAGAATCACACACTCCAAAGCCGAGACACAAGGTAAACAAGGAATCTATCCAACAAATAAGTTTAGGTGGGGGAAGTCCTCAAGGTTACTAGTTAAGGTGTAAGTCAGGATCAAATCAAGACTGGAAGATAACAGATTGATGAAAATGGAAGTGATTGATGATTCCATGACTAGCAAAATCCCTAATAAGGGAATGACCAAATCCATACTTTACAAGAAAAAAGGCATGACCAATGAGCATACACAAGAATCTCCTACAAATAGAAACTGAATCACCTCTACTCTAAACAAAAAGCAAGAATAATATAGAATACTGCTATAAAAAAACCATCATATATGCAGTCAAATACTACTAAGATAAAGAAAATATAACACCAATAATCCAAATGCACAAACCATATACCTGGTGGATCAAATAACAGAATATTTGATTTGAACATTTGAATCCTATTGAAACATTGCAACTAAATACATCATGGGCTCTTTTATAAATCTACTTTGGATGATAGAAAATGGATAACTCAGTCATCAACCCGGGGTCATGAGGCTCAGTCCTAGAACGAGACTGTCAAATATAAAAGCTATGGATCCAATGAACACATGATATTGATCACCAATATGCTTCTCATCATCAACTGATCTGATGCAAAACATGTAAAGGACTGGCTCAAAAATATACTAGGAACTAGTCTGCAAATCATGGTAGCCCGGCTACTATGGATGTGACAACATCTGGCTCCAGCTGGGACAAGCGATCTAAGGAAGAGAATGCTTGAGAACCTCATAAATATTTGGTACACAACACTCACTTCATAAATCCTCGATCACACACTTGAGCTCTACATCATCTTCAGAATATGCACCTATAATCTGCACAATGCAAATCACTATACCAATTTCACAGACCAGTTGTCACTAACCCACATAAAATCATAAGATCATGCATAAATAAAAGTACTGAAAGTAAAATGCTGGAGATAAAATGATAATCTAATAATAGGAAAAGTTTTATTTTGTGCAGGAAAGAAAGTAAACTAATAGAAAGGAAAGGTGCCAGACTCAATGGCACAGACAAGAAAGAAAATGCGTCAGACTCAATGGAAAGGATGGCTAACTACTGCTCAAGGGATCTTATTCAATTCTACTTACCCTACTCTAACCAGTCGTATAAGTGCTAAGTAAAATCATAAGTCCAGTGTAACCATTCATCAAACAGATTAATGATTCTTCCGTGATGCTCTTTAATGAAATAAGTCGGGATTGGACTAAAGATTAATGAATTTGGTAGAACAATCTTCTTGACTTGTTAAAAAATTGAAAAAGGATTGGAATGGTACAAAATGAAATTATGCCAAGGAGCAAATTGACTAATGCAAACATCTTCCATCAAAATATTGATAGGATCATAGAAATTATGCAAATTATTGTTTAAAATGGATGGATGGAAAATATATGGCACGTGATTCAATTCCTCTTGAAACAAACTACTTTCCTCATTCACTTCTCTCACATATTCAATTTGGTTCTCCCTGAGATTAATGGTGGAACACGAACCAAGTGGGGACAAATTAAATCTTAGAAGACAAAAAATCAAAATCAAGCCCACTTGTTGCTCAAAAATGGAGAAAAGATGAAACTGATCTTTATACATGCTTTCAAACCACCAATTAACAAATTGAAATATATATTATACCAAGGATAGATGTAATGGGACATGAAATGTTTTACCATAAATCATGCAACAATCACTAGATTCCTGACCGGAGATATCAAAAGAAAAAGTTTGATTCGAAACCAAAACCAAGCAAGAGGATTACAGAAGTTGGGATGGGCGGGCAGATTGAAAACATGTATTCTTTCCAATATGACTCATGTTGATTAATCTTGGAATTTGAGAAGAGAGGGTTTTTAAATCAATGAAACTCTCAGTTCCATGAATGATTTTAGGATTTGTAATAGGATCGACAATTACTTCATGAAGACTAGACTTGCCATAACATGGGAACAACTCATCTTGATCAAGGATAGAGTGAAGGAAAGTATTGACATAAGGCGAATCACTCGTTCAAATCTCTTCATGGCTATTTAGACATCTTGTAGGTTGTAATGAAGAACACTCTTGGTGATCCGGATGACTTACCTCCAGGTCATTATCGAGTAACTACTCATCACGAAATGTGTCATTATGCTCAACCGAATCATTATAATTCAAATGGAAAGTCAAGTAAGTGATAAGTTCAATTTTAAACTCACAATCATCCTCACACATTTTCATAAGGGATTCCTCAAATGATACTTGCTTGTTTTCCCGATTTTCTTCTTTCTCATCTAGGCCTTCTTCAGGAAAGAATGGAAATATGATTTCATCAAGCTCCTCTTCCAAATTAGTATTGAAATCAAATTCTGAGCATTTAGAATGTGCTCATCATCATGGATAGTTTTCAAATACTCAATAAGATCTTTGAGAATTGAAGGATCGCTCAAAATACCAATCAAAGGTAGATTCACTATTGGTTTGGGCGATGAAAAATCAACTTGATAAGGACAATCATCAGTCCTTTGATCATCATTATTTTGATTTTCTTCACCAAATTGATCCTTGGGAACACAATCATCACTTGAAGGTTCTTTCATGGATTCTTCAATGTTATTACCCCATTCTCTCTTTAATAAATCAGTAAACATGTCATAACCAGTGATGGATCTCGGTGCTAAATGATCAAACCATAACCTAGCATTTCCACCTAAGGATTCACCTAGGGCCCGCATATAAACATCTTCATCGTCGACACTCCTAAATTCCATATGATCCCAAAGAATTTGCAAATGAATTTCGATTGATTCAATATAATTTCCATAGAAACGGGGCAACCTTTCAAGGTAATTATTCGACATAGGATGAGGTGCCCCATAAATTTCAGAAAATTCAGAAGGATATGGCTTAGTTTGTGTTCTAACTACTCCGGCCTTTCTGCTAGGGATTTGATTTGGATGTCTAACCGGAGTACAAGAATAATTCAACCGAATGATTTGGTTGCAAGGCCTTGGCTGAGATTGACACTTACTTAGAGTAATTGGGACAAAATTTTCACTCACATAATGAGAAAAATGGTGGGAATTATAAGAATTATGATATTCAGGCTCACACCCAAAATCATTTTCATAATTACCCCCACACTGATATGTTAATTGGATTTCACCTCTTTCCTCCAATTGCCTTTTATAGTAAGATAGATTCTCATACATTTTGTTCATGCATCTTGACATTTGAAGGAAAACGTCTGAATTCATTATGATTTATAAATTTTAAAATTGAAAGATGGGTACAGGGCCATTCCTCAGCGGAGTCACATTTTGGATTCACCAGGTAAACTATTGATTTTTTCAACTGAAAAATATTTTGTATGATAGCAGGGAGATATCAACGAAATAAGATGGCTACGTATGGTTTAATGATGTAAATTATAACCATCCAAAAATAAAACTGGATGTGATAATATAGGATATAACGCACATACACTCGCAGACACCTAAGATAAGCCTCTACATCTGCGACAACAATTCCAATTAATGTTCTCACAAAAAGTGTATCATCCAACTAGAGGGATCCTATCTAGGAAGGTAGAGGAGGGTACCTAAACCGGTGACACTTGCAAGGACCTCATTCACTACTTAATATAGAGATTGTCACACCGAATGGTCACTTGTCACTTTAGATCAAGCTAGAGCAAGATCAAGGGGGAGACCCTAGCCAGCCAATGAAGGCTAGCGAACCTACTCAAGGCACTCTAAAATGATGTGAAATGAGAGAGAGAGAGAGAGTGAGATCAAGAGTAAGTGGATCTAGATCTAAGGAATATGAGTGGCCTATGGAGTTAAGAATTGGTTGAGGAGGCTTAGGAAATGAGAAATTGCTCAACTGGAAGAAAATATACCACTATTAAATTTGGATAGTTAGATCTAGATAGATCTAGTGCTGATCTAAAAGACCCAAATGAGATCCACCTAGGTTTTAGTCAAATAAGAGTGTGGTGGACCCACTTGGAAATATTTAGGCTAGGGAAGTCACTAGGATGGTGGCTAGGTATTAGACCTGAATATGGACAAACTAGCAACACCCAACTGATAGATCTGAAAAATGACTGAAGAACCCATAAGTGCATCCTCCCCTAGAGATGGCTAGTGCTTCAATCTGAGGGAAAATGGAGTTGGATTTCCACAAAACTTGGTCTCTAAGGTTTATTAATTATTTTAAAAGTGGGTTTATGTTATTAAGCCCTGATTATTGCCAGATCTATCAGATATATAAAATGAGGGTTTGAAACTTGTAAATTAAAGTGACAATTGGATGGAAGCCAATGAAATCAATACGTACCTTGTAGATATTACCTCAAATTCTTGCGGCCACCAAGTAAATTGATGATCCTGGAAATTGGTTACAATTCTAGGCAAGACCCATTTCGTTCGAAGCTAATGCGTGTGAGTCCAAGGAGGTAGTGCGCCCTCTTCAACTTGCAGAATCAAACAACTTGAGTTAGATTTGTCTACAGATAGAAAAATAACCATGAAAAGTATCTAAGAGAAAGTAACATCAATGTAAAAAATTCACAATTGGTCACTCCCTAATAGACAAGCAATTTCACCCAAGCGAATGGATGGAGGAAACCCTTACAATCCTCCTCAAGCAAAATCACACCCCTTCAGGAGATGAATTTGGCCTCCAAAAAATATGTTATAAATCAAGATGGATCTACTTAGATGTCCAAAAGAAAGGCATTCCAATCATGTACAAGAACATTCATCAAAGAAAGAGAGAGAGATGTGCAAAATAATAATTTTAATTCTTTTATTCTAGAGCCAAAAGTCCCCTTTTACAATGAGGGGGGTCTCTCCTTTAAATAGGAGTGAGAGAGACCAAAAACCTAACCACTTTATAAATGAGTGGATGATATCAAAACATATAACAATAATAATCAGTGACTAGGATGATCCAGAAATACAATACATGGATCACTCACAAAAAGGGGGACATGTTTCCTCAATGATACTCTAGGGGGGACGTGTGACATGAGATAAACAAAACATAATAACATGTTGGTGAGGTCTAGGAGATAATATATTCACTAGAATATTTCCCTAACTACATCAAAATAATATAACATATGATAAAGTGTCAAAAGACACTAGGACGTGTGCCCAAAAATACAATATAAAACCCCAAACTAATGAATAAGATGACATGTGGACCCCATTGATGACAGAGACCATGCCGAAAAATGTATAAAATATCATCATGAAGTCTCGAACCAATATCATGCCATTTACTCACCCCACTAAGCCAAATCAATTTCCTTTGCTAGCCATTTTACTATCGGAAAACCACCTCTTAAAAGATATAAATGCATGTAACTCTCTGCTATGTTCCCAGGGAACCAAACTGACTACACCAAATTTTTGGGAATAGGGTAATATGGTAATAACAACTAGCTAGACCCCCTATCCCCTCACAACACCCTAGGAGAACAAAAATAAACTCTAAATGTTTTGAATAGGCCATTTATGTATGGAAAACTGCTAAAAAGTGGTAATCTGACCATATCATCACCTATAACTATTTGGAACTGATAACTGGTGTACCAATGGACTCAGAATTCCCAAATCCCCTAGGAATGAGTACTCATATACTATGTGATCATAATGGCTTGTAACTGCTGATAATAATAGAAATAATACAAACCATCACCTAAAACCACTTCTTGGAGCATGGAACCATCTAATGGGCATAAAGGGGGCATGGTTAATCAATCTCGAACGCTGTCATCCAAACTGATCCCAAATCCTGTGGTTGACTTGGTCAAACTGGGTTGACCAGGTCAAGAATGATCAAAATAGTGATCCACACCATAAACAACTGATGGTGTTAGTACAAATGGATATTATATGCTCCTCTAATTATGATAGTAGTAAGACCAAAGCATAAAATTATGTTTAACTAGCATTAACACGTAGATACAATAATAATAATATGTCCACATCGAGGTAATCTAACTACTATAAGCAAAACCTCAAGTGTATATGCATTTATAGACATGTCCAATTTGCTATCTATGGGCGAATGTGGAAAAGAAAGGCTAGGATGAAGGGAAAGACTTGACAACCTCAACACTGTAATCTCTCGGATAATGGGATAAGGGAAGACCACCTACACATATGTTGGATAGAGAAGAACAGAGGGGATGGTAGTGTCTCACAAATGGGTAGAGTGATGAGACTGCTTCCAATAGACTCTATACAAGCAACCTTTTTAGTAAATTCATCTATTTGTCAACTTTATTCACTTTGAGCTTTAACATTTAATTCACTTTATATATTTTCACTAGCCATCCTCCAAAACCAGGTGCCCTGAATAGCCTTCCAGACCTTAGATATGACTCGGTATGAAATACATTGCCCGGCACCATCCATAGGTGCGATGGAGTAATTACCATGTTGCCCTGTAGTGGAAAACGACCTTACATCAAACAAGGATGAGTTCTCATCCTTTGGCAATTGACTAGTTATTATAGATATAAGTAGTAGTGTTTAGCAACACTACTTTTTGTCGACTTAACATCCTTTTAGATATAACATTTTAAGTTCCAATGATTTAGTGTTTAGAAACATTGTTGGTAGACATACTTGGTTTCGAGGAATAGAGGAGAACAATCAATGTGACTAGAATCATACACTCCAAAGCCGAGACATAAGGTAAACAAGGAATCTATCCAACAAAGAGGTTTAGGTGGGGGAAGTCCCCAAGATCACTAGTTAAGGTGTAAGTTGGTATCAAATCAAAACTGGAAGATAATGGATGGATGAAAAGGGAATTGACTGATGATGCCATGACTAGAAAAATCCCTACTAAGGGAATGACCAAGTACATACTTTACAAAAAAAAGGGCATGACCAATGAATATACACAAGAATCTCCTACCAATAGCAACTGAATCACCTCTACTCTAAACAACAAGTAAGCATAATATAGAATATGTAGAAATCCTCATAGCAGATCTAAGAGATGATGTATACCTCACAAGAGTAATTATGATTAAGCAGGAAAATGGAAGAAGAGTGATCAACGCAGTATAATGAGCAACAGAATAATAATATAGTAGAACTCGTATAGAAGCAGAAATACTTCACACACACTAATTAATTAATCACAATATGGACAAATAAATAGTACAATGGTAGAGAGGATTCGAATGCCTAATGTGGCAATTCGAATTAGCCTCTTAGAGTGATCATAAGATCAATAGAGTGTCATCAGAGCACAACTAGGTGTTCTCATGATCATCAGTGGAGTCATCAATGCTCAAGTAACTGTCAACCATCAGTCAAACTGAGTCTGGTAGGACTGGTAGGTGAAGGAGGGCGAATTGCTTCCTAAAATCAAGGAAGAAGGGCGCATTAAGCAACTAGAGGGCTAAAACTAAATAGTGAGAAGCTCCTGGGGCTGGCTAACTGATGGATAGGTGCTGTAGTGATGACTAGGATGCATGCAAACCCTAAAAGTGCATGCATGACTGAAAATGTAAATGATCAAAATACTAGTGGGACTAGGATGGAGTATAGGAATATCCTAACACCCCCCCTTAATCTATCCTGGGCCCTGGTAACTAAGACCAAAGGTCACCCAATACAATGAATAATACCACTCAATAAACCAAGGAAGTGGGGAAAATTTCATGGGAAAAATAACCCCCCCTCAAAACAGAATGTAAGGCACACATAAAAAATAAATGCTCCAAACTCAAGCAAGTGTGATGCTTGGTCATATGTCTGGAGGTATCTTCTTCTTGGGAAGAAGTGGATCATGCTCAGAAAGCATGTGCTTGTACTTTCTCTTTAGATAGAATGTGATGAGAAAAAATCCAAAAGTATGAGGATGATCCTTGAACTTGTGATTTGAATCAGCTAAGGTAGGATCAAAAACATGAATGTGCAGATAGTCTTTTGTCTTCTCCTTCGAATCATCATGGGTGAGATTATGCCAAAAAGAACCATCAAATAATGATTGCTTGAAATCCAAATCAGATTTAAGACTTGAGGAATAGTTTCTTAAGATCTCCTTTGAACCGGCAGGGGTGAGATCAAAACTATCATATGCATGAGAAATTCTCCCATGTAGTAATTGCTTAGAATCCAAATTAGATCCATGACTTGAATCATGGTTTCTTGAGATCTCCTTTGAACCATAAGAGGTGAGATCAAAACCAATAAATGCATGAGGAATTATCCCAAGCGAATGGAAATGGTTTCTTGAGATCTCCTTTGAACCATAAGAGGTGAGATCAAAACCATTAGATGCATGAGAAATTATCTCAAGCGGGTGGCAATGGCCATATTCTTCAATAACCTTCTGAAAGCATGAATTAATGATCATATAGTAGTAAATAAGAGATGATTGCTGGAGAGGAGCAAATGCATTACCTCCAATAGCTGATTTTACCTCCGAAATAATCATGTGATCATGATGCAAACCAACAGACTCTAGTGCAAGAGAGGATTTAGGACCTTCTGCAATATCTAGAGTGTGAGATGGCACAAAAAGAGAAGAAACTTGGAGCATGAGTGTAGAATATTCAAGTTCTTTGTCAACATCTTCAATATGAGATGATATTGGTTCATGATATGAGAGACCATCAAGGGAAGCAATTGCATCACTTTGCTTGCTTTTGAAGGGGTTTGGATCAAATCCCTCATTCTGTTTGCTGAATCATTCATCCAGGTGAGCCCATATCTCTTTTCGAGTTTCAATATCAATAATGAAAGGGTACAATATGTACTTAGGCATATTAAGCATCATTCTTCCAAGGTGCATGTCACCTTTATTCAACCAGTCAATCTTCTCTTCAGAGGATTCGAACTCTCTTTCAAAATAACAATAAAAGAGATCATGTCTCTTTAAATATGCTATCATATTCGGTTTCCATTCATCATAGTTAAATAGAGAAAGAGGAGGGATTCCTTCTAAATCATACATTGAAGATGTAGAAGACCTGCAAAAAAAATAGAGAATATCTGCAACTACTACTGCTGCAAAGATGCAGAAACTACTGCAACTGCTGCACTCGAAATCTTGGTAAAAACCTGCAAAAAACTCTCAAGAATGGAGATAAACAATACTCTCAACATGCTCTAATACCATGTAGAAATCCTCACAGCAGATCTAAGAGATGATGTATACCTCACAAGAGTAATTATGATTAAGCAGGAAAATAGAAGAAGAGTGATCAATGCAGTATAATGAGCAATAGAATAATAATACAGTAGAACTCAGATAGAAGCAAAAATACTTCACACACACTAATTAGTTAATCACAATATGGACAAATAAATAGTACAATGGTAGAGAGGATTTGAATGCCTAAGGTGGCAATTCGAATTAGCCTCTCAGAGTGATCATAAGATCAATAGAGTGTCATCGGAGCACAACTAGGTGTCCTCATGATCATCAGTGGAGTCATCAATGCTCAAGTAACTGTCAACCATCAGTCAAATTGAGTCTGGTAGGTGTAACTGAGTGTAAACTGAAGACAACTGGACTGGTAGGTGAAGGAGGGCGATTTGCTTCCTAAAATCAAGGAAGAAGGGCGCATTAAGAAACTGGAGGGCTAAAAATGAATAGTGAGAAGCTCCTGGGGGTTGGCTAACTGAGGGCTAGGTGTTGGACTGATGACTGGGATGCATGAAAACCCTAGAATGCATGCAAACCCTAAAAGTGCATGCATGACTGAAAATGTAAATAATCAAAATACAGGTGGGACTAGGATGGAGTATAGGAATATCCTAACAGAATACTACCAGCAAGCTACCATCATATACCCAGACAAATACTACCAAGATAACGAAAATATCAAACCAACAATCCAAATTCACAAACCTGTAATATTCCAACCAAGATATGGCCGAAATATTATCTCCAAACTCAGATTTTATCAAAATTTCACTAGTAAATTTTCAAGCAATTTCTTAAACTGAGCAGGATGTAAGTGAGGCAGACTGATACAATGAGTGATGATGGTAGGGGTGAATTTAATTTATGAAATTTATATGGATGAGTGTGCAGCAGCAAGCTAAATCTGGTTTGAGCAGAAGTCCTAGGCGCAATGTACTAGAGCCATTCACTTTTCAACAACAAAGAAATTATGTTGCCTCTTCGAGGATTCCTAGGATTCTAGCATATGCCAACAGAGGTATAATAGTTAGACAAAATTGTATAATGCATAGGGATAGTATTCCTGAGAATTTGGGAGGATTCAGACTGGTTTGGAGGCCAAATGATCAAGTGCGCTACCTAGGGGTTGTTGAGCTAGTCAATTTCCAAACTCTTCCAAACAAGGTTAAATACATCCAAAACCTCGGGGAAAGGGTTGGGATGGATGGTGTACTCTGTTATTAATATCAGACAACTGACATAAAGTAAAACTGATGCTCATAAAATAAATAGTAGGTAAATGTGTAAAACTAGTCATAAAAATGGACACAATGAGCTAGTCTTTCATTCTTAAATGCCAAAATGCCTCCATAATTCATTAAAATCTGTTCTGATATGAATAAATGTTCTGATATATTTGATTTGTCATATACAAGTCTAATGTAAACTTCAGAACACATCTTGTACTTATTTTATTGCTTTCCAAAATTAAAATGCCTCACGGGCTAGAAATTCCTTACAACTTGAGGGAGAATGAAGATAGGAAGTGGGGAGATCACTGTAACTTTGTTCTGAAGCTGATATCAGATCACCAACAGGTCTGATGACTGTTATAGACTTCTCACTAAACTCCTGGAAGTATCTAGGGTGCATTCACTGAACTATCTCCATCCTCCAAGTAAATCTCCTCCAAAACTAGCTGAGAATGGGAGTAGAAGTGAAAGGAGAGTATGAGGATCAGATATGAAGTTGTTCTTTGGTCATAATCATATCTGATATCTATAAATGAGGGCGCACTAGTCTCCCTGAATATCCTGGGTTCATTCACTGAAAACTAGCTCCTCCTTCTAGTGATTCTCCTCCAAAACTAGCTGCAAATACACTGAAAATGTTGCCTCCTTCTCTAGATGATTGAATATCTTCAACTGTGGACTGATATGGATCTGAATGGCTGCAATAATACTCTCTAGATCTGAATACTGATTAACTGGAAACTATGGATCCTTGGGGCACATCACTCAACAAAAGAGAGACTCATAGCTCTCAAGACAGAATTCAAATGAACAAAAGTTCTGAGAGGGAGTTGGAAACATCATTAAATAGATGAGTTAACTTGTTCCTCAAGCCAACCACACGTGTGGGTGAGGGAGGGCGCATTCCTTGAGAGGAATGGAAACTTCTTGCTTTGCAAACCTTTCTTTCTTTTGCTCTTTCACTCTAATTTTAGCAAGTGTGCCTTTCTTAGCCTTTTGGGATGTTGCCATCTTTTTCTGACTTCTTTTCTTGTTCTTTCCTCTTTCTTAATTTCCTCCTTTTCTGATTTTGCCTGTTTTTTGCTTGCTTTTGACAGTTTCCATTTTATTCTTTGTGCAAAACAGTTTTGGAGCCGTGAAGTTACAGCATAGATCAGATAAAGGAAGTTTTAGCAAGACAATTTTGGGGAGCTGCGAAGTTGCAGTACATCACAGTATCAATAGGGTAAGAACCACACGGAGAAGTTCCAGCTACACGAAGTGGTAGAACCGCGCAGTGCCAGTAGAGCACCTATTTTGGGTAAAGAATATAAGGAAAGTTTGATCTTTGAAAGTGACCTATTTGGGTAAGCGAATCCTTGATTCCCGAGAATGGGTATGGAGCAGCGTGAAGGCGATGAAAGCGACCTGTCATTTGGAGTGGCAGAAAACAGTTAGAAGCTAAGTCACGAGGTCGACAGTGATAGGTAGGCCAGAGGGGCGGAAAGCGACATGCTATGATGCAGTATAACTGTTTTGTGAAGACTGCGGATGTCAGAAGGTCGTGTGGGATGCGAGTAGTCTAGATGAACGGCCAAAAGCGTGTGGAGCAATTGTCGACTGCGACAGGCCGAGTCGGCGGGTAACCGTGCTAGTTTTGGGTAACCTTATGGTTTTGGCCCACTTGATTGTAAAGACATGACCTCAGGGAACGATCTATAAAAGGGTAATTGTGTAAGGGAAAGGGTTAATCTTCGGTTGAATCTTCATTAGTCTCATTTTGAATACTGTACAAGAGTGATCTCTGTTGAGAGAAGATTGTAAACAGGCTTTGCAAGCTGCGTGCGCAGAGACTTAATAAGAGAGAAGAGAGTTTGCAGCTGAGTGCGCAGACTGTAACTGTTGTACCCTTCCCATAAATAATATAACAATAGTTCCTATGGACGTAGCTCCCATCCTGGGGGTGAACCATGTTAAATTCTATGTTATGTGATTGATTATGTGCTTGAATCTGTGTATTTGCTTATGTTGAATGGTTAAGATCTTGTTTATGAGTCCATGTGTTCTTGCTTTTATATGTATTTGCCATAGGGATAAATATGGGAATAATATGTTAAGTAGAAACATATGTGAATGAATGTTAAATGCATAAGTTGATCGGGTAAACACTTAAACCCGTGAAGTTGATATAGTACGATTCCCTGAGCGCAGCACCGGAAGTGCGCAGCTACCTTGCAATCCATTATATTGTTCAAGTCGCAAGGTTGGAAGTCTATTATGATTGTTGTATGCATCATTTTTCACTAAGTAAAGTCTACCAAAGTTTCTTAAGTATCGAGAAGGAAGTGCATTCCTCTGTGGCATTGTCCTATCATCAAGTAACTGTTCCGAACGTGCAATCCTTGGCTATTGTATAATCATTACCAATGAAGAGGTGAACTTCGTGCAGCCCCCATTTTGCAGCATGAGTCCTTTAGCGCCCTGCTCACCAATCTCTTAAGCGCTCATCACCTGGTTGTGGAAACCTAATTTTGAAACCTCCCCATTAACTTCGCCTCGGGTGAGACCTTAGTCTGTTCGCAGGATGTTTCCGAAAGGGCCTGTGAAAAGGGGTTTTGTTGGTTCCTAGAACCGTGCAAAACCTGGGTATTTCTAGAAAACCTCAAGAACATTATAAGCAACCAACACACCTCTACTCTAAACAACAAGTAACCATAATATAGAATGCTTCCAGCAAACAACCATCATATAACCAGTCTACTACCAAGATAATGAAAAGAGCACACCAACAATCCGAATGCACAATCCATATACATGTTGGATCCAATAACTAAATATCTAATCTAAACATCTGAATCATACTGAAACACTGCAGCTGAATACATCGTGGACTCTTTTATCAATATGCTCAATATGATATAAAATGGCTAACTCATTCATCAACCTGGGGTATGAGGATCAATCCTTGCACGAGATTGTGAAATATAAAAGCTCTAGATCCACTAAATACATGAGAGTGATCACCAATATGTTTTTCATAATACACTTATCTCATGAAAAACATGTAAAGGACTGGCTCAAAAATATACTAGGAACTGGTCTACAAATCATGGTAGCCTGACTACTATGGATGTGACAACATCTGGCTCCATCTGGGACAAGTGCTCTAAAAGAGAGAGTGCTTGAGAACCTCAGAAATCTCTGGTCCACATCACTCACTCCATAGATCCTCGATCACACAGTTGAGCTCTGCATCATCTTTAAAATATGCACCTATAATCTGCGCAATGCAATGCACTATACCAATTTAACAAACCAGTCGTCACTAAACCACATATAATCATATGATAATGCATAAATAAAAGTACTGAAAGTAACATGTTGAAAGTAAAATGCTGGAGATAAAATGTTAATCTAACAATAGGAAAAGTTTTATTTTGTGCAGGAAAGAAAGTAAACTAACAGAAAGGAAAGCTATCAGACTGAATGGCACAGACAAGAAGGAAAATGCACCAGACTCAATGGAAAGGACAACTAACTAATGCTCAAGGGATCTTATTCAATCCTACCTACCCTACTCTAACCAGTCATACAAGTGCTAAGTAAAATCATAAATCCAATGCAACCATTCATCAAACAGATTAAATATTCTTCCTTGATGCTCTTTAATGAAACAAGTCAGGATTGGACTAAATATTAATGAATTTGATAGAACAATATTTCTCACTTGTTCAAAAATTCAAAAAGGATTGGAATGGTGCAAAATGAAATTATGCCAAGGAGCAAATTGACTGATGCAAACATCCCCCATCAAAATATTGATAGGATCATAGAAATTATCCAAATTATTGTTTAAAATGGGTGGAGGGAAAATATATGGCACATGGTTCAATTCCTCTTGACACAAACTACTTTCCTCATTCACTTCTCTCACAAATTCAATTTGGTTCTCCATGATATTAATGATGGAACACGAACCAATTGGGGACAAATTAAAGCTTATAAGACGAAAAAGAAAAATCAAGCTTACTTGTTGCTCAAAAATGGAGAAAAGATGAAACTGATCTTTATACACCCTTTCAAACCACTAATTAACAATTTGAAATACATCTTGTACCAAGGATAGTTGAAATGAGATATGAAATGTTTTACCATAAATCATGCAACAATCACTAGATTCCTAACCGAAGATATCAAAAGAAAAAGTTTGATTCGAAACCAAAACCAAGAAAGAGGATTCCAGAAGTTGGGATTGGTAGGCGAATTGAAAACATGTATTCTTTCTAATATGACTCATGCTGATTGATCTTGGAATTTGAGAAGAGAGGATTTTTAAATCAATGAAACTCTCAGTTCCATGAATTATTTCAATATTTATAATAGGATCGACACTTACTTCATGAAGACCATATGTGCCAAAATAGGGGACCAACTCGTCCTGATCAAGGAGTGAGTGAGGGAAAGTATCAACATAAGGTGAATCACTCATTGAAATATCTTCATGTCTAGTCAAACATCTTGCAGGTTGTAATGAAGAAAAATCTTGGTGATTTGGATGACTGACCGCTAGGTCATTATCGAGTAATTGGTCATCACGAAATGTGTCATTGTGCTCAACCAAATCATTATCTTACAAACGGCAAGTCAATTAAGTGATAAGTTCACTTTTAAACTCACAATCATCCTCACACATTTTTATAAGGGATTCCTCAAATGATACTTGCTTATTTTCCTGATTTTATCAAATCAAAACTGGAAGATAATGGATGGATGAAAAGGGAATTGACTGATGATGCCATGTGATCCAGGAGGATCCAAGAAGGCAAAATTTTTGAAGTCCTCCAATCTCAGCAAAACCAACACCATATCGAAGGGCTCGTCGCGATGATTCCAACGGCGTTCGTTTCACCTCAAACGGACTCCGTATGAGAAAGTTATCGTGTTCTGTTCTATAAGGTCAACAGGAAAAATTGGCAAAAAAGAGGTGCCACGTGGCACCACCGACAGGGTGACATGTGGCATCCGTACAGTACGGATGGATGATGTGGAAATTGTACGGACAGACAGGTGGCAGTACGGTCCAATTAGGATGCGACACGTGTCATGTACGGATGATGAGGTGGCAATCCAGTCAGCAGTACGGACCAATCCGAATGCGACACGTGTCAGTACGAGGTGACTGCGCAACTTAGTTGGCAGTACGGCAGATGAGTTGGTAGCTGACTGGGCGTTGAGGTGGACCAATCCGAAACTGCCACGTGGCAGCACCGGATTGGCCAATAATGATTGAAGTTCACCAAAATATTGCTGCTTCGCCGGTTTCGAACTCCTGACCTCCCATACCCTGTCTCTGTGCCTTTACCAACTGTGCTGGTAGTGTTCCTTGTATGGTGTATGGAAATGAATTTATTTAAAGTGGTATTTTGAGCCCCAAAGGGGCCGGGGCTTAGCCCCGACCTTGGTTCTTCCTCCAACGTGACTGGGAGCTCCGACCAGCACAGGAGCCCGCGCTCTATTTCAGCACATGTCGCATTACAAACTATAGAAAATGGGGTAAAAGTGGGTTTTTAAACCAACTCTGTTTTATAACAAAGTTTGGTTTATAAAACTAATTCACATAGTTGGTTTTCAGTTTAAACAAAGTTTTAAAAGAAATATGCCACTTATATGGGTGGTTGAAACCATAACCCAAAAACCAACTTGGAGAAGTTGTAACCAAGGCCAAGATAGGCAAATTAGTTGCAACCAAAGGAATCCATGAGAGTCATGTGAAGAAGGGAAAGCCAACCTATATAAACCCATTCATTTTCCATTTCCCACTCATGCTTTGGAGTAGAGACTTTGTAACTAAAGGAGAGAAGGGAGATTGTGTAGCTCTGCAGGAGGAAGGTACGAGTGTTTATACTCGTTTTACACCGTCTTCAGGCTTCGGAGTTGCTGGAAGCAGTCTTGTTGTGTTTTGGGCAGTGGTTCTCTTCCTGGCCATTGTCGCCAAGGTATCATTGTATCATTGCCATGTATTTTGCCTTTATGCTGAGATTATAGATCGGCCCTCCTATTGAGAAGCAGGCTCGGAGACGTAGTCCATCCTGGACGAACTCCGTTATCAACTTGTTGTCTTTATGTGTGTATTGTCTATGCTGTTTGGTTCTCTTCTTATGGATTTGTGAGCTTCATTCATGCTCTTTATGCAATTCATGTTAACGTCATAGAGTAGCAAAGATATTGTTTTCGGATCACCATGACTAGAAAAATCCCTACTAAGGGAATGACCAAGTACATACTTTACAAAAAAAAGGGCATAACCAATGAATATACACAAGAATCTCCTACCAATAGCAACTGAATCACCTCTACTCTAAACATAAAGTAAGCATAATATAGAATATGTAGAAATCCTCACAGCAGATCTAAGAGATGATGTATACCTCACAAGAGTAGTTATGATTAAGCAGGAAAATAGAAGAAGAGTGATCAATGCAGTATAATGAGCAACATAACAATAATACAGTAGAACTCAGATAGAAGCAAAAATACTTCACACACACTAATTAATTAATCACAATATGGACAAATAAATAGTACAATGGTAGAGAGGATTCGAATGCCTAAGGTGGCAATCCGAATTATCCTCTCAGAGTGATCATAAGATCAATAGAGTGTCATCGGAGCACAACTAGGTGTCCTCATGATCATCAGTGGATTCATCAATGCTCAAGTAACTATCAATCATCAGTCAAACTGAGTCTGGTAGGTGTAACTGAGTGTAACTAAGTGTAACTGAATGTAACTGAATGTAACTAAGTGTAACTGAGTGTAACTAAGTGTAACTGAGTGTAACTGAGTATAAAATGAATACAACTGGACTGGTAGGTGAAGGAGGGTGAGTTACTTCCTAAAATCAAGGAAGAAGGGTGCATTAAGCAATTGGAGGGCTAAAACTGAATAGTGAGAAGCTCCTGGGGGCTGGCTAACTGAGGGCTAGGTGATGGACTGAAGACTAGGATGCATGCAAACCCTAAAAGTGCATGCATGACTGAAAATGTAAATGATCAAAATACTGGTGGGACTAGGATGGAGTATAGGAATATCCTAACACCCCCCGTTAATCCATCCTGCGCCCTGGTAACTAAGACCAAAGGTCACCCAATACAATGAATAATAACAATCAATAAACCAAGGAAGTGGGGAAAATTTCATGGGAAAAATACCCCCCCCCTCAAAACAGACTGTAAGGCACACATAAAAAATAAATGCTCCAAACTCAAGCAAGTGTGATGCTTGGTCATATGTCTGGAGGTATCTTCTTCTTGGGAAGAAGTGGATCATGCTCAGAAAGCATGTGCTTGTACTTTCTATTTAGATCGAATGTGATGAGAACAAATCCAAAAGTATGAGGATGATCCTTGAACTTGTGATTTGAATCAGCTGAGGTAGGATCAAAAACATGAATGTGCAGATAGTCTTTTGTCTTCTCCTTCGAACCATCATGGGTGAGATTATGCCAAAAAGAACCATCAAATAATGATTGCTTGAAATCCAAATCAGATTTAAGACTTGAAGAATAGTTTCTTGAGATCTCCTTTGAACCAGCAGGGGTGAGATCAAAACTATCATATGCATGAGAAATTATCCCATGTAGTAATTGCTTAGAATCCAAATTAGATCCAAGACTTGAATCATGGTTTCTTGAGATCTCCTTTGAACCATAACAGGTGAGATCAAAACCAGTAAATGCATGAGGAATTATCCCAAGCGAATGGAAATGGTTTCTTGAGATCTCCTTTGAACCATAAGAGGTGAGATCAAAACCATTAGATGCATGAGAAATTATCTCAAGCAGGTGGCAATGGCCATATTCTTCAATAACCTTATGAAAGCATGAATTAATGATCATATAGTAGTAAATAAGAGATGATTGCTGGAGAGGAGCGAATGCATTACCTCCAATAGCTGATTTTACCTTTGAAATAATCATGTGATCATGATGCAAACCAACAGACTCTGGTGCAAGAGAGGATTTAGGACCTTCTGCAATATCTAGAGTGTGAGTTGGCACAAAAAGAGAAGAAACTTGGAGCATGAGTGTAGAATCTGCAAGTTCTTTGTCAACATCTTCAATATGAGATGATACTGGTTTTGATATGAGAGACCATCAAGGGAAGCGAATGCATCACTTTGCTTGCTTTTGAAGGGGTTTGGACCAAATCCTTCATTCTGTTTGTCGAATCTTTCATTTAGGTGAGCCCATAGCTCTTTTGGAGTTTCAATATCAATAATGAAAGGGTACAATATGTACTTAGGCATAGTAAGCATCATTCTTCCAAGGTGCATGTCACCTTTATTCAACCAGTCAATCTTCTCTTCAGAGGATTCAAACTCTCTTTCAAAATAACAATCAAAAAGATCATGGCTCTTTAAATATGATATCATATTCGGTTTCCATTCATCATAGTTGAATAGAGAAAGAGGAGGGATTCCTTCTAAATCATACATTGAAGCTATAGAAGACCTGCAAAAACAATAGAGAATATCTACAACTGCTACTAGTGCAAAGATTGAGAAACTATTGCAACTGCTGCACTTGAAATCTTGGTAATAACCTGCAAAAAGATCTCAAGAATGGAGATAAACAATACTCTCAACATGCTCTAATACCATGTAGAAATCCTCACATCAGATCTAAGAGATGATGTATACCTCACAAGAGTATTTATGATTAAGCAGGAAAATAGAAGAAGAGTGATCAATGCAGTATAATGGGCAACAGAATAATAATACAGTAGAACTCAGATAGAAGCAAAAATACTTCACACACACTAATTAATTAATCACAATATGGAAAAATAAATAGTACAATGGTAGAGAGGATTCGAATGCCTAAGGTGGAAAATCGAATTAGCCTCTCAGAGTGATCATAAGATCAATAGAGTGTCATCGAAGCACAACTAGGTGTCCTCATGATCATCAGTGGAGTCATCAATGCTCAAGTAACTTTCAACCATCAGTCAAAATGAGTCTGGTAGGTGTAACTGAGTGTAACTAAGTGTAACCGAGTATAAACTGAAGACAACTGGACTGGTAGGTGAAGGAGGGCAAGTTGATTCCTAAAATCAAGGAAGAAGGGCGCATTAAGAAACTGGAAGGCTAAAATTGAATAGTGAGAAGCTCCTGGGGGCTGGCTAACTGAGGGCTAGGTGTTGGGCTGATGACTGGGATGCATGCAAACACTAGAATGCATGCAAACCCTAAAAGTGCATGCATGACTGAAAATGTAAATGATCAAAATACAGGTGGGACTAGGATGGAGTATAGGAATATCCTAACAGAATACTACCAGCAAGCTACCATCATATACCCAGACAAATACTACCAAGATAACGAAAATATCAAACCAACAATCCAAATTCACAAACCTGTAATATTCCAGCCAAGATATGGCCGAAATATTATCTCCAAACTCAGATTTTATCAAAATTTCACTAGTAAATTTTCAAGCAATTTCTTAAACTGAGCAGGATGTAAGTGAGGCAGACTGATACAATGAGTGATGATGGTAGGGGTGAATTTAAGTTATGAAATTTATATGGATGAGTGTGCAGCAGCAAGCTAAATCTGGTCTGAGCAGAAGTCCTAGGCGCAATGTACTAGAGCCATTCACTTTTCAACAACAGAGAAATTATGTTGCCTACTTCAAGGCTTCCTGGGATTCTAGCATATTCCAATAGAGGTATAATAGTTAGATAAAATTGTAGAATGCATAGGAATAGTATTCCTGAGAATTTGGGAGGATTCAGAGTGGTTTGGAGGCCAAATGATCAAGTGCGCTACCTAGGGGTTGTTGAGCTAGTCAATTTCCAGACCCTTCCAAACAAGGTTAAATACATCCAAAGCCTCAGGGAAAGGGTTGGGATGGATGGTGTACTCTGTTATTAATATCATACAACTGACATAAATTAAAACTGATGCTCAGAAAATAAATAGTATTAAATGTGTAAAACTAGTCATAAAAATGGACACAATGAGCTAGTCTTTCATTCTTAAATGCCAAAATGCCTCCATAATTCATTAAAATCTGTTCTGATATGAATAAAGGTTCTGATATATTTGATTTATCATATACAATTCTAAATGTAAACTTCAGAACACATCTTGTACTTATTTTATTGCTTTCCAAAATTACAATGCCTCACGGGCTAGAAATTCCTTACAACTTGAGGGAGAATGAAGAGAGGAAGTGGGGAGATCACTGTAACTCTGTTCTGATGCTGATATCTGATCACCAATAGGTCTGATGACTATTATAGACTTCTCAATGAAATCATGGAAGTCTCTGGGGTGCATTCACTGAACTATCTCCATCCTCCAAGTAAATCTCCTCCACAACTAGCTGAGAATTGGAGTAGAAGTGAAAGGAGAGTATGAGGATCATATATGAAGTTGTTCTTTGGTCATAATCATATCTGATATCTATAAATGAGGGCGCACTGGTCTCCCTGAATATCCCTGGTTCATTCACTGAAAACTAGCTCCTCCTTCTAGTGATTCTCCTCCAAAACTATGTGCAAATACACTGAAAATGTTGCCTCCTTCTCTACATGATTGAATATCTTCAACTGTGGACTGATATGGATCTGAATGGCTGCAATAACACTCTCTAGATATGAATACTTATTAACTTGAAACTATGGATCCTTGGGGCACATCTCCCAAGAAAGAGTTGAGGCACATCACTCAACAAAAGAGAGACTCATAGCTCTCAAGACAAAATTCAAATGAACAAAAGTTCTGAGAGGGAGTTGGAAACATCATTAAATAGATGAGTTAACTCATTCCTCAATCCAACCACACGTGTGGGTGAGGGAGGGCGCATTCCTTGAGAGGAATGGAAACTTCTTGCTTTGCAAACCTTTCTTGCTTTTGCTCTTTCACTCTGATTTAGCTAGTGCGCCTTTCTTAGCCTTTTGGGAGGTTGCCATCTTTTTCTGACTTCTTTTCTTGTTCTTTCCTCTTTCTTAATTTCCTTCTTTTCTGCTTTTGCCTGTTTTTTGCTTGCTTTTGACAGTTTCCATTTTATTCTTTGTTGCCTTCTTTCCTCCATTTGATTCCTTGATTTTTCTGAGATTTGCCAGTAAGGAAAGAGTGGTCCACTTGGCTCCAATTGCACCCTTGTAGCCAATTCATCATCAACTTGCCAAAATTTATTAGTAATGATGATGAATTAATAATAAAAATAATTCAAACTCAGAAATTTAATTAATATATTAATAATTAATTAACTACTATAGCATTGAGCCTCAAAATTTCCACATTAATTAAATATTCATTTAATTAATTAACTCAGACCCCCTAGGGATGGAAGGATCCAAGTAGTGACGAAAGCTACTAGGGAAGGGTCATGACAAAACCATATACCTGCTGGATCAAATAATTGAATCTCTAATCTGAACATTTGAATCATACTGAAACATTGCAGCTGAATACATCATGGGATCTTTAAGCAATCTACTCTGGATGATAGAAAAAGGCTAACTCAGTCATCGACCTGGAGTCATGAGGCTCAAACCTGGAATGAAACTGTCAAATATCTGGATCCACTGAATACATGAGAGTGATCACCAATATGCTTCTCATAATCAACTGATATCATGCAAAACATGAAAAGGACTGGCTCAAAAATATACTAGGAACTGATCTGCAAATCAGGGCATCCCGGCTATTATGTATTTGAAAACATCTGGCTCCAGCTAGGGAAAGTGCTCTAAGGGAGAGAATCCTTGATAACCTTAGAAATATCTAGTCCACAACACTCACTCCATAAATACTCGATCACACACTTGAGCTCTGCATCATCTTCAGAAGATGCATCTATAATCTACACAATGCAAAGCGCTATACCAATTTCACAGACCGAAAATGAAGTAGTTCCTTGGTATTGAGATGAGCCCATGATGATGTGGATTATGGAGTGATGAATGATGAAATTTCAGTGACACAAACATCATGTTCTACAATGATTTTTCAATTTTATCAACATGTGACTGTGATGAGACTTCCTTGTTCTCCTTCTCTTCTTATTGAGGAGGTGAACTAGGAGTAAATATATGTCTTATCTTATTTAGAACTACCCCCTTCATATCTTCAAGATCAAGATCCATATTTTCCATATTTCCCATCTTTTGATCCATGTTTTCCATATTTTTATCCATATTTTTCATTTTAACTTCTAATTCATTTTTTAAATGTGTCAAATCCACATTTTCTATGACAGCTCATTCAGTTCTTTACATATGTTCCCAAAATTGGATAGTTAGTTATATATAGCTTCATTGTATTCTTGAGTCATATTTGATCTCTCTGAAGGTTTAATTGGTGTAGCATTTTTTTCACTACAATTTTCCATGTGGGCTCACAATAATATTTTTCAAACAAAAAATTATATCAATTGTAAGTTACATACCTTTTAAAACCTTGATTTGGAGCATGTCTTGCTAGTTGACCTTCCACTAGAGGTAAATATGAAATTTAAACCCTCCTAATTAATATGAAATTTTGATGTGTTAGATTGACCTGGCTTCTTTGCAATGCCATAAGTTTGACCAAATTATACTGCTCCAAGAAAAAATTATTGTAACTTCCCCCCCAAAAATTGTTTTTGTCCCTTTAAGGAGAGCAAATTTGTACGACCTACGATGTGTCTAAGTTTCCAATTATTATTATGAAATTTTTACCATAAACACTATGGTCCATATTATTTCTTATGCAACAAGTGACACTCAACTTGGAGGATTCAATGTTCAGATATAATAGCTTTACCTAGACTAAAGAGGTCCTTATCCACCTCTATGCCATGCTCATGAATGACCCACACAATGATGATATGATACATATCAACTACTACTCTAATGTGATGGATCACCTTCAAATATAATTATGATTGAAGAGGTCTCAATCCACCCCTATGCCATGTTTATGAATTACCCACACAATGATAATATGATACATCACAACTACTACTCTAATGTGGTGGATCACCTTCCCAGAGCCCCTCTCACCTTATCCTAAATGGGAGAAATCACTGAGATTTCTAGTACTTCATTGGATTACTTAGGTCCTTATTTCTCATTGGGCTCTAGTCCTTGGTCAACATTTTGACTCATTTTGACCCCTTGGGGCACCCATTTGGTGTATTCTCTAGTTTTATGAGACCAGTTAGGGGTGTAAAACCCCCTATGTATCCCAAATTTTCCAATTTACATCTAATCCATTTTTTGCATGTCAAATCCACATTTTTAATGAAAAATCATTTATTTTATTACATATGTTGAGCTCTTCCTAAGTCATAGTTGAGCTCTTTGGAGGTTTAAGTGCATTTTTTTCACTACCCTTTTCCATGTGGGCTTGTAATAATATTTACCTACATTTTATTCTATATTTCAACTTCGTCATATTTTTTGAATCACCCCAAACAAATATTTCAGACAAAATTCATGTTGACTATAAGTCGCATACCTTTTCAAACCTTGATTTGGAGCATGTCTTGCTAATTGACCTTCCACTTGAGGTAAATATGATATTTAAACCCTCATAATTATGAAAATTTGGTCAATGTTAGCATGAGATGTCTTATTTTGCAATGACACAAGTTTGACCAAATTTTAATGTGCCAATAACAATTTATGGTAACTTTCCCAAAAATTGTTGTTTTTGTCCATTTTAGGAGAGTGAAATTGTACAACCTACCATTTGTCTAATTTTCTAGTTATGATTCTAAATTTTTTACCATAAATACTATGGTCCATCTTATTTATTATGAAACAAGTGGACCTCAATTTGGATTTTTCAATATTTAGATATAATATACCCAGAGAAAAGAGGTATTGGTCCACCCCTATGTTCATGAATGACCCACACAATGATGATACAATACATCTCCTCAAATACTATTCTAATGCGATGGATCACCACCTCCTATCTAGTAGCACTTAATATTTTCTTGTCTCCCCTTTCCTTATCCCTCTCCTATATTTGCATGCCTTTTTTATCCCCCTCCACTTTTTATCATCCTTTTGATTCTTGACTAAAGCCACACCCCTTTTCCCTATCTCCACTTCCTTTGATTTGGTCACATTATCAATAGGTCATTCCCCTCCAAGTTGTTATCTCAAGTATTTCCCTACTTAAGATAAAATATCCCTAGATAGGATAAATTATCATTTCAATGGTCTACCTTTCAATAATTCCCCTCAAGTTACCCATGCTTCATATCCTACAGTTATGGATCCCTTTATACAATGGCATCATTTCCTCCCTTCAACCCATTTTCCTCCACTAGTATATTGATTTCATTTATCCTCTTTATGATTGCGTTAACACTAGCTTGATTTATGTCTCCTCCCATGCTTGCATCAACTCCTTGTTTGCATATGCCACCTTCCATGCCCACATCAACTTTCCATTGGTGGATGTTTCCTCCCATGCTGACGATATGCCTAGGTTATCATATGTTCCCTTGATGCTTGTGATTCCTTTAGAATAGTGTATGTTCTTTCTTGTTCTCGTGCCCTCTTGTTTTCCATATGTCACATGGGACTTGAAGGGCCAAAGAATTGCAGCCATAACAACTGAATCCATTAGCTCATTACTTAAATGATCAATCTAGGAGTTCGTACAAACTTAAGAGCCACTGTGCATTGTATATGCAATTGCAAAGGAAATAGATTGAAAGACTAACTAATAAAGATAGTAAATGCAAAGAAACTACTGACTAGGAAAATAAAGACATCAAGGAAGTAGCTTGAAATGGTAACTAAGAATGATGGTAAATGTAAAGCAACAACTTAATCTAGGAAAATAAAGGAATACATGAAATAACTTGAAATGCTAACTAAGAAATATCGTAAATGTTATAAAGAAGTAAATTAATCTAGGAAAATAAACATGTTTAAGGAAATAACTTGAAATTCTAAC
Source organism: Larix kaempferi (assembly GCA_027924585.1). Classification (NCBI taxonomy): domain Eukaryota; kingdom Viridiplantae; phylum Streptophyta; class Pinopsida; order Pinales; family Pinaceae; genus Larix; species Larix kaempferi. The sequence continues at coordinate 1,738,942 of BSBM01000841.1, forward strand.
TAAGAAAAACAATAAATGTGAACCAACAATTAATTAGGATTATATAGAATGACTTGAAGCATGCAAGAAACAAAATACCAAAATTCAAATAATAGGAAATAAATTATGACTTAATATAAAAGCGCTTGTAGCAAAAAACTATAGTAATGTAACACAAAACTATAGTAATGTAACAAAAAACTACAGTAATGTAACAAGAAACTACAAGATTGTTACAGGAAACTACAAGAATGCTACAAGAAACTATAGGAAAGACAAACGCGCAGAAGAAAATGACATAAACTAAAATAAATGAAATAAAAGACATGTAGGGGTTCTCACTCCTTCCCTTGAGAGGTACCAACCCAAGGAAGATCCTGAAACCCTGCTTAAGCAAGTATACTAAAGATGGAACACAATTAGCTCTTCTTTATTTAATAATCTACCATTAAAACAAGGTAGCAAGATTCCTCTTGATACAAATTCGCCTTAACTAGCAAGGGAGGAATGAAAATGCTAAAGAGAAGAATAATAATTGAATCTTTTTCTCATGCTATCAAATTTACTATTATTTATACAATAATAACTCAAAACTACCCATGCAATGAGCTCCTTGATTTGTGGAAGTTTTCCTAGTTAACTAGAAATCTACATGCAAGTTCGTGGGATTGATTCCTCCTTGAGAAGTTTTATTTGGCCTCCTTGATTTCGACTTGGGATGATGTTGAGTCCTTCTTCCATGTTATGGCATCTCATGAGAAAAATTAAAAACTATTACATGCAATCAACTCCTTAATTTGTGGAAGTTGTCCCCCAATTAACTAGAAATCAACATGCTAACTTTGTGGGATTGATTCCTTTTTGAGAAATTCAACCAAGGCTCCATAATTTCGACCTTGGATGATCATCAAGTCTCTCTTTAAGTGGTGACATTTTGTGATAATAATAAGGGGACATAATCCCTTAAATTTCTCAATCTTGTTTTGGTTTGGCTAGTTAACTCATTGAAGAAGATGAGTTGGTTGTTGTGACTTGATCTCTTCCAATTTGCTTTAGATAACCTCCACCTATAACTACCTCACAAATAAAGAATGATTTGAAAAATATTTTTCCACTATATTTAGCAAATACATAAAAGGAATAAGCAAATAGATTTAACATTACGAATCAAATTCCAAGATATTCATTTAACAAATATGCATTGGCTTTAAGTAAGCTTATCATAAGTTCATCATTAATCACACATAATCCTTTTTTTAATCTCCTTAAGTATAATCAATATGGGCCAAATAATGTCTCATTTTAGGAGCCCATCATGCCCCCCAATTTTAAGGTTTTGCATGTTCTCATGCAACAAAGTAACTTCCCCAAAAGTTGGTCTCTTCATAGACTATGAACATGATGTTTCTTGTAGTGGCCAATTCCATTTGATTTCATGCGAAGAGGGTTGGTATATGCTCTTTATTTTGAAGGTAATATTGGGTACATGCTAGCCTTGGTATTGGATGTTCAAATGTTCCATTTATCCCCTTGAAATGTTTCTTTAACTACTCCTCTTAGTGTTGTAGCTTCACTTTCATACAATACTCTGTTTTTTTTCCAGTGATGATGAAGAATGTGGTTCCTGTAGTGCTATTTTTTCTTTTTCTTGGATGTACATTGTAGATGAACTTTTGAAAGTGGACAAGAACAACACACAATCTTTGAAATTTAATGCATAAGAAGGAAAACTGTCTTGTATAGCCAAGACATGAATCCTCTTTAATAATGGTGCTTTCATCCTTTTTGCATTACCCTTGAACATGAAAATACCTTGCAAATTGGAGTGATTATTTAGATACATGTATCTTCCCTCTTTTGTTGTACAAATGACATCCCCATACTTGAGTTTCGATGTGCTCATCGAATTTAAAATTCTATGATATTACTATAAGCCTTGCATGAATTTTAAATGAATAAAATTGACAAGAGTTAGTAAGTTACCCATTTACTTAGCCTTTGAATGTTTGTATGCGGGTTCTATCTTGAAGAATGAGCTTGAAATGCTTGGTTTGATTTCATCTTCTGATTTGTTTGGATTCATTTGTTGGCTCGCTTGCTTATCATATTTGAATATATTGATTGAAATAATTGCTGACCTGAATGCTTTATGATTTTTTCATGAATAATTCTCAAAAAAAAAATCACGTCTTTGAAATATCAGAGAATCATTTATTTCACTCGATGGCTATGTTTCTAGAGGTAGAATATTGTTGTTTCTGTGCAGTTTTGTAATTAAATTGTTTATCCCTCTTAAACTCATTATTTTTCTATGAAATTGTATAGGAAGATAGATAAATATTCCCTATACACCCTAAAAAAATATCATACATTTATTCTATACCAAGGGGGAGTAATTATCAAAATATTGTACCCATCTCAAAACTGCCTTCAAATCTGCAAGCTTCTTGTACAGGACTATATTTGATTTTTCCAACCCCCTTATACTAACTCTTTTGTGATGAAATTTTGTGGAGAGGTAGATAAGTATGTCATATATACCCACAAAAAATATTCATACCTTCTTTCAAAACCATTAATGAGCATGACTAAAAGAATGTTATGTCAGAGATATCCTCAAATATGCAAGATTTTTGTAGAAAATTGTAATTGAAATTTTTACCCCCCATAAACTCATCCATTTCTCATGAAATTGCATGGGGATATAGATTAATATGTCCTATACAACCTCAAATTTTTTAATCATTTGATATGAAACCATTTGGGATTAATATTCAAAACACCGGACCATACTAGTTCTTGATTCTTGAATGCTCAACTTCTGATTTTTCTTGGGAGACGCCAAAAAGTGAGCGGCCAAAGATTTGCATCCATAAACACACAATCCCTTAGCTCGTTACTTAAACTATAAATTTAGGAGTTCGTACAAACTTAAGAGGTACCGTGCACTATATATGCAATTGCAAAGAAAATAGCTTGAAAGGATAACTAAGAAAGACAATAAATGCAAAGAAACTACTAACTAGGAAAATAAAGACATCAAGGAAGTAACTTGAAATGCTAAATAAGAAAGATGGTAAATGTAAAGCAACAAATTAATTTAGGAAAATAAGTAAATACAGGAAATAACTTGAAATGCTAACTAAGAAATATTGTAAATGCAAAGCAGTAACTTAATATAGGAAAATAAACATGTTTAAGGAAATAACTTGAAATTCTAACTAAGAAAAATGGTAAATGTGAACTAGCTATTAACTAGGAAAATAAAGAATGACTTGAAGCATGCTAGAAATAAAATAACCAATGAAATAACAGGAAATAAATTATGACTTAATCTAAAAGCACATGTAACATAAAACTATAGTAATGTAATAGGAAATTATAGGATCATTACAGGAAACTACATGATTGTTACAAGAAATTACAGGAATGCTATAGGTAACTATAGGAAAGACAAACATGCGGAAGAAAACGAAATAAACTAAAATAAATAAAATAAAAGACATGAAAGGGTTCTCAGTCCTTCCCTTGAGCGGTACCAACCCAAGGAAGCTCCTATAACCCCACCTAAGCAAGTATATTAAAGATGGAACAAAACTAGCTCTTCTTTATTTAATAATATGCCATTAAAACAACACAACAAGTTGCCTCTTGATACAAATTCACCTTAACCAGCAAACGAGGAATGAAAATCCTAAAGAGAAGAATAATAATTGAATATTTTTCTCATGCTATCAAATTTGCTATTATTTATACAAGAATAACTCAAAAATGCCCATGCAATCATCTCCTTGATTTGTGTATGTTGTCCCAGTTAACTAGAAATATGCATGCAAGTAGGTGGGATTGATTCCTCCTTGATAAATTCGACTTTAATTTGTGGAAGTTGTCCCCCAGTTAACTAGAAATCAACATGCTAACTTTGTGGGATCGATTTCTTCTTGAGAAATTTGACCAAGACTCCATAATTTTGACATTGGATTATCATTAAGTCTCTCTTTAAGTGGAGGCATCTTGTGAGAATAATTAGGGGACATAATCCCTTAAATTTCTCAATATTGTTTTAGTTTGGCTAGTTAACTCATTGATGAAGATTGAGCTGGTTGTTGTGACTTGATCTCTTCCAATTTGCTTTATATAACCTCCACCTATAACTCCATCATATTAGTCCATTATATTTAGAAAATACATAAAAGGAATAAGAATTTAAATAAACATTACTAATCAAATGTCAAGATGCCCATTTAACAAATATGAATAGGCTTTAACTAAGCTTATCATAAGTTCATCATTAATCACACATACTTAATCCATTTTTTAGCTCCTTAGGTATAATCAAGATGGGATAAATAATGTGTCATTTTAGGGGCCCATCAAGACCACATCAAGACTCACATTATGTATTTGGATAGTGCATGATGCCTCCATGACCATGATAATACCAAATCAACATATGTCACTTCTCACACTCACATTAACTCTAGATTACCATATGCTTCCTTTGTGTTCATGATATCCCTGGACAATTGTATATTCTCTTTTGATTGTGTTAAATCATATTCAATGTCTGTCACATAATACCTATTGCCAACATCAAGCTAGCATCACTTCCTTCCTTCTCTTTCCTTAAATGTTAGAATCACCCTAGCATCATCACCTCCCACCTTTCACTCTAAGTGTATCATTTGTCCCTTCCCTAATATTTTTTTGTTATTATCCCTACCTTGCTTGAGCCAAGATGCTAATCTTTGTGATGTAGGTATCTAAATCATCCCAACATGTACCTACACCATTGCAACTTCACCACAAGTAAGTACACGTACAATCATCTTTCTCTCACTCTTGTTGATGATATACTAATCAATTTTTTATTATAATTAAATTCACTTATGCTTTGCTTACATGTTTTGGTTGTTTTTCCACTTATATAGTAATTAGAACTTAATTATAGTGTAGTGTCTCATCATGGCTAGTATAGTTTTGTGACACCCAACGAGGATGATTTTGATTGATTTTGTATCCCAGACTTATATGTTATGGACCTAGTTGGGTCACTTGATTGGTGAACACTGATATATATGCATATATTGTATACATGTTTTCATCCTTGATTATGTATTATTATATCTATGATTATGTGTACCATATCAATATTGATTAAGAACATGTTACATGCATGTTTCTTTTTCTACATTTGGTTACTCACATGGAATATGATATATGATTGTGACATATACATGATCATTGTTGTACAGAAGAGATAGTTGATTATGATATTGTTGATAATACATGATTTATTTGATTGTGTAGCTTAACTTTGTAATGAGCATGAATTTTCAAGGATTGTGTAAGTAAATGAGATCATAGATGATTGTGGAATCCATTTCATAGAGAAAACATTACGAGGTTGGTCATGTACACATTTGAGTAAAATGTGATTAAGTTAATTCACTATGAATTTTAATTGATGCTCTTAATATATGAGGGTATTATGTGTGTAGGTCTAGGGAAACAATACCTTTCCAACAAGACCATTAGATGGGTATGAACTCACAACTAGTACCCTAAGAGAAACATGAAGTTTCGATGCAGAATAGATGAGAAGTCATGTATGGTAGGGTGCAGAGTCCCGAATCCATGAGAGAATAAGATGTAAATTCTTAGTTATATGGAAAATATTAGTTTGTGGAATCCTAAATCTTTGAATGATCAAGGCATGGAATCTTGGATCTTCATTGAGGCATGGAGTCTTGAATCTATTAAGATGTGGAGTCCTAAGTACAAGGAGAGGGCATGGAGTCCTAATAACTACATATAGGTGTAAAATAGGGATGTGGAATCCCTATTCTCCAACAAAAAAACACCATTCAAGGACATAAATCAACCAGGTAAGCCCACCTAGGTTAAATCTTAAATTAATTTAACTCTAGAATTTACCCACTCTTGAGGGGATTTTAACTTTAATATTGATTTAATAAAAAAATGTGAACTATTCAATTATGAATAGTGAATAATATGAAATTACCTAAAAATGACACATTGGGGTGGTGAATATTAGGATAATTAGTTAATTAATTTTTTTTTAAAAGTGGGATTGCCACTTCAGTGGAGGGCGATGAAAAATACAAAATATTTCAATCTATAATTTTTTTTAAAAAGTGCACGAAAAGGTGAAGTGTCTCCCATCTCGAAGCTATAAATACATAGGGAACCCTATGGTATTGGGGGGGGGGGGGGGGAGAGCAGCCAGATACTATTGAAATGGCTTTGGAATTTCTAAACTAGATGTCTAGGTTAGCTTAGCCGGTTGATTTAGACATGAGTGGTGTTGAGAGGAAGAGAAACTATCTTCCTAACTATATTGCATGTGGTCTCTCTATCACTTTATTGGGTACTATTTCTTAGGGGTTTCAAGGAGAGAAGTTATCCCTATATAAGGGTTCCAGTGAAAAATTAGTTGGTGTTTTGAGTTGGCAAGTGGAGTTGTTCGAGAGAGAGAGAGAAAATCAATTGAGTGTTTGGTATAATTTTCAGTTTTTTTAGTTTGATGCATTGTGGTATTCATCTATTTGAAATAGTTTCATATTTACTTAAGAATTACTCTGAGTTGCTAGTAGAAAACATTATAAATCTATGGTTAATTATTGAGTATTTGGTACATTTCATTTCAGCTAACATTTCAAGTAACCAAACGGTTTTATGGCATCCATGGAAGTAAATTTTTTATGCAGGGATTAATAGAAAACTATCTGTTGTCGGAGATAAAATTCCTCTTTCTTCCTCTCTTGTCCTCATTCTACATATTTCTCCTTGAAAGAAGAAGAAGTAGTAAGTGAGGGCATACAAGAATATTTATCAAAATTGTTAATCCTTGTTTTTAATTTATGCTTGTGAAAATATATATGGTATTATGTTATTTGTGGCTGTAATGGCCACCTTACCTGCAATGTGTTTGAAAATTTGTGTAAACAACCCTTAGAGGTTTTAATTATGTTGGGTTTTAGAAACTCGATTTTTAAGTCCATTCTGTAGTGTTTAATAACAACTCTGGGAGGTATCCATTCCATATGAACCTGGAACCCCTTATTTGAGTTCAAAAAATATATTTTTGGAATTGGATTATGTGATCTGGATAGTTTTCCAAGTTCCCATGCACCCTTTGGGGGTTGTTCCTGGGGTCTAACTATGCAGTTTTGAAAATCATTAGCAAACCCTTTACTGAATTATGGTAGCATACAAGGATGTACCTTTAATGTCTATAAATTTTTTGATTAAAGGACTTAGCGGTTTTAGCTTTCATACACGCAAATTGTTTGATTAAAGGTCTCAATGGCTATAGCTTTTATGCAAGAAAATTATTTGATGGAAATGACTCAATGGTTGTAAATTCCATACATGCAAAGTATTTGATTAAATGTCTTAATGGTTGTATATTTCATGCATGCAAAGTATTTTATTAAATGCCTCAATGGATGTAGCTATCATGCACGTAAAGTGTTTCATTAAAGGCCTTAACAACTGAATATTTCTTATTTGCCCCTTTTCTTTTGATTTAGAAATATGGGTATTTGTCTAAGTATTATTATAAACAATAGTAATTTATTAATATTGCAAATATTGTTGCCATGCTTGTTGATCATATGCTTAGCTGCATACAATAAAAAGAATATTTAAGAGTAATTCATTCCAAGCATGAATAGAATTATTCCTCATGTTTGTCCCTTATTTCTTATGTTAATTTCTTGTTGTGGAATTGATGGATGGTGTAAGTCTTTTGACAAACAAGGATTCATGGTATTATATTTTGTTAGAAAAACAAGATCGCAGAGCAATAACAATAAACAAGATGCAAATATAAATCACATAAAACACATTACAAGAGAGACACCAATATAATGTGGTTCACCCAAGATGGGCTATGTCCACACAAAAATTGTCATTCCTTATTATTATACCATCCAGCAAATGAAGGGATACAACCTGCAGCACATACATTGCAACTTCATCTTCACTCTCTCTCTCTCAGTATCTCTTACACAATCACATATATCTTTACAATGCTACAATACATTACATAGTCGTATTACAATGTCTTCCTTTTAAAGGGGAATTGCCATGGGAAAATACCACGGGCTACCCAAAACCATGGGCCTGTAATATGTTGGCCAAAAAAGCAACCCAAAAAATTTCTTTTGGGGGCTTCACCCCTGAACCCCTGCTGGGGGACTGCTAGCCCTCTGACCCCTATGGGGGAGCGATGCCCCCCACATCCCCCAAATGGGGTGAGTGTATAGTCCACTTTCATATCATATAAAGCTGGGGTAAAAACATGGTTGAAACAACATCATCTCTGAACCAAGAAGATCGAGACCAATAATCTCCCACTTGGAGACTAATCACAACAACTCTACCACTGTTGCACATGATGGACTAGTACTTGGCAAATTTCTCATGTTCCCCTTCACGCTATAAGGCCAACTAAAACTAAGAAGGAACTCAGTTTCTCTCTGGTTAGTACATTTTTCAACATGTCTGCAAGATTCTGGCTAGTATGTAGCTTTTCCAACTTCAACAGTTCATCTCCATAACAGAGCGTATGAAATGGTACTTGAGATGTATATGTTTAGTATTAGAATGGAAGGATGAGTTCTTTACAAGATGAATGGCACTCTGGATGTCACTATACAACCTATAATATTCTTGCTTCTTACCCAATTCCTCCATAAACCTCTGCAACCAAATCATCTCTTTACTAGCCTCTGTAGCAGCAACATACTCTGTTTCCATTGTTGAAAGTGTAACAACCTTTTGGAGATTCGAAATCCAAATTACTGTTGTTCCACCTACAGTAAACACATACCTTGTGGTGCTCCTCCTGCTGTCTTTATAACCTTCCATATATGCATCAACATATCCCTGTAGAACAATATCTAAAACTCCAAAACATAATGCATGAGTGGTAGTACCTCTCAAATACATGAGAATCCACTGTACTACCTTCCAATGTTCGTTACCTGGATTGTTCATATACATGCTCACAAATCCCACTGCATGTGCGATATTTGGTCTTGTGCACACCATGGCATACATCAAGCTGCCAACTGCTGATGAATAGGGAACCTTGGACATGTAATCTATCTCTTCCTGTATATTGGGACACATCTCCTTACATAGTTTGAAATGGATGGCCAAAGGTGTACTAACTGGTTTTGCATTCTTCATTCTAAACCTCTCCAACACCTTTTGTATGTATTCACCCTGAGATAATGTCAATTTGCGATTTTTCTGTCTCTTGTTATTCTCATACCAAGGATTTGCTTTGCAACACCCAAATCCTTCATCGCAAATGAATTAGCTATCTTCCCTTTGAGCACATTTATATCCTACATGTTAGACCCTGCAACAAGCATGCCATCCACATACAATAACAAGATAATATATCTTCCATTATCTAGCCTCTTGAAATAAACACAGTGGTCAGAATGACATCTACTATAACCTTGTTATGTCATAAACCTGTCAAATTTCAAATACCACTGCCTTGGAGCTTGATTTAAGCCATATAAGCTCTTCTTCAACCTACATGGAAAAATTTATCTTTCCCTTTGACCTCATACCCCTGTGGATGCTGCATATAAATCTCTTCCTCCAAATCCCCATGGAGAAAGGTTGTTTTTACATCTAACTGTTCAAGATGAAAATATTCTATCACCACTAGACTTAAAATAGTTCTAATTGAAGTCTTTTTAATAATAGGAGAAAATATTCATCAAAATCTATACCTTTCTTCTGTGCAAACACCTTTACAACAAGTTTGTACTTGTACTGCTTCTTTCCTCCATCTTCTTCCTTCAACCTGTAAACCCATTTATTCTGCAATGTTCTTTTACCAGCAGGAAAATGAACCAAATCCCAAGTTTGGTTTCTTACCAGTGAGTCCATCTCCTCATTCATGCCTTGCTCCCACTTATTTCTAGTTTCCACCTACGTTACTTATTGATAACATTATGGTTCACCATAATCGGTCATTAATAAATAATACATTGAAGGAGATAATCGTTCAGGGGATCTACTTAACCTGGTATATCTTCTAACACTTGCAGGAGTTTGAGGTACCTGCTGCTGTTCTTGATTTTTTGGCACCTTTGGAACTTCATTTTATTTTATTTCATCAAGTATTGTGTACTCTGTGTGTGTTTTCCTTTTCCTGTTTCTTTCCCTGCAACTGATCTTTATACATGACCTTTTGTCACATCCCCAACATTCTATTAATGCAAGGAAGGAACATGATACCCAAAAATCTGGGGATTTATAAACTTAGCCCATTTCAACATTCATGATTCACATAAATATAAACAATTTCCCATAAATGAGGCAAACATGCATAGTGGAATAAACATCATCCACACACATTTCACATGCATCAACCATATCAAGAGCAACCATCCTTTAATTAAAACAGTGCAGAAGTAAATACACATAAGAGAATATACTTATCTCACTGTAATGATGTCACAAGCAACTAGCTATGTCGTTGCAACGTTCCACCCAACCATAGGTCTCTGCCCAGCCTATATTCTTTCAGCACTCAGAGACCACCCTGAGCTGGGCATGATATTTACAAGGAAAAGGGGACTCTCAATCTCAACACAGCCCAAAGCAATGGATACCCATCTCAATCCCCACATTCTTTTACACACACAACAACTCAAAACTAGGCATGGATACACATTTCAACAATGGGATTCATAGAATAGGGTCTATGGGTTTTCCCCAAATCGTTGCACACCCAACATGGATTGTGGGAAGAGGGAATAAACCCCAGGGAAGAAAACTGATTTCTCCCACAGATGTATGAGCATTCAGTGGGCCAAAACGGCCTCTATAAAACCCCAAATCGTTTCCCTTTCTTCCCCATTGTTATACAACATAAAAACATCCTTCCCGGTTAGGAAAATGAAGGAAAACACAGGAAATTCATGGAGGAAAATGCCCAGGTAGCTCCAAACTCATGAGAGAACAAGACTGATGGGTGAAAAAATGGCTTGGGGACAATTTCATGGCTCTTTTCTTGCCCAATAAGCCAAAAACGAAATTCTAGGAATGGTGGCTTGCCCATACTTGAATTTGGACAGCCATACCTCTCCATTCCCCAAGGAATTTGTTAGAACATTATTACACCTATGTACATTAATCATTTATTAATAAATGGTTAATTAGTACCAAACAGCTTAATAATTGCATCCCCAAGTTGGTTAGTGAGTAAATGGTCATCTAGCTTAAACCAATTGGCAATGTGGAAAAAACTGAGCATTGTGTCAAGTCAAACTAGCTGTTGGGTGCGCCCTCCCAGTCATTTATTGCTTCATGCATGCCTAGGGTGCTCTTGCTCCTTGTTTTATGGGATTCTCTTTGACCAAGGGCACACATGCTCAGAATGTGGACAAACTTGCCTCCTTTGCCCATTTTTAGCCAATTCTAGCTGCCTAACCTCTAACCAACTAGATTCTCCACATGTGTGAGGTCACATGGGCCTGTCCAGTCATTCCCAATGTTCACATAGCAGTTTTGAACCAGTTTGGGATGGTTTGGGATATTTTGGTCAACCTAGGGTGGTTTGAGCTATTTCTAAGCTAGATCAGTGTGAACACTCGAGATGGATTCGAATTGTCTAGATTTGTATAAAAGGATGTTCCTAACCTATTTTGAGGTTGGACTGTTAATAATATTTACATTATTCACCCATTTAATGTGTTAATTACATTTGTTCTTCATTTTACAGATTTATGCTTATTCCTGTAAATGTGTTGCAATCTTTTCACTAGTGAGGAATCCATAGTAGCTAGGTTTTGTTGTGATTCATATTTTACATGGTATCAGAGCTCTTGGACCTACCATTCGAACCAGCAAGACTGTTTTAGTGGCTTTCCAGAAGTAGTGGAGAAACCACATAATTCCTGAGGCCATTGCATTGAGTCCATTGGAGAAATCTAGTGGCTCTTCTCAGGTGTGATGCTCTCTCGAATGCATCCAGTATCAAACAGGGTTCAAATCTGTTAGTGTAGATCCCTCCTGAGTGATTTGAGAGTTGTTTGTAGGTATTGAAGATCAACATTGTCAGCAAGTGCGTGAGCAACATAGAAGAATGGAGCCATATCACCCAAATGTGCTTACTCCCTTCAACTATTTCGATTGGAAGGCAAAAATGGTTATTTTGCTGAGATCTAAGGGTCTCTACAGAATTACAATGGGCACTGAGGTGGAGCCAAACTTAGCTGTGGAGAAATCCAAGTTTTTTAACAGAATGGATGAGGCATTTGGCCTCCTTTGTCTCAGCATTTCAAGAGACCTCCTGTTTCATGTAGAAAGTCTAGCTACTCCAAATGAAGTTTGGCTCAAGCTTGAGACCTTGTTTAGAGAGACCGATGAGATGAGAGGCCACCAGCTCCAAAATGAGCTTGTTTCACTGAGCCCAGGGAATTTCAATTCCATCTAGGACTTCTTCACCAAGTTCAAAAGCTTGGTCTTGCAGATTCGACAATGTGTCATAGAGAAGAAAGAAGAACAGTTGGTGTTGTCCATTCTCTCCAAACTGGGTTTTGAATACTCAGTTTTTGTGTCTTCCTTCAACTCCACAAGGCTCACAGTTAGAGGTTGGAAGATGCCACCATTGGCTGAATTCATGGAGATGCTAACTCAAGAGCAAGACAAGCTGGTCTTGATGGGCACCATCAAGCAAAAAGACCAAGTTCTTGTAGCTAGAGATTGGAAAAATGGAAGAGGCAAGCAAAAACCAAGGGGCGGAAACCTCAAGAGAAGAAGAAGAAGGATGAGAGGCCCAAATCCACTAAAGGGGTTTCAAATCCTGTCAAGAACAAGGGAAAGAAGGATGAGAAGACAAAATGCAGCTACTATCAAAGGGGTTTTCATCCAGAGAGTTCATGCATGAAGAAAACCATAGACATGATGACCCATCTCCTATAGAAAAACAATATTCCTCTTCCTGAAAGTTCCAAGAAGAAGGAGAGCATTTCTGAAGACAAGGAGAGTTGCCATGCTTTGGTGGCTTGTACATCTCAGTCACCCTTTTTCATCATTGATTCAAGTGCCTCAAGGCACATGGCTTCTTCAAGAAATTTGTTTTTTGAACTTGCACCTTACAGTGGTACCTCCATTCGCATGGGAGATGACTCAGAAATCCCTGCTCATGGTATTGGGAAAATCTCTATGGAGAATGGGTTCTTCTCCAATGTGATGTATGTACCAAAACTTGTAGCAAAGTTGCTCTCTGTATATCAAATGACACATACTGGAGCAGCAAATAAAGTTGTCTTCACTCAGAATGATGTGGAGATATCAGAAATTTCTACCGGAAAAATTGTTGCAATGGGTGTTGCAGACTATGATATGAAGATGTACAAGTTCTCCCACTTTCTCGAGTTCTCTTCACCAAGTGTAATTCTATCACATGGGAATGAGACCAGAAGGCTATGGCATCAAAGGTATGGTCACCTAAAATACAGATATCTTCAAGCTTTGAGCAAAGAAGAGATGGTAGAAGGGTTTCCACAAATCAGTTTTTCCAATGGAACATGCAAGGGTTGCATGGTTGGGAAGCATCCTGAAAAGAAGTATGACAAAGGGAAGGACAGGAGGCCTGATCAGCCACTTGGGATAGTGCATTCTGATATGATAGGTCCACTCCCCACTCCCTCCTATAGCTGCAGCAAATATGTGCTCACCTTCATTGATGACTACTCCAGGTACTGTTGGTTATTTTTCCTTAAGCAAAAATATGAAGTCTTTGAATGTTTCAAAATTTTCAAGAATATGGTTGAGAACTTCAGTGGGAAGGACATGAAGGTTTTGAGGACTGATAATGGCAAGGTGCATGTCAATAAGAATCTGCAGCAGCTCTATCAAGAGCATGGAATTCAGATGCAACATTCAGTGCCCTACACACCATAGCAAAATGGTGTTGCAAAGCGCAAAAATAGAGCATTGAAAGAGATGGCAACTTGCATGATGCAAGCAAAGGATTTGTATCCTAAATTATGGGATGAAGCTATGAATTGTGCAGTATATGTTCAGAACAGAGCACCACACAAATCATTGCAAGGATTACTCCATTTGAAGCATGGATGGGCCACAAACCCAATGTTTCACATTTCATAATTTTTGGCTCAAGGGCTTGGGCCAGAATTCCACCGGAGAAGAGAAAGGCCTTGCAGCCCCAAAGCAAGGAGTAAATCATGGTTGGTTATGTAGAGGATTCTAAGGGCTACAAGCTCTTTGATCCATCCACTCTCAAAACTTTCATCGAAAGAAGTGTCCAATTCGAAGAAGAAGAGTTTTTACAAGCTAGTGAATAAGGTGATGGGGATTGCACATATCCTCTTCTTGATTATGAAGTAAGTAGTGGTTCTTCTTATGATATTTTTGAAGATGATGTTTATATGGACTCTAATCATGTCCCTCCCTCAAGGCCCAAGTGGGCAGAGAAGACAATTCAAAGTGTTGGAGAGCTTGTGGGTGATCCCCAAGATGCTAGGAAAACTAGATCTCAATTTCACAATTCATTTGCATGTGATAATTCGGATCTGAGTGAGGCATATTATTTGATGGTTGGATATGATGCAAATTCATATTCAAAAGCATGTACAGACCCAAGGTGCCATGCAAGAAGAGATGAACTCACTCCATGAGAACAAAACTTGGGATTTGGTCCCTCTTCCTCCCAAGAGGAAACTAGTGCAATGCAAATGGGTTTATAGAACCAAAGTTGGATCTGATGGATCTGATATGAATTATAAGGCTAGGTTGGTGGCTAAGGGTTACTCTCAGGTCCAAGGAGTGGACTATATAGAGACATTTGCACCGGTGGCAAAGATGGACTCCGTAAGACTAGTTTTGGCCATTGGGGCTTCCAAGCGATGGGAGGTTCATCACACTGGATGTAAACAGTGCCTTTCTTCATGGGGATCTGAATGAGGAGATATATATGCAGCAGCCCGAAGGTTTTATTTCTGATCATACACTTGTTTGCAGGTTGAACAAGTCACTTTATGGGCTCAATCAAGCTCCTAGAGCATGGTATGCAAAAATGGACAATTTTCTGCTATCTTTGGGGTTTGAAAGGTGTAAGTCTAATCCAAATGTTTATATGCAGCATGTTAGTGATTTGATATTGATTATTGTACTGTATGTTGATGATCTTTTGATCACTGGTAGCTGCACCGAAGAACTTGACTCAGTTAAGAGAGCATTGCATAGTGCATTCTCCATGACCGATCTAGGATTGCTAAAACAATTTCTGGGTTTGGAGATAGACCAAACTGTGAATGGAATTTCCATATGTTAGTCAAGGTATGATTCGGATTTTCTGCAGAAATTTAAGATGGCTGAATGTAAGTCTGCAAAATTTCCATTTCTTTCAGGAGTTAAGCTAAATGAGTGGGGTTCTTCTCCACTAGTTGACAGCTCGTTGTATAGGCAACTTGTTGGAAGCTTGCTATATCTTACTCATTCTAGACCAGATTTGTCATATGATGTTGGGGCTGTTGCTAGGCACATGCAAGAACCTCATGAGGTTCATTGGAAGGAAGCCAAGAGGATCCTTCATTATCTTCAGGGTACTAAGTCCTTTGGTATCCATTATGCTGTTGGTTCATCTCTTGAACTAGTAGGATTTATTGATTCTGATTGGGTTGGTGATTGTATTGATTGGAAATCAACTTCCGGTTATGTTTTTATGCTTGCACATGGACCTATTTGCTAGTCAAGCAAGAAACAACATACTATTTCCTTATCTTCAGCTGAGGCCGAGTACAGGGGAGCAGTTAATGCAGCCACACAATGTGTTTGGTTGCAAGGTATTCTTGCAGAATTCGGGATTGTTTTTGATTCACCCACTATTCTTTGGTGTGATAATCAAAGTACAATCAATATTTTTACTGATCCAGTTCAGAGGCAAAGGACCAAGCACATAGAGATACACATGCATTACATTCGGGGTTTGGTGCATGACCGGACCATAGCATTGCAGTATTTCCCTTCCAGTGAGCAAACTGTTGATATCTTCACCAAGTGTTTTACCGAGAAGACCTTCACTCACCTTAGATCTTTGCTTGGGGTGAGTGATGCATGGTGATGATTGATGTATTCTGATATATGCCACATGTCCATTTTAGAGGGGAGGTTTTATTTCCCATGTGGTTTTCCTCCTTACCTTGGTTACATGGACAAATTATTTTTTTTTATGATGTAAAAGGTGACTTGAGCCTAGTTGCCAAGGCCTATTTTTGATATTTCACTAAGTCTAGCTTAAGGGGGGGTGTTAGAACATTATTACACCTATGTACATTAATCATTTATTAATAAATGGTTAATTAGTTCTAAATAGCTTAATAATTGCATCCCCAAGTTGGTTAGTGAGTAAATGGTCATTTAACTTGAACCAGTTGGCAATGTGGACAAAACTGAGCATTGTGCCAAGTCAAAATAGCTATTGGGTGCACCCTCCCAGTCATTTATTGCTTCCTGCATGCCTAGGGCGCACTTGCTCCTTGTTTTGTGGGATTCTCTTTAACCAAGGGCACACATGCTCAGAATGTGGACAAACTTGCCTCCTTTGCCCATTTTTAGCCAATTCTAGCTGCCTAACCTCTAACCAACCATATTCTCCATGTGTGTGAGGTCACATGGGCCTTTCCAGTCATTCCCAACGTTCATATAGAAGTTTCAAACCAGTTTGGGATGGTTTGGGATATTTTGGTCAACCTAGTGGGGTTTGAGCTATTTCTAAGCTAGATTAGTGTGAACACTCCAGATGGATTCAAATTGTTCCAGATTTGTATAAAAGGATGTTCTTAACCTATTTTGAGGTTGGACTGTTAATAATATTTACATTATTCACCCATTTCATGTGTTAATTATATTTGTTCTTCATTTTACAGATTTATGCTTATTCCTGTAAATGTATTGCAATCTTTTCACTAGTGAGGAATCCATAGTAGCTAGGTTCTGCTGTGATTCAAATTTTACAGCATTAACTACCTCAACCAACTCTTGGGAGAAATGAATGATTGGACACAAAAGTCAACATGGGTAGTTGAGGGTTCATGGGTTCTCTCATTGACACTTGGCTTGACTTGATTGGCTCAAGGGTTTGAATATTTCCCTCCCAATTCCTTGTAAACATCATGCCCCCATCTCTTGTTGCATTTCATATCTAGTTGTGGGCATTTATATTAAAACGTATATTTACAATTCCCATGGCTCACTAGCACACGGGTAGCATAATATCAAATACTTGCCTCTTCAAGGTCGAGCGTTCACTAGCGAGGCCTTGGCCTTGAGCTCCATGCTAGGAATCATACATAATATGCATATAGTATTTACATTATAGCCCAAAATATTACAAGGGTCAAAATGGGGATGTGACATTCCCCTCCCCTTGGAATAACACCGTCCTCTGTGTTCCAATACCTAGGAATACATACACGCTTTACACATATCCAAAATTCACAAAAGGTGGCAGGTCTGTCTTGCATTTCATTGATTGGAGATGTCAGGGTGAGGTTCTTTAACCCCTGCACATTGCTCTTGCTGGCCGTCGCTTTTCTTGCTACCTCTTGCTGGACATTTGCGGAGGAGGTGACTTCCTCCACATCCCCATTCAATTGGAGGTAACTGCCTCTATTTTCCTTTGTCAGCATTCTTTCTCTCTTCCAGCCTTGGGCGTTTCTTAATGGGGTGATTGGACGAATCCCTCTTCATTGATCCACTTTCCTTTCCTTTACTGATTGCTCCCAGAATACTTTTTACCTCTTTTTGCAGACGAATAGAGTCCTGCAAAACCTTGTGGTTCATCGCATTTTGTTGCTTCTGTAGCTTGAGCATCTCTCCAATATTTTCTTGGGTCTTGGCAATTGTTTGAAGAAGACTTTCAGCTAAGTCCAATAGACCTTGGTCTGTTGCTATGGTCAATGCGCACAACTTTCCTCGCTTGCTAGCACCACTTTTTTGTTTTTGTAACAGCTGCAACCAATTGCGTTCAATTTCTCACCTGTGAAATTCATTATTGCAATTCTTTGTTAGGCCAAGCATAACATAAACATTAAAATTAGTCAATTAATTTCCCAATTGACATGGAACATCCATGCTTTATTCATGAGACTTCCACACTTTTCATGCTTTCCCAACATACATATGAACTCATTCATGTTCATCCTTTCACAAGGAATTATCTTTTTCAGCATTCACAATTTATTTTAAGCAAATAAACACAATAGACCTTCAGTCATGACATGCATTCAACAATTTTCTGTTTCTAAGATGCATCAGTCAAAAAGGAAAGAGAAGAGTAAGAGTTTCCCCCTCTTATTCTTGTTCCAATCCGAAGCCACTCCATCACTGTGGTTCTATGCTCCTTAACCTCTTTCACCTTAATGTGAATGCTTGACTTGCCCTTTCTTGGCTATGACACTTAGTGTCTAAGGTCTGTCTAAGGATTTTCTCCATCAGGGAATCTCCTCCCCATGGTTTTTCTATAGAAGCTTTGGTTGCTAGGACTCCCACGCATTTCCACTAGCATCATTCTTATCCTTGCTTCTCATACTGATATTTTTGGGACAATCATATGTCCATATGCATCCCCAGGATGCCTTCAGGGCTTCTTGCTTTCCTGCAAAGACCAAAGATTCCAACAAAGAAACAACAATGTATCAGCTTGGCTGTCATAAGACTTGTTCAGGAAATTTTCAATATCCAAAAATGAATGAAAATCAAATACTTATCTGTATTGGGCAGTTCCTTGCTACTCCACAGGTTTCCTTCTCTGCTTTACAAGCCTTGGATCACCTGTGGGGTTGATGTTTAATTCCCAACCAGTACACCTTCACGTCGACTGGGTTTAGCAAGCATTTGTGGTGCCCAACCAATCCCATACCTGGTTGACCCTCTCCATTGCCGAGCCAACACATTCGTCTGAGTCATTGACCAATGGAAGGAAACTGCGCCACCGACCATTATAGGTCAAAGCTCTACTACAGAGCCATATGCATATAACAACCTTTCACTAATACCTCCACAACAACCAAGTAATTAATGCAAAACCAGTACACCGACTGGGTTCATTAGGCATGCAACAACCCTTCATAACAACCTTCACAACATCCACAACATCCAAGTAAATAATGCCAAACCAGTGCACCGACTGGGTTTATTAGGCATGCAACAACCCTTCATAACAACCTTCACAACACCCACAACATCCAAGCAAATAATGCCAAACTAGTGCACCGACTGGGTTTATTAGGCATGCAACAACCCTTCATAACAACCTTCAAAACACCCATAACATCCAAGTAAATAATGCCAAACCAGTGCACCGACTGGGTTTATTAGGCATGCAACAACCCTTCATAACAACCTTCACAACACCCACAACATCCAAGTAAATAATGCCAAGCCAGTGCACCGACTGGGTTTATTAGGCATGCAACAACCCTTCCACTATGCTTCTTCTGTGTGCAGCCCCAAATTGCATCTGTTTTAGCTGACAACACAAGATGGATAAGCAAACTCATCAACATTGCTGCTCTAAAATTGAAGCATAATTCATAACATTCGCTATCAAGTATTGAAACACCAGGAATGCATCCATTCCCTTAGGGTGTAGTCAATATTGAAAACACTATCATAACCCAACACCCGAAAGGTGTGCACCCCATTCCAATGTAAACCATGTAGGTCCTAATCTTACTCAAGCAATCGAAAATAATAAAGAAATCATAAAACATGCTCTTCATATTAAATGTAATAACCAGATATGCATATCCTTAGTTAGGGTTACATAATACTTATCATTTTTCAGATGTATTCTCTCTTCATTGCGAAGAATGGGGGATCCCTTCTATGAGTCAACAGTCCTTCGGTTTTCCACCCCAATTTTTTCACGTTCCATAACCCACACATGCCTTCTTGGCATAGCTTCACCATCTCACTCATATGGATTTCCATCATGCAGTTCAGTGGAGATGTCATCCTTTGAATATGCAATGGCATTTCACCCGAAACGCATTTTCAAAGCATGGGGTCCTTCCCATGAAGTTTGGCTTCTGCAGGCCATCACACATGGTCTTCCTGCAATGTGTCTTCCTGGAACACTTATCAAATAACCAAACAATCAGCAACATTTAACAATAAAATTCAAATTTGATTGTCTCATAGCCAATCAATGGCATTAAGAATTAAATTCAATCATAAATTTGCAATTCTGTCTACTACAGAAATTGACTTGCTTAGTCATGAGGTTATCCTCATATTGCTTGTCCCTTGCAAGTGGCACCCATCTTGCCATTATGGTTTTACACTTTCTACTATAACATGAACATCCACTTGCAACACATCCTCCTAACATAGCTCTATGCAAGCCAATGGTGATTAGCAATTATAAGCAAATTCTCAAATCTGAAATCTACAAGTCCAAAATTCACAACATGTTCCGCACATAAACTATTTTTACAACCATGAGATCCTTCTCATGAGGTTTGGCTCTAGCACATGTTAGATTCCAATATTCATCATGGACTTATCCACATTTCCATGCCCAAAACACTTACTCGAAATATGAAACTTCAATCAGCCAAACACTTTATAAGTCTTTATGCATATAATATTTCATTGCTGCAACAGTCACTGAAGTGATCTCAGAATTATAACACTCAATAATTCAAACACCTTCAACTATTACCATTTGAAATGCAATGAAATATATATATATATATATATATATATATATATATATATATATATATGCATCATTATCATAATAAAATTGCAAGACATGGGTACATTATCCGTGCAATTTAAATAAACTGTAAATGCTCATTACTTCACATTTCATGCAACTCTGCCCTTCCACGGAGCACTCTAGTAACCCATCAACATGACTACCTTATTCATGCAATCATTCTCCTGCATTCCCAGTATCTCGTGAAATGGTCTCAGAATTAACAATAGTTCACCATTCCATCTATTATCTAATTGCATTGATATATATATATGTCACAACCATGCATTCACACAATGAATCTCAACATGTGCACCCACACATATGCATGCACATTCACAAAATTTACATAATATTTTAATAGGAATTCACTAAATGCATAATCTTGGAATACAACCTTGCATTAATCCATGAATACTATGCATTCCATCATATTATGGCCTAACCATGACTATCTCATATGGCATACACTATAACATGACCATAAATCATCACTTGCTTGGGTTGTTAAACTCACAACCAACATACACGAATGGCATGATATGATTTCATATGAATGCATTGAGGTTTCTAAGAAACTATAGGGTGTAAGGCTCCTTGCCTTCACTTACCCACACCTGACCATACTTGGTAGGATTATATTCGCATTCAGGCACTTAGTCTCACATGCAAACAATTCAACATAGTTGAAGGGATCTCACCAAATCCTCTTTCAGCATTCATGCAATTAAGCACAATTAACCCTTACCTGCATGGTTGTTATTAACATCGCTTGATGTTACCTAATCAGTTGGCCTCTTACCAAGGCTTCACAGTCCTTTTTCTACCCTCATGATCATAGATTTGTTTCCCCAACCTTTCTTCATAAGGTTGTTGGTCATATGCAACAACATCATCCACATATTTAGCCATGCTTTGGTCATATTTGGTCCTACAACCAATGCGGACACCATTAATGATTAGCAACCACAATGATTATCTTAAGTGGCTCATTGTATGTGTAAAACCTCACTATTTTACCAATATGCAATATCGTATATGTGCATAAACATTTTCACATTCACTGTGCAATGTTTATTTATATGCCATCTAATGCATATTCATATCATCTATCTAATCTCTTGCATTTTCAGTCATGCTTCTATGGTTTGATTCATACAACCATTATTGATATCATTAATTGTCATCAACTATAGGCAATACCATTAATGGGCCATTGCATGTGTAAATTCACTACCTTTACCCATATGCAACATCATGCTCATGCATAAGCAATTCACATGTACTATGCAATGACTCTTTAATCATGCACACTAATTCATATTTAATCTGCTACTCTCTTTCATTTCCAACAACCCTATGCCATAATTTTGAGTATATAAAACTCAGGAAATATAAATACAATAGCAAGAGAGGAGTTAAGGAATTGTCCCTTTTCAATCTCCTCATTGTAGCATAGAATTTCCTCTTCCACATCATAGCTGATCCAATTTCATGGGCTCTCTACCATGCACACAAGCAATCATTAGCTATGATCTTCTCATGAATTAGCAATTCAATATATACATGCATTCATAACGTTCATTCTTGATATTTCCAAACATGCAATTATTATGCTATAAATGGAAATAGTTTAAGGTGAGGAATTTCCTTCTTATCAATAGTGCCTTACTGCTCCCATTGCTCTTCCACAATGCATATTACAACCAATTACTCTTAATATGGCTTCCACGAACCTCCTATGCAATCCTTGCTTCTCATTCCAAGCATAGAAAATGCACTTCATACTTTCAACGACTGTCTTCGGGGGACAACGGGGGTCAAGGGGGCTTTGGGCGGGTCGAGGGCGGTGCCCTCATATTTTTTTTTGTAAATCTTTCAATTTCAAGCATTGTGGCTCATAAGTTCAAGGCCATTTTTCACTTTTTTGGTGCCTGAAATTCATCCTAGAAAACAACTCAATTTTCTCATTTCGGTGGAATTAGCAATTTCTCCTCCGACCGTGCTATGGAAATTAAGGTTAAAGTTGTCGACCACGTCACAGCTATTAAGGATAAAATTGTCGACCACGTTGCAGAAGTTAACGCTAAAATCGTCGACCATGTCGCAGAAGTTAACACTAAAATTGTCGATCGCGCCGCAGAAGTTAACGCTAAAATCGTCGATCGCATCGCAGAAGTTAATGCTAAAATCGCCGACCACGCCGTAGAATTTAACGCTAAAATCGTCGATCGCGCCGCAAAAGTTAACGCTAAAATCGTCGACCGCGCCGCAGAAGTTAACTCTAAAATCGTCGTCCGCGTCACAGATTTTATGTCTAAAATTGTTGTTTGCGTTGCAGATTTTATGGATAAAATCACTGTCCGCAGCGCATATTTTATGGCTAAAATCGTCGCCCGCGTCGTATCTTTTAAGCCTAAAATCGCCGCATGCATCGCAGCTTTTAAGCCTAAAATCGCCACCACAGGCTTAGCAGCAAACACTTAGAAAATTTTCAAAAACAGTTAGAATTTTTCTTGAAATATTTCCTTCTTTTCTTTACAGAAGTAAGCCACTTAGAGATCATACTCGCATATAACAATATAGTAAAAGTATGTCAAGAAAAATTGCACCTCTTCCATGTCAAGAATAAAACAACAAAACAACAAAATAATATAAGATGGGAAGAGGTTGCGCCTCCTTTCTCTCCTCCATGGAGACAAATAGACAAATACAAAACTAAATGCTACTGCATTGGAAACAATGTAAAGCAAGCTTTCAACCTGAAAAGGGATTTTCTCCCTCCTTCCTCACTTTCATAGAATGAAATCAATGCAAGCAGTTTTGAAATAATCC
Source organism: Larix kaempferi (assembly GCA_027924585.1). Lineage (NCBI taxonomy): Eukaryota > Viridiplantae > Streptophyta > Pinopsida > Pinales > Pinaceae > Larix > Larix kaempferi. Next base: position 1,762,550 of record BSBM01000841.1, read on the forward strand.
CCAAAACAGTGATGGGAGTGATTTCCAATCCTTATCAGATAGAAGCCATGAGATCTTCAAGTTTCTTTAATTCATTTTAATTCCAAATACTAAATACATATACATGCAATGAGTTATATCTCTATGAAGGGCCCAATAGCTGTAGTGTTGAACCATAAGCTTTGATACCATCTGTCACATCCCCAACATTCTATTAACACAAGGAAGGGAACATGATACCCAAAAATCCGGGGATTTATAAAACTTAGCCCATTTCAACATTCATGATTCATATAAATATAAACAATTGCCCATAAATGAGGCAAACATGCACAGTGGAATAAACATCATCCACACACATTTCACATGCATCAACCATATCAAGAGCAACCATCCTTTAATTAAAACAGTGCAGAAGTAAATACACATAAGAGAATATACTTATCTCACTGTAATGTTGTCCCAAGCAACTAGCTATGTCGCTGCAACGTTCCACCCAACCATAGGTCTCTACCCAGCCTATATTCTTTCAGCACTCAGAGACCACCCCCGAGCTGGGCATGATATTTACAAGGAAAAGGGGACTCTCAAGCTCAGCACATCCCAAAGAAATGGATACCCATCTCAATCCCAACATTCTTTTACACACACAACAACTCAAAACTGGGCATGGATACACATTTCAACAATGGGATTCATAGAATAGGGTCGACGGGTTTTCCCCAAATCGTTGCACACCCAACATGGATTGTGGGAAGAGGGAATCAAACCCAGGGAAGAAAACCGATTTCTCCCACATATGTATGAGCATTCAGTGGGCCAAAACGACCTCTATAAAACCCCAAATCATTTCCCTTTCTTCCCCACTGTTATACAACATAAAAACGCCCTTCCTAGTTAGGAAAATGAAGGAAAACACAGGAAATTCATGGAGGAAAATGCCCAGGTAGCTCCAAACATGTGAGAGAGCAAGACTGATGGGTGAAAAAATGGCTTGGGGAAAATTTCATGGCTCTTTTCTTGCCCAAGAAGCCAAAAACGAAATTCTAGGAAGGGTGGCTTGTCCATACTCGAATTTGGACAACCATATCTCTCCATTCCCCAAGGCATTAACTACCTCAACCAACTCTTGGGAGAAATGAATGATTGGGCACAAAAGTCAACATGGGTAGTTGAGGGTTCATGGGTTCTCTCATTGACACTTGGCTTGACTTGATCAGCTCAAGGGTTTGAATATTTCCCTTCCAATTCCTTGTAAACATCATGCCCTCATCTATTGTTGCATTGCATAGCTAGTTGTGGGCATTTATATTAAAACACATATTTACAATTCCCATGGCTCACTAGCACATGGGTAGCATAATATCAAATACTTTCCTCTTCAAAGTCAAGCGTTCACTAGCGAGGCCTTGGCCTTGAGCTCCATGCTAGGAATCATACAGAATATGCATATAGTATTTACATTATAGCCCAAAATATTACAAAGGTCAAAATGGGGATGTGACACCTTTTCATTGAATACCACATCTCTACTCCTAATGATTTTTTTATTTTCATAATCCCATAAGCGATAACCAAAATCATCAACCCCATATCTAATAAAGGTATATTTCTTGGATTTAGCCTCGAGCTTTGTTCTATTTTCTTTATCAATATGGACAAATGCTTCACAACCAAAAGTTATCATAAAATAGTAGTTTACCTTTTTACCTGTCCATGCCTCCTCCGGAATATTACCATCCAAATCACTTGAAGGCCCTTTGTTTATTAAGTAAACAATAGTATCTACAACATCTGCCCAAAACTGTAAGGGAAACCCTACATGCAATCTCATACACCTTGCACGCTCCATGATTGTTCTATTCATACTTTCGGATACACCATTTTCTTGTGGTGTTCTTGGGACTGTCTTCTCTCTACGAATTCCATGGTATGAAAATTAACTATCAAACTCCTTGACGTAGTATTCACCTCCATTATCATATCTGAGACACTTCAACCTTTTTCCTGTCTCATTCTCAACCAAAGCTTTCCATTTCTTAAAAGTAGCAAACACATCAGGTTTCTATCTAATGCAATAAACCAAAGTTTTCCTAATTACATCATCAATAAATGTAACAAAATAATGAGAGACACCAAGAGATTGTACCTGAGTTGGTCCCCATACATCTGTATGCACAAGCTCTAACTTTTCAGTCTTCTTATGTTTTTCAAACCTGAGAAATCTGACTCTCTTTTGTTTTCCATAAACACAGTTCTCACATAATTCCAAACTTGCCTGCTTTAGATCTAGCAACAACTTCGTTGAGTGGAGAATCTGCATCCCTTTCTCACTCATGTGGCCAAGCCTATGATGTCACAATGTTGTATCTGTTCCTGTAGAATCTAAAAAGATAGAATAGTCAGTATTATGAGGGCATAAATGCAACATACCTATCATGTCTCATTTTTCTATCACCATTGATCCTTTAGTGATCTTCCACCACGTTTCTCCAAACGTAGATAAACAACCACCATCTCCCAATTGACCTATTCAGATCATATTTATTTTCATAGAAGCAATATGCCTTACATCTTTTAGCAGCCATTCACCATTCTTTAACTTTATCCATACCTTACCCATTCCAACAATTTTACATGGTTCATCATCACCCAATAAAACATGTTCAAAATCGCCTAGAACATAATCATGAAAGAATTTTCTATCCATCTCCTTTCTTCTTTAGAGATCTACAGTCTTTCTTCAGATGTCCTTTCTTTCCACAGTTCCAGCACTCTATATTTTCTAGTTTGCACTTGGATCTGCCATTTTTAGACTTGTTGTGGTTACCTGGGCTCATTCCTCTTTCCCTTTGTCTTCCCCTATTTTTCATGGTCAACGCATTACCTAATGTCTCACCTGTGCTTTTCCTTCACATTTCCTCGCTAAGAATAACACCATCAAGTGTTTGAACCAGAGATAGAGTTACTTACAACCGTGACCAAGCAATTCCATCTTTCTAGCAATGAACACGAAATTAGAAGATCCCTAAACTCATCATAAAATTGCACTTTTACAGAACTTTGTTGATTTGTAATCGTATTAAATTCATTTAAATGATCAGTTTTGATGTATATGTAACTTTGGAATGTATTTCACATATATGTATATTGTATTCCTATAGAGATGTTATTATTCCTCTATACGGAAGTGTCGTCATTTATATTGTAAGTGTCGTAACTTATACTTGATTGGTTATTAGACCACCTTGTTGGGGTGAGCCCTATATAATTCATGTGGGTCAAAGGGTTATTAAACCACCCTATTGGGGGTCAACCCAGTCAGCATTATGTTAAGTGGTTAAGTTGAGGCCGACCTAGTTGAGTAAAGGTCAAGTCAAGTTAGTGTATAAATAGAGAGTGTGTCTCTCTCATTTTACAAATTCTATTCTCTCACTCACACTTTGGAGAGTGGCGCACTTGTGGAGGAGGAGGCTCTGCTGCTAGGAGAAGACTATCTCTTGTATTTTGGTTGTATCATTGCTCTATCTATCTCTGAGGAAGTTATTGGGGTTTTTCACCTTTATGGTTTTCCCCAAGTAAACTTTGTGTCTCTTGTGTGCTTGCATTATTGTGTCCATGCTTGATATGTTGTAGATTTGTTGTACATGTTGTTCTCTCAGTTAAGATCCTAGATCATATTGAAGTAAATTCTGAAAATTTAACATGGTATCAGAGCTAGCCTGAAAGAAGGCATGATATGGCATGTATGACACTTGTTGCACTTATGATGCTAGGGCTTGATATAGCAAAAACCAGTCATCGTAGCACTTTCGATATAAATACGTTTTGACGAAGTTTTCGGATCTGAAAATTTTACAGGTCGAAGATCAGATCCCCATGTACCTTGTGTCCAAAGGAAAACCTCTAATTCATTGTACTTTGTGATTGATGATCTGTACAATATAGGGTTTTTGCCTCTTCCAGATCTGAGTCAAAATCAGGTGACCTTGGGAAAAATGTCATAACTTGGGCTAGGAAGCTCCAAATGAAATTTTGTAAAATGTGACAGGTAGTACACAGAATGTAATATCTCAAGAAAACTTTTCAAATTCCGAAGTTGAACCAGTGACACGTGGCATACCGTACAAGTTCGCTCTCCTGTATTATCCCATAAACAGGGCACGTTGCAACACTTGGAATAACTCTCTCTCAGCGAATCCAATTGAGGTCAAACCTATTGGGATGGAAAGATAACAGGTCGAGATATCTCAGGAAAACATTTCAGACCCTGTGGATCAAAAAGTTCAGGGTTACACCAAAAACAATCAGGTACATATTTCTGTCAACACATAATTATTTTTTAGTACCTTCATTCATGGCTTCCGGAATTTAGGGCTTCGGAGAAAGTTGGAATTTTTGTAATCGGAGACCACGGCTGGATGCTACTCATCAAAATTGAAATTTAGAGACCAAGATCATAATTTTTGGTTGGGAATAAGGCCGGGCTTAATCAGACCCTAGTTCAGAACTTTGATCGAAAAAGTGGAAAATTAGGGCTTCTGCAAAAATGGAAAATTTTGAAATCTGTGACCACGGATGGAAGCTCCTCAGAAAAATAGAATCTTAGAGCTTTGGATCGAACCTTTTGACTGGGAAAAAGTGTGGGCTTTATCAAACCCTAGTTTGGGGTCATGTCTAGTGAATCCAGAAGTTTCAAAGGAAAATTTGAGGGGTGAAACTTTTCAGTTTTCAAATTCTGAGTATACTAGCTTGATCAGCTCATCAAGGCGCATATTTCTATCCTTTCAGAAGTGTGAAATTCAAAGTTTGAATTTTTAGGGTTTCTCTGACAAACCATAATCCAGCTCCAGATCCATTTCCTACAAATCAAGTGGATTGGGTTAATCCTAGAAGAGAATGGATTGGTCACCTGCATAAGTGAAGAAGTTCCTATTTCAGAGGGAGATGAGGCTAAGGCCTTACATAAGAAGATTACAAGCAATCTCGACAGGTTACTAGCACAAGTCATTGAAGAGAACAAGAAGACATCATGTGGGTATGTTAGACATAACTAGCTAACATACCAATCCAGGTATGTTTTTCCTATATCAAGTTAGAATCCTACCTTGTGTTAGGATCCCTTATATAAGTATACTTAGTATGATTGGTTATGTTTATTCATAAAGTTAGAAATGTAAGTAATCAAGGGTTTATGCATATTATGTCTCTTATCTTGATTGATGATTTAACTAACTAGAAGAGTCTTATGATCAAATAAGAATATGCATGAGTAAAAGAAGACTTCCCTGAAACCTTGAATACTAATGTTTATTATTAGTATCATCATTGTGTATGAGACCCCGAGGATAACACAATGATGATACTAATAAGCATGCATAGTGATTAAGGATGGATATAAGTTCAATGACAGGTAATCCAGGAAGGAAAGATCAAGAGGCAGCACACTCCAGTAGTTTCTGCAAGGATGCAGATATTCAGAGGGATTTGACCACTTCCCACAATCCACATCAGAATGGAGTTGCAGAAGAGAAGCAAAGACTGAGAGGGAGTCAACCCAACAAACAAACAAAGATAAGTATTTGAATTATCATTCCTTGCATATTTTATTGTTTAAATAATACTATTCAATAATGTATATACTAATGTTCCTAGAATTAGGTTGTGTATTATGCATATTAGAATAGTTGCATTGATGAACAGTATACTACTAATATACATGGGTAAGTGGCCTATGGCACTATATAACATTCCATTGCTACTTATCTAGAATGAAACCTCTTTGCTGACATGTTGGGAGTAGTGCAAACTCTTAACAATGTTTTGGTAGAGACTGGAAGGCATCTAGAAAGTTGTGGAACATGGATAAATGTTGTATTGAAGCATTGGCTAAGATAATTGCATGACTATATGACATATTTCTTTATGTGTAAGAATTTTTCTGAAAATTATGAGATGTTTCTAATCATGCAATTTAACTTGTTTTGTAGAAAAGACCGTATACCTTCACCTACAAAAGAAGGACTACAACATTTGTTCAAGCAACAAAATTATCTATTGAAGATATTGAAGTTCCCAGGATACGGGAAGAATGCCATGATCCGTTGATCATGAAGAACGATGTTTGGGATGTGGTCCCAAGAGCTGAAGGGAACTTTGTTGTGACTTCCAAATGGAACTATCAGATCAAGCATGCTGCAGATGGAAGCATAGAGAAATATAAAAGTGATGAAATAGAAGATACACCAGATGGATTTCAAGACAACCTTCTTGAATGGTGTAGTCATATATGTGTGCAGAACTTGGTAGGATAGACAGCTTTCTATGCAGTTTGGGCTTTACCAAGAGTAAAGCGGATTTCAACCTTTACTACAAGGTTGAGGAAGGCAATCCAGTGATACTACTATGTGGATGACCTGTTTGTAACAAGTGAGGATAGATTGATTGCCGACATGCAGCGGAAGCTTGCTGTCGATTTTGAGTTGAAGAACTTAGGGATGATGCACTATTTGTTTTTGGCATGGAGGTGTGGCAGAGTGCAGATGGAATCTTCCTTGGACAAGGGAAGTATGCAGTAGAGATTCTGAAGAGGTTCGGGATGATGGACTGCAAGGCTATGGCCACACCTATGGCATCAAACCTGAAGCTTCTGTGTGATGCTTCATCTGATCCAGTCGATGTCACAATGTATCATCAGATGATTTGGTCCTTGATGTACTTGACAAACACAAGACCAGATATTTACTTTGCGGTGAATACATTGAGCCAGTTCCTGACGGATCTGAGGGATGTTCACTTGGTTGCTGTAAATCATATTCTGAGGTACCTGAAGGGTATGGTTGATTATGGGCTCAAGTATGAAGCGAATCAAAAGTTTAACCTACAGGGTTATGTTGATTCAAATTGGGCTGGCAGTGGTGCAGATAGGAAGAGCACATTTGGATACTGCTTCAGTATAGGATCAGGTGTGATATCTTGGTTTAGCAAGAAGCAGTCCTGCGTAGCACTAAGTACAGCTGAGGCAGAGTATGTTGCAGCCTGTTCATCTAGTTGTGAGGAAGTATGGCTACGGAAACTAATATCTGAGTTATTTGATCTCCCGTTGGATGCTACTAGTATCTTTTGTGATAACTAGAGTTGTGTGAAGCTGTCCGAGAACCCAGTGTTTCATGACAGGTTGAAACACATAGAGATCAAATATCACTATATCAGGGATATGGTGCAGAGAGGAGCTGTGAAGCTCCTGTACATTGCGACAGACGAGCAGATTGCAAATGTGCTGATGAAGCCACTAGCCAGGGTGAAGTTCAAGTACTTTAGGGAGAGGCTTGGTGTTCTTCAGATTGATGACACTTCGAGGAAGAAGTGATGGACACATTTGCAGAAGCCATTCCAAGCATGTTGGAAGGAGGATCCTTCACATGGTTGTGGATATAAGCGCTGGATGATGAGCATTAGGACGATGCTCCAGTTACTGCTCTATATATGCATCATGTTGGATGTTGGATATGATCAGTTGGATCATTTATATGTATATGTATGTACGCATCATGTTGGATGCTGGATATGATCAGTTGGATCACTTGTATGTATTTTTGTATATGCATCATGTTGGATGCTTGGACCATGTATCTGTATATGTATCAGGTGGATACATTGTATGATCAGGTGGATCATGTATGGTGATATGTATCATGCATTTGTATTTGTATCAGGTGGATACATTGTATGATCAGGTGAATCATGTATGATGATATGTATCAGGTAGATACTTGGTATGCATCAGGTAGATGCATTGCATGATCAGGATGATCATGGATGATGAGCTTCAGGATGTTGCTCCAGATGACATGCAGCAGGATGTTGTAGTGATGATGATCAGGATGATCATGGGCATCAGGATGATGCCTCGTGTGATGATGAGCATTGGATCATGAGTATCAGGTTGATACTTGGAGGTCAGAGATGATATGTGGCAGGTTGTGCAAATAGCATGTAATCAGTCCTGGGAGATCTTGCCACTCATGTTGCGGCACATAAATGTTCCTGGGGTACTCTTTCCGGTATTGCTATGTAGTATGTAATCAGTCCTCAGATATCCGATAGGTTGAGTTGTGTGCTCGTAATCAGTCCTGGGATGAGGTATTAATACGGAGACATGTAATTAGTCCTGGAGATCCGAGAGGTTGAGCTGTGTGCTTGTAATTAGTCCTGGGATGCTCTTTAGAGATCTTGTCGATCGTGCTGTGGCACATAAATGTTCCTGGGATGCTCTTTAAAGGTTTTGTCTATCCACATGTAATCAGTCCTGGAGATCCGAGAGGTTGAGCTGTGTGCTCGTAATAAGTTCTGGGATTCTCTTTAGAGATCTTGCCGGTCGTGCTGCGGCACATAAATGTTCCTGGGATGCTCTTTAAAGGTATTGTGGAGGAGATGCATGTAATCAGTCCTGGGAGATCTTTTCAGTCGTGCTTAGGCACATAAATGTTCCTGGGATACTCTTTCCGGTATTGCATCTGCACATAAAATTAGTCCTGAGAGGCCACCTCTATCAGACCATTCGCACAGATGATGAAGACCTATAGGTGGTGGGCCTACATCCAGTATGAAAAAGGATTGGCTCTGTAGAACTTCCTATGATGAGTAGATTCAGAGATTGATTGAGATATCAGCAGCAGTGACGATGAAGATGACTTGTGCTAGAAGACCTGTGTCGAGAAATACCTTCCTAGTTAAGAGGGAGTGTTGATGTATCTGTAACTTCGGAATGTATTTCACATATATGTATATTGTATTCCTATAGAGATGTTATTATTCCTTGATATGGAAGTGGTTGTATTCCTATAGAGATGTTATTATTCCTCTATACAGAAGTGTCGTCATTTATATTGTAAGTGTCGTAACTTATACTTGATGGGTTATTAGACCACCTTGTTGGGGTCGGCCCTGTATAAGTCATGTGGGTCAAAGGGTTATTAGACCACCCTATTGGGGGTCGGCCATGTGGGTCAAAGGGTTATTAGACCACCCTAGTGGGGGTTGGCCCAGTCAGCATTATGTTAAGTGGTTAAGTTGAGGCCGACCTAGTTGAGTAAAGGTCAAGTCAAGTTAGTGTATAAATAGAAAGTGTGTCTCTCTCATTTTACACATTCTATTCTCTCACTCACACTTTGGAGAGTGGCGCACTTGTAGAGGAGGAGGCTCTGCTGCTAGGAAAAGACTATCTCTTGTATTCTGGTTGTATCATTGCTCTATCTATCTCTGAGGAAGTTATTATGGTTTTTCACCTTTATGGTTTTCCCCAAGTAAACTCTGTGTCTCTTGTGTGCTTGCATTAATGTGTCCATGATTGATATGCGGTAGATTTGTTGTACATGTTGTTCTCTCAGTTAAGATCCTAGATCAGATTGAAGTAAATTCTGAAAATTTAACAATCAGCAATAGATCCACCTTCTGACATATTCATATTGAATAAACACTTAATTAGAAATACCTTGTTGGATGCTGAGGGTTTTTCATACAGCTTACCCAATTCCCTCATCATACCCTCTGTTGTCTTTTCTTTTGAAATATTGAAAGCCGTCAACGAATCCAGGCACAATCATATTGTTCCTAGTTCTTTTCTATCAAGAACCTCCCATTCTTCATCCTTCATATGTAACAACCACCATATATGAATATATGGAAGTTTCAATATAAAATAATATAAGTAATATAATAATAAACACAATAAAAATAAGCCTAAAAAAAGAGTAGTAATGGAAAGTGAAATTTCATTATGATAAAAAAAAAAAAAAAATTAAGAAAAGGGGGGAAGAAGGAGGAAATAAATGGAGGGAGAGAGGAAGAGAAATGATATTTTTGGCATTTTACTTGGGAGCTGAGAGAGAGGGAGGGGGAGAGAAGAAGGATGTTGTCAGCAAGAGACAAGAAAGGAATAAGCACTAGCATATGGTTAATTGTTGGGGGCTCGGGGGCTCATCCATTGGTTGGGGATTGGTTGGGTGGAGAGTCGTTCCTCCACTTTCAGTTGCACTAGGCATCCAGGTAAGTAGGGTTCCTCTCTTTGATCCCCATTTATTCATATTTTTATATTTTCAATATTTGTTTTGCAGGTATTCTTTCAGATTTGTTTGATTGATATTCTTATGTTTTTTTTGGATGCTACATTTTGGTATCAGAGCCAGGTTCAACTCTAGGTTGTGTGCTCACGATATTGGATAATGTTGTGTATTTTCATGTGATTTTTGCATTCTGTAATACCCATTGATGGAATAAAATGGTTATTATGTTGATTATTGTTATTTATGATATATAGGTTATGTCTGATTACTGTTATTTCTGATATATAGGTTATGTCCGATCACTGTTGTTTCTGATATATAGGTCTGTTATACCATTCTTGAAAGTTTTAAGGGTAGATATTCCATGGCGTCGATTTTAGTACCAAACATGTCAAATATTCAGTGATTCTGGAGCAATCCTCGACATATGCTTAAAAAAAATAACGTTCAGAGGATGGCTCAAAGACTCAACATGTCGTGACCCTCACGTAAATGAAAACCGATCCAAATTTGCTAGCCACTCGAGGATATTTGAAGAAAGAAATGTGCGCACATGAATTCCTTCATATTTGTCCAAATATTTCATTGATGTAGGTGTATTCATATAGTGTGCTAGTCTTTTACGCATGAAATCTTGATCTAGTTGTATTGCAATGATCATTCTCATGGCCGCATTGGAGTAATAGTACTCACAACAACTCTAGTGTTCATGTGTTTTGAATCAAACCTTGTCCATGATGTTATGCTTGGAAGTTCAATTTCCCAAAACTCTTACTTCCTCTATGCATTCTATGTGGGGCCTCTATGCACTCTTTGTCATCCTTGCATCTCGGCCTCCTCTTCTTTTCCATGAAATTGATGTGTAAATCTCTTTCGGGCATGAGTTCTTCTTGGAATAGGATTCATTAAGGTTTTCATTTTTCCTTTTATTTGATCTACTCTTTTCCGCAACGATGACGGTCAATGAAGAAATATCAAGCTAACTAATGCTTGTGTGCAATTGCTTCTTGCCCGTTTCGAATTAGGTTTCTTGTGATGATTTTAGGGTTTTGTCTTCCACCGTGGATAGTTGTTGTCATTTATTATTTATTTTTATTATTAACCTAATGATGCGTCCTCCTGGAGCTACTAACAACTCTCTGCCAAGCATTGGAGGCTTGGAACCATTCTTCCCGTCGTGCTCATTATTTCCCTAGTGCTTAGGCGATTCTTCTTCCTTTTCGATATCTGCAGATTGATGGGCGACCATTGCGGTCATTATTTGGAATTAATAAAATCATCTTGTCTTCTCTTGGTATTACGAGTAACGTCTCTCTATTGGCAACCTGCTTGCGAGCATTATTTTTTTGTTATCATTCTCTGTGGCAGTGGGTGTTAATTTTTTTGCTCAGTCTACCAACTCTGTGGCGTTTTGATTGCCTGCTACTTTTCCTGTCGGCGCAATGCTTTTCGTTGGTGTTTTTTCTTCTCTGCCAGCTTTTCCAACTGCCACAGATTTATTGCTAAGGTTTTCCATTTGTGTGTTCTCTCTCTCTCCGCAAGTAGGAAAGTGATATATAATAAGCTGAGTTGTTTTAAAAATTTCTCAATGGAGAATATCCAATAATAATGATCTTCAGTAAATTCCCATAATCTTCCACGAACGATGGAAGTAATTCTTATTTATCTTAAAAGCACAAATAAATGTTAATTTGGATTTTTTTATTAATTTTAGGAGTATGAATTCATTGCTATATGGAGGAGAAGCAGTTACTTTTACCTCTTCTTCCTTCCTTTATAAAATTAATCTAGAATAATCATGTCGATTAGTTGTTAGATTTTCAACTTTTAATCAATACTTATTTAGGATCTTACTGAGAGAATAACAAGCACAACATAAACACAAGAGACACAAATATTTTCCTTGGGGAAACTATAAAGGATAAAACCACGCAGCTTCCTTAGAGATAGAATTATCACCAATACAATGTCACAAAAGTAAAACCCAAAAATAGAGATGGTCTTCAACAGGTTCTCTCTTCTCCACTTGTGCAAAATTATCCTCTCTCACTAATGCGAACTTGAGTGAGTGAGTGAATGGATAAATGAGAGATCCTAGATTTCTATTTCTACATTCACTTCCACTTTAACCCTTTCACTTGATAGGTCAGCCCCTAACTAAATCTGACTGGGCTGACTCCTCTAGGGGACTTAAAAACCCCATTCCATTTGAATCTAGGGGGAACTATTTCCCCAACTTACATAGGAGGATTTACCTAAATTAATTTACATGACCAAATGTAATAATGACATCCCCCACCAGAGAAATAAACATCTTCGTCAGAGGTACAAATAAAATACAATCAATACAATATAAAATACAAGTGAATATCTTCTGAAGTTACAATTACATTAACACTCCCTCTTAACTAGGAAGGTATTCTCTTGACACAGTCATCAACACATCTGAACACAAGTCTTCGTCGTTGGATCAACAATGCTAGAACATCATCATCAACACTGGATCGTCGTCGTCACTGCTACTGCAATCCTCGTCATGTTGACCATTGATTGGTGATATCTATCGATTTTACTCATCATAGGAAGTTATACAGAGCCATCCCTTTTTCATGTTGTATGTAGGCTTATACCTCATGTAGGTATTTGTCATCTCTACAAGCAAGCCATCAAGTAGGTACAGCCTAGGACCAGTCATTACATTGCCTCTGCAAACACCTGCGTCTCCTACTACCGCCTCATCATATTCAGATCATCTCATCATCACACTGAGCACAACCCAGATGCACATCACACAACACTTACATAAACCGACATGGGAGGACTCTTCTACCACCATTAGGGAGGACCAACCTACCACCATGTCGAAATGGCTCAACACTTACATCAACGACCATGGGAGGACCAACCTACCACTATGTCAGAATGGCTCGGTACTTATGTCAACGACCATGGGAGGACCAACCTACCACCATGCCATACTGGCCCCAACAATTATGTCAACGGCCATGGGAGGACCAACCGACCACCATGCCAGACTAGCCCATGTGCATCTGCGTCTTTCAGAATCATCACTTCCCCTTGGAAGGAACCTCAATCTGAAGGACACCAAGCTTCTCTTTGAAGTACTCAAACTTCACTCTGGCTAGCGGCTTGGTCAACACATCGGCTATCTACTCGTCCATCGCAACATATTGGAGCTTCACTTCTCCTCTCTACACCATATCCCTAATATAGTGATAGTTGATCTCAATATGCTTCGACTTGTCATGGAACACTGGGTTCTCAGACAACTTCACACAACTCTGGTTGTCATGGAATATACAAGTCACCTCTAACTGGAGATAAAACAAATCAGATAGTAGCTTCCTAATCCATACTGCCTCATAACTAGACGAACAAGATGCAACATACTTTGCTTCGACTATACTCAGTGCCACGCGGGACAACTTCCTGCTAAACCAAGAGATCATACATGATCCCATACTGAAGCAGCACCCCGAAGTGCTCTTCCTATTTGCGGCACTACCTGCCTAATCCGAATCAACATAACCCTGCAGGTTAAACTTTTGATTCAGGTCATATCTGAGCCCATAATCCACTGTACCCTTCGGGTACCTCAATATATGATTTGCAGCAACCAGGTGAACTTGTTTCGAATCCGTCAAGAACTAGCTCAATGTGTTCACAGCAAAGCACATGTCTGGTCTCGTGTTCATCAGGCACATCAATGACCCAATCATATGACAATACATTGTGGTATCAACTGAATCTGATGAAGCATCACAAAGTAGCTTCAAGTTCGATACCATGGGTGTGGCCATAGCCTTGCAGTCCATCATTCTGAATCTCTTCAGAATCTCCACTGCATACTTCCCTTGTCCAAGGAAGATCCCATCTGCATTCTGCCACACCTCCATGCCTAGGAAATAATGCATCATACCCAGGTCCTTGGATTTCCCACTTCAACCTTGTAGTAAAGCTTAGAATCTGCTTTACTCTTGGTAAATCCCAATCTCATCAGGAAATTATCCATCATGTCATACCATGTCCTGGGTTCCTGTTTCAATCCGTACAAGGCCTTCTTCAATTTGCACACATGAGTCTTCTTGTCGTGTGTCTCAAATCTGTGTGGTTGCTCCACGCACACTTCCTCCTCTACTACACCATTCAAGAACGATGTATTGACATCCATCTGGTGTACCTTCTATTTCATCACTGCAGCCAATGCAAGTACTGATCTGATGGAAGTGTATCTAGATACAGGTGCAAATGTCTCCTCATAATCTATGCCTTCCTTCTGGGAGAACCCACATGCCAAAAACCTTTCCTTGTGTTTCTCTATGTTGTCATCTGCAGTATGCTTGATCTTGTATATCCACTTGGAAGTCACAACAGACTTCCCTTCTGGTATCGGAACTACATCCTAGACATCATTCTTCATGATCGACTAGTACTGCTCGATCATGGCATCCTTCCATTCTTTCTTCTTTGTTGCTTCCTCATAGTTGGAAGGTTCTTTGTCGATGATGTCACATAGCAGGGCTACATAACTGGATTATGGCCTAGTTCTCTTATTTTCTCTATGCATCCCCTTTGGAGCGTCATACTTCTCTGCATCTTGAATTTCCTCTTGTACCCATGTTGGTTTCCTCTTGTGGGAGTTCTTCTCACGAGGTGGATCTACAAGTTCTTGTCATTCTTTTATTTTCTAGTCTTCGTGATCTTCTGGAATTGCTTCTTCCATCACTGAATCTCGAATCCTGGGAACTTTAGGTTCTTCAATATCTTCAATAGGTAGTTTTCTTGATCTTCATTGCTTATTCTTTGAAAAAAATCTCTCTTGTAGGTGATGGTACACGATATTTCCTATAAGATAAGTTCAATTGCATGATTAGAAACATCTCATACTTTTCAGAACAAATTCTTATGCATAAATACATAGGTCATGCAATCATGCAATTATCTTATCCAATGCTTTAATACAACATTCATCCATATCCCGTAACTTTCTAGATGCCTTCCATCTCTACCAGAACATTGTTAAGAGTGTGCACTACTCCCAACATGTCAGCAAAAAGGTTTCATCCTAGATAAGTAGCAATGGAATGTTGTACAATACCATAGGCCACTTACCCGTTACTTGCATTTTAGTAGTATTCTGTCTTTTTTAACATGCATAATACACATCCTAACTCTAGGACCATAAGTATGTACACGACTAAACAATATCATTCAAATAATTAGGTATACAAGAAATGATCATTCAAATACTTATCTTTGTTTGGTTTTTGGGTGGACTCCCTCTTGATCTTTGCTTCCTTGCGGTAACTATTGGAGTCTCTGACAGTGTGCTCCCTCTTGATCTTTGTTCATCATAATACATATTCTTCATCACTTGAATAATCATATATTTCTTCTTCTCTGGTTCTTTTTATTTGCACATCCTTTGCAGACGCCTTCATGATTCGACTAGATTTATGGAATTCCTTCAACCTCTTTGCTTGCAATGGGTAGTGCCCTATAGAGCACATGTGCAAGCCTTATATTCCATAGTTCACTTGGCTCCATGGAGTCATGGACCAAGTCTTGTTCAGGTTGGCCCTTCAATTTGTACAAACCTCCCTCTTTCTCTCCAATCACAATTGCATCATCTATAGTTTTTCCCTTTGGCCACATTACGACTTGGCCATCAATAAATGCAACCCTTATACCTTTTTCATCCAATGCCGATATGGAGACAAGGTTCTTCTTGAGTCTTGGAACATATAGGACATCCTTCATCTTCAGAGACTTTCTAGAGTATATCTTGTATGAAGCTTCTCCACTTCCTTTTATGGGATTATTGGTAGTCATCCCCAAGTTTCACCTTGTGAGGTGACTCATGTTCAGACAGGTTCATGAAGGATTCTTTATATCCTATCATATGCTTGGAAGCCCCACTATCTACAAGCCAATCATTACTTCTGTGTGTGAAAGTGCCCGTGACTGTTGATATCAGGACATACTCTTCGTCACTTGAAAATTCATCACCTTCTTCTCTGGCTCTCTTCCTTGGAGGTTCATCATCTTATGCAGTGTGTGCATGGTGCCTTTTCTTGTTGGTCTTCTTCTTGTTGGAGCCACTTCTATTTCTGGGACAATATTTGGAGTAGTGTCCCTTCTCATCGCATGTATAACATCTAACAATAGATAGATCTCTCTTGAATCTTCTAGGGTGGTTCCTATGGTGGTGGCTCTCCTTCTTGCTGTGGTGGTGCTCCCTCTTTTTGTTATTCCTCCTGGAGTGTGCTATGAGAGCTTGATTGTCGTTTGCTCCCATCTTCTATTCTCGAGCTACAAGTCAAGCTTCTTCTTGTGAGCATTCCTCCCACAACCTACTGAATGTGATTAACTTCTTTCTTGAACAAATCCCTTGAATGAAAGAGTCCCATGATCTAGGGATACCATTCAAGGTGGTCATCACAATTTCTCCATCTTCTACATTTTCTCCTACAGCTTCAAGTTGTTCCTTGATTTGAGAGACCCTTGTAAAGTAGGATTGCATGGTCTCTACATTTTTTATCTTCACATTCTTCAACTAGTTCCGCAAGGTCATCTTCCAATTTATATTATTCCCTTCAAATAGCTTGGTCAAGGAATCAAGCATCTCTTTAGGTGTCTTCAAGGATGACACATGTGGGATGAGATGATCCTTAATAGAATAAGCAATGATCCTCTTAGCCTAAACCAAGTTCTTCTTATGTAAGGCTTTAGCCTCATCTCCCTCTGGAACTGGAACTTCTTCATTCACATATGTGTCCAATTCATTCTCTTCAAGAACAAGTGTAATCCTATACTTCTATGCTTGGAAGTTATCAGCCCCTTCAAGTTTGTACTCAAGCTTGGTGTGGTGAGACATCTTTAATGAGTACTTCAAATAGAAATAGAAAAGCTTTTAGGTCTTACCACTTGATTTGCTGAAACTGGTTCTGGAGCTGGCTAGGGTTTGTTAGAGAAACCCTAAATTTTCAAACTTGGAGTTTGAAACTTTTGTCTAGACAGATAGATTCCCTTGATTGAGGCGAGTGTGCTGGTACACTTGGTTTATGAAGATTCCAAAAATTCACCCTTGAAAATTTACTTGCGAAATTTTGATATGTAGTTTCTGGTCTTTTCTGGTTTTTCTGGTCCAGAGTCAAACTAGGGTTTGACTTTATGGGAGTTTCACCCACTCAAAAACTTCGATCTTGGTCTCTAAATTTTGATTTTGAGGACGCGCACTTCCCTATGCTGATTGCACCCCAAAATTCCAATTCTGTGAAAAACCCTAATTTTCAACAGTAGTGATGGGCCAAAAAGTGAAAATGCTCAGAATCAACTTCTTCTTCAACAGAAATATGCGCCCTTCTTAGGCAAGTTATCCTAGCCTCCTTTTGTTGATGATCTGTGGAGAGAAGTCCAAAAAATAAGAATCCCTAGCTTCCGCAGCTGCATAGTGTCTTCTTCTCAGGTTAGATCTAATACCATGTTAAATTTTCAACTTTTAATCAATACTTATTTAGGATCTTACTGAGAGAATAACAAGCATAGCATAAACACAAGAGACACAAATATTTTCCTTAGGGAAACCATAAAGGAGAAAACCCCGCAACTTCCTCAGAGATAGAATGATCACCAATACAATATCACAAAAGTAAAACCCAAAAATAGAGATGGTCTTCAGTAACTTCTCTCTTCTCCACTTGTGCGAACTTCTCCCCTCTCTCACTAATGCAAACTTGAGTGTCTGAGTGAATGGATAAATGAGAGATACTACCTCTCTATTTATACATTCACTTCCACTTTAACCCTTTCACTTGACAGGTCGGCCCCTAACTAAATCTGACTGGGCCGACTCCTCTAGGGGACTTAAAAACCCCATTCCATTTGACTCTGGGGGGGACTATTTCCCCGACTTACATAGGAGGATTTACCTCAATGACTTTACATGACCAAATGTAATAATGGCATCCCCGATTGGAGAAATAAACATCTCCATTGGAGATACAAATAAAATACAATATAAAATACAAGTGAATATCTTCCGAAATTACAATTACATTAATATTAATATGTTTACAGAGTTTCAGTTTTACAAAATCTTAAAACCATGCAAGCTTTAAAACCATGCGATTTTCTCAGTTTACAGGGTTTCAAAACCATGAGAGTTTCAAATTATTTTTTTCCCAATTTTACTGAGTTTTAAAACCATGCGAGCTTTAAAAGCATGCAACCCTATTTTTAAATGATATTACATTCGGTGAAATTACTCTTTAACCTTAAAATAAAATAAAAACTTAATGCAAAGCCATGTGATTTTCAAGCAGTAGTCATTTTTAAACCGTTATTTCCCCAAAATGAAATCATGTATGCAAATTTTGAAATGATATTACAATCAACGAAATTACAATTCAACCTACAAAATTTAATGCAAAGGTGGTTTCAGCCTTAGGCTTTGAGGTTGACAGAGTTTGAGGTTATCACTAATATTTTTTTTAATAATAGTGATAAATCTCAATCCACATAATACTTTACCACGAAATCATACCAGTTCTCAGGCGAATGCACATTGCATAGAAAAATACGCATACCTATCCAAGGCTGCTTAATACTTATACATCACAAAGAAAATGACCTTCCTACGATGGCATTATAGATGGTATATGTGCACTAATATCTTCTTTTTTACATTAATTTAATATGAGTTTCTCAAGGTACTAATATCTTTTTACATTAATTCAATATGAGTTTCTCACAGCACTAATATCATATTCCAATTATGTTAAAAGTCAATGAATTTTGAAAATGTGAATATCCAATTTCGTTAATGTTGAATTTCTTTAGAATAAGTGTTAATTTTTCATTAATGTTGAATTTATTTAGAATAAGTATTGCCTTAGTCTTATTAAATCCCCATTTCAAGGGATATTTTATCAAACTCTAACCAACCAATTGTCTCAAAATTCGTTAAGAACTAGTTATTAATCCCTATAATCCCTTCTTTTGTATATACATTATCAAGTCTATTCACCAACCGAGTATCTCCAAAGTCTTTAGAAATGAGTATCATCTCGCTAAAAAATGACTTGCATTTTGAAACATGTGCATCATTTGTAGATATTGTGATGTAATTAATAGTATTGGATATTAATAACATTAGGATGACACAAATTGAGAAGAGTTGTAGGAGATAGATGGATGGTAGACCTAACACGTAAGTTCTAACGACCCTCCCTGCCTTGAATTGCAGTAACTCATGGATCCAAAATGAAGAAGGAAGGCACCTACCCTGCCTGAGGCTGGTACTCCGGTAGAGAAAGCTATTTTATGCTCCTTGGGTGAAGTATCAAGTATGCTCAAGGAATGGGTAATAGGTAAAAGTCATAATCAAAACATGGGCCAAAACCTAAACCAAAGCCAAGATAGGGAACTTGAGCATAAATAGAAACAAGACCGTGATCGGTCATCCTCCTCGAAAGAAGGAAAGGCACCGCTTGATATCATGAAGGAAAATCACAAATCAAACGAGCCCTTAGTTTTAAGAATTATACCAATAGTGAGAAGGAACAGATAGCTATGAGCCTTCTAAAGGAGGATGTGTTGTTATGGTGGGTAAATGAGGAGTGTAAACTTCACATAGGGCCATCACAAGCCACTTGGGATCTCTTTGAAGAATCCTTTAGGACTTGTTTCTTGTCTGATGACTATAAGCGCCAGCAGAGGGCAACTTTCCATGCGGTACAACAGAGGGGGAGATCCATAGTAGAATATGAAGCAGAATTCTATTGTCTAGTGCACCACATTGACTACATGGCGGACGATAGTAGGAAAGATGAGAGATTCCTACATGGGTTGGACTTGGATATTCGTACAGAAGTAGCCATGTGGAAACCCACTACCATGGCTCAGACCTCCAGCATAGCTAGGCAGGTAAAGAAGAAGATTGACATGGAAAAACAAGCTCAAGCACAGGCACACTGGGGGATATTTGTACCTTATAGTGCAAGGCAAGTTGGAGGTGAAGATTAAACTATCGAGGAGGTCACTCTAGGATGGCCAGAGTGGCAATTATTTCAGCTTCCACCACCCCTTCAGAAACCCCTCGTGGTGGGGGGGAAATATTCGACCCATGGAAGGGGAAAGGCAATAACCAAGGAAGAATTAAAGGTGGTCGGGGAAGCTCAAACTACGTAGCTCCGGTAGGCATTAAATTTTTTGAATGTCAGGGTCCCCATTACAAACGATATTTCCCAAAAAAATTGGTAAGGGAAGGAAAAAACAGGGCAGAAACTCAAGGAGGTTAGTCGCAAGGTCAACACCGAATTTAAGTTACGGTCAACCATCACCAAGCAGAGCACCAAGCTATAGTGATGGAGTCTCTAGGTATCATAAAAAAAAATCTGTTGACTATTCACATAGACCCAGGGGCTACTGATAGCTTCATTTCTCCTTCCACACTGCAAAAATGTGGGTTGGCATCTCGAGCTCAAACAGATTTAGACCAGGTAGAGATGGCTGCAGGAAGAAAATAGCCAGTAGGACTTTTGGTAAAGAATTGTATAGTTAAAATAGGGAACGTCTGTACTAAGATGATTTTGTATAGCACTACCCGAGGGGCTTATGACATAATAGTGGGAATGGATTGGCTGGAATCTCACCGATCCTTGGTGTATTTCTATGAGAAGAAGGTATTTTGCATCGATGACCTCGGCAAACCAGCAGTGATTGAAGGGATTAAATGCGATGTTTCCTTACGTCTCATCGTAGTAGCCAAGGTAAAGAAGTGTTTAAGGAAAGGATCCAGAATCTATACCGTAGAAGCTGTTGACATCATCCCAAGCCAAAAATTGGAAACTCACCCAATCCTCTATGAATTTGTAGATGTGTTCCCTCAAAACTACCCAGATTACCCCCTATTCGAGAATTTGACTTCACCATTTCCTTAAAACTCAGTACCGAACCCCTATCCAAGACACCTTATCGGATGAGTGTGTCAGAACTCAATGAATAAAGTATTCAAATCAAGGAACTCATCGATCAGGGAATGAATCAGCCTGATGTTTCACCTTGGGGGGCACCAGTCATTTTTTTCAAGAAGAAGGATGGCACCCTTCGTTTGTGCATTGATTATCAGGATTTGAACAAAGCGACCATCAAAAATCGTTATCCCATGCCTCGCATCGATGAATTGTTTGACTAACTGAGAGGTGCATCAATATTCTCCAAGATCGAACTTTGATCAAGATATCATCAATTAAGGATCAAGGAAGAAGACATTCCAAAAAAAACTTTTCGTACTAGGTTCGACCACTATGAATTTGTGGTCGTACCCTTTGGATTATCGAATGCAACAAGAACATTCATGAATTTAATGAACAATGTGTTCTGGAAATATCTGGATCACTTTGTACAAGTGTTCCTTGATGACATTTTGATCTACTACTCCCGCAATGAACGGGGGCACCAAGAGCACTTAAGACTCGTGCTTCAATGCCTTAGAGAACATAAACTATTCGGGAAGTTGTCCAAATGCTCCTTCTTCCAGAAAGAGATCCAGTATATAGGGCACATAATTAGTGGCGATGGAATCTCAGTAGACCTAGGGAATATTGATGCTATATTAAGTTGGCCGACCCCTAGAAATTCCAAGTAAGTTCGCATCTTTATGGGATTGGCAGGATATTATAGGAGGTTCGTAGAAGGGTTCTCTAAAATCGCAGGACCTATCACCACCTTACAAAAAAATGCGGTCAAATTTGAATGGAAAAGTAAATGCGAAGAAGCCTTTAATGAGCTGAAGAAACGTCTAACCAGTGCCCCAATCCTCAAGGTTCCGAACATGAATAAGGATTTTGTGGTTTGCACAGATGCATCAGGAGAAGGTTTAGGCGCAGTCTTAATGCAAGAAGAGGGAGTCATCGCCTATGCATCCCGAAGACTCAAAATCCATGAGATCAATTATTCCACTCACGATCTAGAATTAGCTGCGGTGGTGATGGCTCTCAAGTTGTGTAGGCATTACTTAGTGGGATGCCAATTCGAGTTAAAAACATATCATCGAATCCTTGAATACATATTCACCCAAAAGAATCTTAATGCACACCAAATATGTTGGAGTGAACTGTTTAGTGAGTATGACTTTAAAATCTCCTTTATAAAGGGGAATGTGAACAAGGTAGCGAATGCGCTAAGTAGAAGACCTCGTATACATGCTTTGGTATCAGCCATAACGGATCTTAAGGATAAGATTAAAATCCATCTAGTAAATGACCCTTGGTACCATCAAATTCTAGCTGCACAGTCAACCTCCCCAAGGTTTGAAGGGTACACATTGGAAGGCGATGGACTCCTTAGATTCAGAGAAAATGTGTATGTACCAACCACTGGGGAAGTTTGAAGGCTAGTAATGGATGAAGCACATCGAGCACCATACTCAAACCAACTAATTAATTATTCCAAAGTGCATATTTCGTAATTTAATTAATTAAATGCCTCCAAACCAAACTTAATCCCTTGGCACAATTTAATTCTTTTCCTAGTACTATTGGCATCATTAATTAAATATTTTAATGCTTATGTCCTAGTGACATAGACCTTGTCAAAATTTGGGGACATGACAGTCCTCCCTCTCAAAAATTTGCTTTTTCTTAAGAAAAATATCCCAAGAGGTCGATCATGCTTTTGTTGCACTACTCTGATCATAATCATATCTCCAAACAAAATCTCCACTATATCTGTAACTGAACATGCCTACTTTTATCCAAGTGAAGCAACTGGAAAGTGTGCCAAGATCCCATATAAATATCAGAAATGCAAAGATACCACTATTATGAAAACTATAAGTCCATCCACAGAGGTGTTCCCCATGTAGGAAACTGAAACCAAGTGCAACATAGATGAACTGATGTAAAAGAGGGTTGGCTTTCTCCATCATGTCAATATGCAAACAACTTCTACCAAGAAAAGCAATGCCGGGATCACATTGCTTGCACGGCAGTTCCATGGATCGAAATACCATCCAACAAAATCTATTAGGAAAAATAATGCCTGGATCCCATTGCTTCAATTACAAGTTTCCAAGTAGCAGTGTCATGTGTGGAAAATTGTCATCCCATGGAATACCAGGATCCCACTAATCATACTGCATCTCACCAAACATTAGTAACAAGAAAAAATCATCATCATGTGAAATGCTAGGAAGGATGGAAACATCATACCACCACATTGGAAAATCATCCTTTCCAATGCAACCCTCAAACTATGAGGGCCCCTCAATCAAGATATGCAACTCTCCATGGTAAGACCCAATCAAGGAAATACTATGCTCCACCAAATATGCCTCCAAAGAGTGAGGCCAAACCTCATCAATTCTTTCCACTCCAATAAGAAATTTCTCATGTGCCCAATGCACACAAGAATAAAAAAAAGTCATCACTATAGCTCAAATGACAAGGGTGTAAGTCCCTTATCCAATTATGAGAAAGATAGGCATCATACAAACACCAAAAATGCCTCATCAACTGCTCACCAGTAAAATATGATGAATACAATGAAAAACCACAAGTGAAAGTAGAACCAATACCCTTAGGGGTATATATCTCCAATGAAGTAATCCCATGGCTCAACTCTCTACCACGGTATCCAAAAGACAAACATGTATTATCCCAATGACTCAACTCTCTGCCACTGGTTCCACTCAAGTGGAAAGAACATGTGATGCATACTTCCATCAAGTATTTACTCATCCAATCAGTGGATGAACAAACACTCACTAAATCATGTCCAAGTAAGGATCTTGTGGCATCTCCAAGTGCATATCTCCAATAGCTCACCAACTTCCTTTGGTAGCTCATTTGTTTAGTTGTATTCCACCTACCATGTGCATAAATTTTTCTGCGAGGAGACTCCATGTGGAACATGTAATCTTCCACCCAATCCATGTGTGGATGAATGGTATCTAATGGAAGCAATATATACCTATGCTGCTGATCACAAAACATATCAATGTCAAAGGCATTAAAAATTTTACACAGAAAAAAAATTACCTGTTGGAGTCTTCAACTTTGTGGTGCATCTATCCATAGATGGATAGAACTCTCTGCTACTTGATTCCAAGGATATGAAATCAAGCTCATGGTTGCCGGGAGGAATATGAGCCTTTGCTAAACCCCATGGATTGACCATCAAGTCATCCAAAATGATTGTGGGAGCCTCCTACTCCTCTTGGGGTACTGTCAAGAAAAATCCTCTCACCCAATTCTCATCTTCAAGTGATATGACTGAAACAAAAGTGTGGTGTGAAAGAGAATGAATCAAATATTTGCAACAATTATCCACCAAGCATGTGGATCTATGTACCTCATTATAATGGGTTGATCCATCAAATGTGAGACACCAACGCACCAAAAGGGATGGTTGCTTTCCGCCCCCAAAAGGGTTTTGGATTTGGAGGCGGTCTTTCCAAAACCGCCCCTAATAGCACCAACGCTAAAAGTTTTCACTTTTAGGGGCGGTTCTGGATGAGATCAAAACCGACCCCAAAAGTGATTTTTGGCGGCGGTTGATACCCACCCCCAAAAGTGAATTTTGGGGGCGGTTCTACCCCCCTCCCCTCCCCTCCAAAAAAAGTTACTTTTGGACTGTTGGCGGCGGTTGCCTTCCACCTCCAAAGCTTACTTTTGGAGGCGGTTTGGAGGCAAACTTTAGAAAACCACCCCTAATAACACCGACACTAAAAGGTTTGACTTCTAGGGGCAGTTATGGAAGAGATCAAAACTGCCCCTAAAGTGACTGTTGGCGGCGGTTCTAAATTCCCGCAAAAGTGAGTTTTAAGGGCAGATATAAACCCCCTCGTAGGTACCTATGGGAGCGGTTTTGAACTGCTGTTAAAAGTCTTTATGAAAAACCTTTGGGGGAAGGTTTAAACCCCCCTTGTAGGTACCTTTGGAGGCGGTTCACAACCCCCCCTAAAACGCTTTACAAACATTTGGTGTGGTTATAAACCCCCTTCGTAGGTGCCTACGGAGGCGGTTCAAAACCCCCCCTAAAACTCTTTACAAACATTTGGGGAAGGTTATAAACCCCCCTCGTAGGTACCTACTGAGGCGGGTCAAAACCCCTGCTAAAACTCTTTACAAATCTTTGGGGGCGGTTCATAACCCCCCCTCGTAGGTACCTACAGAGGCGGTTCAAAACCCCCCCTAAAACTCTTTACAAACCTTTGGGGGCGGTTATGAACCCCCCTCGTAGTAACATATGAAGTCAGTTTAGAACCCTCCTCGTAGCCATAATAAATCATAATAAAATATATTTTATTTAAAACATCAATATTGCAATATCATTAGGGCACTAAGGAATCGAACCTTCAACCTCTTGCTTGTAAAGCAAGCGCTCTACCATTGAGCTAGAACCATTTAAGAATTGGGGAAAGGGGCAATATTAACACCAAGATTGCATCATTTGTAATTCTAAGAAAAGACTAATAATCCCAACATTGTTTCTGACTCGAGATACCTAAGAAAGTAGTCTGAATGGCTTTGACCTTATAAGTTGGATGAACTTGAAAGGTTTCATATGCAGCATTGATTCAATAAAGGAAACGGTAATACATAAACGTTTTGCAGGACAAAGTTGGAATTCAAGTTCATACACATACTCATAAAGTGAACATCTATCTAGAATTTCAAGTATTCATGGATAAAAACGAGCATCTTTTCTAATGGTTGCTTGATGGATCCATGTAAGAGTAGCCTTCTCTTAAAATTTATGTCAATAGATCAATGGATTCTACAATTATAACATATTTAGACCCAACTCAATCGAGTCTGGTGATATAAATAGCATTCAACTATAGGATGGAGAAATACAAAGATTAAAAATTGCATAGCACGGATAAATCTATAAGATTTTCTAAGATAAACAACTCGTAATAATGCATTTATAGATATAGAATACCTGCAACTGATCTAATCGCAAATGAACACCACCATCACTCAAAAGGCCAATGAGATGAAGTGTGCCATTTTCAAAGGACTCCTTAATGTATTTAAACCCTACTCCCTCGTATATTCTGCTAGAGGCAAGAGCATAATCCACTAACTTTGCTCTGCACCCAAAGTCAAAATCAAAGTTAATATGTTTCCCATTCTAAAAGCTGTAGCACAAATAAATAGTAGAAATATCCTTTCAGTTACCATTTATACAATTATAAAGTACATCTTATACAAATATCATATGATATCACCCCAATTTGTGAGGTGGTCAATAAATTAACTATTACACAACCATGATTTCAACAAAATGTTAATGCTTACCAAATCTTAATAATGCAGGGAAAAATACCCAATGTATAGGATTCTCATAAGTCACTTTGAATGCAGAAATGATCCACATGCAAGATATACCTCCTTCACTCTAATCCTTGACAGTTTTCATCAATAATTTTCCAAAATTAAAAAAACCACAATAAGCAAAAATAAAATGAGCTGCTTGTTTACCATACTGGAAAATAACTGATATCAAGCATAGTAAGTCATAGAGGATAGTAGAGTCGAATAAGGACTTTGTTCCTTCTTTGAAGGATCTGGAAAACAGAGTAAGAGTTATATTTAATCCAGTTGAGTCCTTTAGATGGATAGCTTAGCTTTGGATTAAATAGCTTGTTAGCTCGCAAAAGCTTTTAGGTAGCTTAGTCGAGCTTAGTGAGCTCGAGGAAGGTTCGATCAAGAGGAACAAGCTCAGAGTTTTGACTCTTGGAGCTTACACAGAGAGAGAGGTCTTTGTTTGTAATGATCGATCCATTGTATTTAGGTTCAAATAAAGGAACATTGTGAAATAAGATCGTATGCCTGTATTTTTTGCTTAATTGAGTTTATTGATTGAGTGTGGAAGCAATTTCCCATTTGAATCATATCTTGTGACCACATTGACTGAAGAAATGTCTTGAGTATTGAAATTTACACAAAGTAGTCAATGGGATTTCTAAATACATTACGTAAAATTCTTTAATTGTGGTCAAGGCAGGTTCAGGAGACCTATAGGTGATACTCCCAATGCCTAAAAGGAAACTTATAGGTGATACTCCCAAATAATGTTGAAATTGTATTGATAATAAGGATCTATACCTCTTAATCCCGGCCCGACCAGCTACGGGTGTGTTCTTAGGGATACAGAAGGGTAATGGTCAGGTTCAAAATTGGCCATCTAGGGCATGAGACTAATAATGCAGCTGAGTTGGAAGGTCATCTTCAGGGAATCCAGCTGGCTTGCACCCATAATTGTACTCCCCTTGTTGTGGAGGGCAAGCTGGATAATTTAGTGTCTCTGCTATCTCTGGGGCTAGCAATTTCTTTCTCCCATGTTAAGCGCAATGGGAACAAGCTGGCGGACCTGCTCGCTAACCTTGGGGCAGTGAATCACTTGGACCTAAGCACCCAAACGT
The DNA here is from genome assembly GCA_027924585.1 of Larix kaempferi. NCBI lineage: Eukaryota > Viridiplantae > Streptophyta > Pinopsida > Pinales > Pinaceae > Larix > Larix kaempferi. The sequence continues at coordinate 1,790,051 of BSBM01000841.1, forward strand.
GGGAAAACCTGCCAAATTCGGATATTCTTTCCTGCGATATGATGAGTTACCATGCTGATGATGGAGGGCGACATCAGGCGGAGGATCATACTACCACATGATCCATTCCTCCCTCATTCTTTCACCCTTCTTTTAAAATATGATCGATGAGCAGTCTTTTCATCCCTTTCCCGTGGAGTTTATTGTCTTCTCACTAACTCAGAAAGGTACTTCTACCATGATTACAGGAGGGAAGGATTTAAGTGAAGCACGATTTGCCATTAATGGACAGTGTGAAAGGTCACCACCTTCAGTTGCAGTACGATTTTCCATTAATGGATTGTGTGAAAGATCACCACCTTCAGTTGTAGTACAATTTTCCATTAATGGATAGTGGGTAGACATGAACGTAGAGTTCAGAGATTTAGTTGCATGCACCGTCGTTGTTTTCTTGTTAGATAGTATGGGTGATCATGGTAATTGGGATAGACGCAGTTCCACTGCAGGCTGGCGTCATTATCGGATGGGCGAGACTTCTCAGGGTGAATCCGGTGGGAATTTCTCTCGTGCCCAGCAAAAGGCCCATTGGGAATCCAGTGCCTTTGTTTGGGATGGTCCCCCGGATCTCTAGAAAGAGATTTACACTATGGAATGAAAACTTTGGAACCATCTTTATAAGGCGACTTTGGATGCGGAACGTCGTCAGACTGCAAATTGGGTTATGGATCCAAGAAGCACCATGGGTCGTTTTAGCCTGTATGAGCGCACCATTGCGCTCTATTGGGTAATTAAAAATCTCATGGGTTATGCTCTCTGGGATAGGATCAAGCATCCGTTTGTAAATGATATGCTCAGCTATGAAAGAAGCAATTTGGAGGAAACCAGGGCCGTCCACCGTAACCTAGATTTTCTACTTTAGGCTATGTAGCTTCAACTTGCTCCTGCACAACCGGCGGATTCTGTGGTTCCTCCTCCTGGGTGCTGTCCTGATTTCCCCTACATTCTATTCTAGGCTGGCGTGGGGATGTTTAGTGTCTGGTTTGTTGGGTGTCGGTTTATCATCTATTATGTATGTTTTCTAATCTATCGACTGCTTATGGTAAAGAAGTTCAATAGTGTGGGGATTTGGTTTTCATTTCTATTTCATGATGTTTTATTGTGTAAAGGAGTGATAATGGGAGTCAAAAGGCCTGCATGCATGTGTTTTGTTTTAGTTTTGCAGTATCTGCAGTATTCGTCTCTGTAGTATGTATGGTCAGGCGAAGTCCTCTTCTGAGGTGATTTTGTTCAGTCAGGTGACTCAGTGTGATGGCAGGGTTATGACCTTTTTGGGTTCAGTTGTAAATCTTTCTCTTTTAATATAAATTTCTCTCTTCTTAGTTCCAAAAAAGAAATAAGGATCTATACCTCAAAGTTCAGCTCTAATGCCAATAACGTCAGATGATCTTGTCATCCTCTATGCTTTACACAAATATTTCACACAAATTAGTTGTTACACCATTAGTCTGGTATACTTATGGTTGTAATAAATGTGTTGCAATTAAATTTGTTGTAATCAAATACTTTCAATATTGTTCATTACATTACCCGCCCATTCTCAATAGCTATCCCGCAATCAACTTTTTTCCTTCAACAAATGTGCAACAAAATCAATTCATAAAAAAGACAAGTACAACTGTACTTAAAATGAAGAAATCAACACGTTATAATCAATGAAACGACAATAAGTTATCTAATTGACAAATTCGTTATGGTGATAACTTCCAAATATGCATTAGAGAACGATAAAAATTGTCATTAAATTGCTTTTCATTGTGAAGACCTGCATATATCATGACAAAATGGTATTTTCATATAAGCGATTGATAGATATGTAAAAAAATGCATAACATATATGGAATTCTAAAAAAACAAAATGAAAATGCCTGAATGAGCTTCTCTTGGTTTCAAGAATATCTTATTCTCCACTAAACAGGGCCAACCACATGAAGGTTGAAGCTCATATGGCCCCTTCCCCCCCTCACATCACTCTCAATTCCCCACACCCAATCTATATACTATAAAAATAAATGAAAGCTACATAACACAATAAAACAGATAAGATCCATGCATAAACAGTAGCAAAACAAAAAACATATGCATGAAAGGTAATTCCAAGTAATAATCTAAGAAATAAATTTTCACAGATACAACTTAAATGAGAACTGATGTATGACTATGTGTTCATCACCATGTGTAATTTCTTGAGGAAAATCATGCATCTCTGTTGTGTGGCATTTCTTGGTCTTGTCAAATATATAGTCATGAGTAGGAACTCTCTCTCCATGGAAAAACCAAGTTTTATATGAACTTATTATACCATGAATCATCAAGTGGTCTTGTACTTCCTCAAACGTCAATACTGCAACATTGAAACATTTTTTACAAGGGCATCTTGTGGTGTTATTATCCTCTAAATGTTTTTTTGCAAACTTTGAATTCTTCAACCCTGACTTGATATTCCTTTGACATCCTACATAGAATCAATTTGCACATCACGTAAGAAAAAACCACTACAAATTACAATGAAGACATATGTTATAAAATATCATATTGAAGAATCAAATTTAAAATGTATACCTCATTTTCAAATTTGTCCAATCCCTTTTTTGGCCATTTGAAAATAAAACAACCCAATTTCTCGAATTTTCTCCTCAAGAGTTGGCCTCTCAACTTCATTCCAATATACGGTTACAAATATTCATGTAGTACACCCATATGCTTTCCAAAATAGCCTTTACCAGCACATGACAACCATATATTACACCATACAAGCTTCCACCTTATAATAACCAAATCCAAACATCAATTACATAATATTTTGGTTTTAACTTAGAGCCGAGATAAGAATTTTGGGGAAGCTACAGTCTTGATGCTGATCGGAGGATTAAGTATAAACGAATGTATCTGCAGTGCTGATTAATGCCTATAGGCAGTTTAGATCAAATGCGAGGGAGATCAACGGTCATGAGCCTCCTTCGCAGAAAAAGTTGAAGCTCTTTTAAATGCTAGCGAGGTGCTATCCTGCGGGTAGGTCAAGGAAGATCGAGGTCGAAAGGCTTAGATCAACGGTCAAAAAATTGTTCACAATTTAAACATGCGCGAAAAGGGTTATGATTCAAATCCGTGAACTTTTGATAAATTTCAGCATCTCCCAATGGTGCAGATCTAGTGAGATGAAGATCGATGGCTCAGGATTAGTTCGCGGATATGACTTGCATGTGAAATCAAAAGACCCAAAATTCATGAACTCGGTAAAGGGCGTATCCTGGGATGGTCAAGATCTAGGAGGAGAGCGGATCAACGGTTGAAATTTTTTTTGCAGATTAAAGGTGTTGTCGACTTGATATGTGGTGGGGTTGGAAGCCACGGAGGACGATGCAAGTAAAGGTCAAGGAGATCTACGGATGAGAGTTGATCGTATGGATATACGGATGATGTGACTCCGTCGTTGTCATAGCTATAAGGGTGATATGGCATGTTTATATTATAAAATGCCCGTCTGCACGAAGATTCGCATCCCAGTTGACTTGTGTGCATTGGAAAGCGAAAGGAGCGGATTGTTCAGAGCCAACCAGCCAACCAGAGACCTAGAAGCTCCACCTAGTTGTTAATCGACCAGGTAGGCCATCCCCCTCCACCCTAAACTATTTAAATGGTCGGACCCATGGTATCCCTAGGCTTTGAGCCTCTAAAGATAATTGACCTATTAGAGGATGAAGACTGTGAGGTTTACGATCCCATGCTGATAAATAGCACCATAGAAACTGCCAAAGAAAGATTGGAGGTCATAAGGGCTAGACAAGTGGATGTCCATAAGATTTATCAATCCTTTTTGCATTTGTTTACAACCATCCAAACCCCTAGTTCCCCTGAATTTGTAGACTGGTGTGTTGGCCATTACTCCTCAGACCAAAGAGCAATCATGGATGCCTCAAAATATAAAATCTTGTGCTATGTAGATGCCCCTACTATTAGGAAAGCTTTGGCTATTCCAGAAGAATTATGCCAAAAATCCCAAAGTTACAGAATGGAAACCCTGATCCAACATTTCCGTCAAGCCCCAGATGACTTCAAACACAGCTTTTATCATGCTTCCCTTCTACCAAATACCTCCTCTCAGGGCGCACCTTTTCCTGGTGAGGCCAGCCTTTTTAGGGAAGAGTCGAAGTGTGTTATCTCCATGTTGGCTCAGTTCCTACGTTTAGACAATGACCTATACATAACCAAGCCCCTGATAAGTTTGATGTTTGTTCTAAGCACTTGTCCTATCGAGCCAACAGGCCCAAATTCGCTTACCCAATGTGCATGCCTAAAGTTTGATGAAGCCTTGGAAGACAACATCCACTCCCAGCTCATAGAATTCCCTAAGACAAGAAATTTCAAGTTCCAGTCTTGTTAAAAATGTTCCTGGCAGCTAATGAAGAAAACCTGCAAGCTCCAAAGCTGCAGTTGACTAAGGAGATGTATTCAAACTACAAAATCTTCATGAATGATCTTATGGCAGAGATATATTTCATCTTTTTTCCAGAAGAGACTGCCTAGGGTACTTCCTGAGATGAAATACCTACTGCAACCATCCATGGAGAAGAGGGTTTGGGATTGGTTCCTGCTATAGCATGGGACTGTGATTAGAGTTTATGGCTACTCCCATGCCCCCTATGTGCTACTACCTTCCTAACCCCCTGAGTACTCACATTGGAATTTATAAGACAAAAATTGAAGGTGGAGTGTGAACATTTCTTGGATGACAGGAAGTCTTCGGACATTAGATTTCCATGGACATTGGGATCCTTCATTGTCAAAAACAAAACAACTCTCCCAGCTATTGAGCGAATGATGGGTGATTTGGGATTCCCATCCAAAGCGGCCATAAACTATGATCCTCACCAGATTATCTCAGAAAGAAGGAAGGAAAGTAACAAGAAAGGATATGAGCACTTCGAACTGACAGGTCTAGTTGAGATGGAAAACTGGTTAGAATACATTGAAAAAGGCCAGTTGGAAGTAGACCCACCAGAAGATTCTTCATCTTTAGCATTAATTTTTCAAAGTAGCACATCAGCAGTGCCTGGTTCACCTAGTAAAACCCCAGCAATATCAGCAGCCATGTCCCTTACCATTCCTCCAGAAAAATCTATAAAGGAAGGGGGTAGTGAGCCCATGGATGTAGACAGTGATGCTGAGAGAGCCTCAAAGAGGAAAAAGGTTAAGTATCCTGAGCAACAATTAGTACAGGTACAAGAAAAGCAACCCAAGAAAAATCGAGTCATATCCTCGGTGCCATCCTTTGAGGTTAAGCAACATGTGTTCAACATAACACCTACTGGAACTACAACATCAAGCCTAAGCAGGGCTAAGTTACTGGAGGGATATGAGGAGAGCCCAGATACAATCTCAGAAGAAGCTAAACTGTATGCTGATGCAAGAAAAATGTCCAAGAAGGATGTAGCCTTGATGGAAAGCAAGAACCTTGCCCAGAATACCTTCAGTTTTGACTTAGCCACTAAGAGTAAGGCCACAGAACTAAAAGTAAATCTGGAAGACATCCTAGTACCTGATGTGATCAATCTACATAAGGAGACAAGTGAAGTCATCTATAACAAGTTGTTGAGGGCTGCCATAGAGTTATCAAAAGTGTAGGCCAGTAAAACCAAAGTGAAAAAGTAGTTGGCATTGGAAAAGGTGGAGAACAAGAGCCTGAAGGCACAAGTGAAAAAGTTCCAGGCTTCACTATTGGCCACTGAAATTCAAGAAGATAAAAGGGCTAGCATTCAGAACCTATTAGATGAAAAAGATCAATAAATTCTGTCACTCAAGAAGAAATTGAAGATTCCAGCTGCCCAACTCGTGAATGCACTAGAAATTGCAGAACTAGAAGAGGAAAAAGAAGAGTTGCAGGGTAAGTTGACTGATTGTAAAGCCAAGATAGTAGAGTTTGAAGAAAGAGATAAAAAGTGGCAAGTATATATGAAATTGATAATGGACAATGAGGAAGCTTTGAAGGTTAAAGTTGAAGGGCTTGAGAAAAAGTTGAAAGACAAAGAACAAGAGATAGAAGCTCCGTTGCACGGGAACGGCTCCCAGACTTTAGGAAACCCGTTCCAGAAGTTCCCGCATTCTAGGGAGCTTAGGAACGGGTATGAAACGTTCCAAAATGCATGGGAACGGTTTCGGGAGCTTGGGAACTTTTCGGGAGCTTCGAACATGAGATCTTGGGAGCTTGGGAACTTCAAATCGGTCGTTCCTCATTTCGGGAGCTTGCATGCGCTCCAGTTTTCCAGGGAACTCCCACACGCTCCTCGTAGAGCAGGAACTCCCAGCCGTTCCCAAACGTGTGGGGCCCAAAATTAATCACTCCCACCAAACATAATCTCTCCCGCCAAGCTTAATTGCTCCCCCCAAACACATAATTTTTTTATAAATGCAGAGTTCGGCAATGTAGATTTCGTGTGGAACGTCTGGCTTCCTCTGCGTCTGCGAGTGGGCTGTTTGTTTGAGAGTGAGGAACGTCTACATGCCTCTGTGTCTGCGAGTGAGTGAGAGTGAGTGCATCTACTGTGAGGGAATCAGAGTTGAGACTGAGCTCTGTCGAGCCGAGTTCTTGAGCCGAGCCGAGTTCCGTCCGTTCTTTGACTGAGCCGAGCCGAGTTCCCTTCTTTGAGTTGAGTCGAGCTCTATCTAAGCCAAGTTCCCTTCTTTGAGCCGAGCCGAGCTCTGTCGCGGCTGATCTGCTTCATCTGAGCTTTGCTCTGCTGTGAGAGAACCGAGTCACGTCTGGTGTGGGAGAGACGAGTACTGTTGTCGTTTGCTGGGACGTTGGCTGGGCCGTTTGCTGGGACAGCTCGGGCATCCCCTGCATGGTTCGTCGTTGGCTGTGACAACTCAAGCATCCCCTGCATGGTTCACCGTTGGCTGTGACAGCTCGGGATCGGGCTCGGGCAGGTAACGAAATCGAAAATTCAATTGTTTAGTTTATGTTTTAAATTTTAAATTTTATTATTCTCTAATCTATAGTTTATGTTTTAAATTTTATGTTATGTTTTAAATTTTATTTTATGTTTTATATTTTATTTAATGTTTTAAATTTTGTTTTATGTTTTAAATTTCATTTAATGTTTTAAATTTTATTTTATGTTTTAAATTTCATTTTATTATTCTTTAGTCTGTAAGTTTTAGACTTTTAATTTTAAATTATGTGTTAATTTTTAATGTTTTAAATTTTAATTTAAGTTTTAGTTTTAAACTTTAAACTTTTAAGTTTTATGTTTATGTTTTTAACTTTTAGTTTTAGTTTTAATTTTTTTAATTTTTAATTTTTAAGTTTTAGACTTTAGTTTAACAAATTAAATTACTATTTTTAATTTTAGTATCATTAAATTAGACTTTAATCATTAATTTAAAATAATGTTTAACTTTAGTTTAACAAATTAAATTACTAGTTTTAGACTTTAGTTTAACAAATTAAATTACTATTTTAGTTTTAATATTAACTTTTAAATTTTTATATTATTTTAATCTTAGTTTAATTTTAAATTAAACTTAGAATATTTAAATTTAAATTTATAAATTTTTTTATATGATAATTATAAATTTAATTTGTATTTTATAGCCATCACAATTTATTTTTAATTTTATCATATCAATGTTAATTAGTTATTAAGTTATTAACTTATTTAATTGAAATTTTCAATTTTGTAATTTTTTTCTTAGTTCTAATTATTAGACTACACTTTAGTTCATTTTATTCACAAAGGCAAATACATGCATCATTTTTTTGTGGCAAATACATATATCAATGATTTAATGATTCAATTGCATGCATTAAATTATTAATGGTTATTTCAATTTGAATTCAAATAGACAAATATAATCATATTTAAAAATCAATACATACATCAATGGTTGACTCAAACACATCCATTAATGGTTGACGCAACTATATATATCAACGGTTCATTTTATTGGTTGACGCAACTACATATATCAATGGTTCATTTTATTCAAAGAGGTAGAGACATACACATAGCTAAGTTACAAATAAAATTAGAAGTTATGTCTCATGAGACAAATATTTAAAATTTTAATACATACATCAATGGTTGACTCAAATTAAAATACATACATCCATGGTTGAGGCAAATACATACATCAATGGTTCATTTTAATTTTTATTTAAAGAGGTAGAGACATTCATATAGCTCAGTTACAAATGAAATTAAAAGTTATGTATCATGATTCTAGTATGTCCAATCTCCAATGTTCTCGAATGCCAAGTTTGTTTTTCAATTTTCACTCAAATAATAAATTCCATGTTAGTTAAAATTTTAAAACAATTCACACTTGCAATTATGACTCACATTTTAAATTTAAGTTAAATAATTGTTTATTTGGTATACATAAATTTACACACTTCTTGAATAACTCAATGACAAATCATATCCAATGTTGCAATACAATTTTCACTTTTCAAGTTTTCATACTTCAATAATTAATTTTTCAGAGTTTGTTTTAAATTTAAGCATGCACATTTGCAATCAAACTAAACTTTAAATTAAACATGCTATGTTGTGTATTGCTCAGGGAAGTCATGGAGAGTGGGAGCCTACCACCTACTGGGCAAGACACTAGTTCTACTCCAAGTCCAAATGCAAGCCAAAGCCAAAGTGAAAGAGCAAATCCTAAAAAACCCTTGTTAAAGTTTGTGAAGAAAATTACTCAAAATAAGAAAAAGAATAGTGGTGGTTGTGAAGAATGGATGTGCTTGTTATGCAACCATGTATTTAAGGGAAGCTACACTAGAATGTGGCATCATCTTTTGTCCATGTCTGGTGATGGGGTTAAGGGTTGTACATGTAATATTGAAAAAAGAATGGAGTTGACCAAGCTTCACATGGTTGCCACAGGTGTTCGTGAATCTGACTTGGAAAATGAACGTCCTTTTAAGGTACCTAGGACTTTGTCATCCTCCAATGATGTCCAAGATTCGGTGAATGAAAGTCAACTAAACCAAGTTGAGTCTCAAGGGGGTTCTAGTTATGAAAGGAAAAAGTCTGCTAGTGCTGTTGCTGCTGACCAAATTCGTAAAATATACAATGTTGTGCATAGGGATGAGGATGATGATGCTGTAGCTGATTTTTTCATGGCAAATGGGATTTCATTTAATGCCACTCGTTCACCATATTACAAAGAAATGGCGAAAAAAATCATAGCTGTTGGGCAAGGATATACACCCCCAGGTTACAATAAAATGAGGACATCATTGTTAGACAAGGGGGTGACAAGAATGCAGGGGCTTACAGTGGACCTCAAACAGTCATGGACTTATTCAGGGTGTTCAATAGTCATGGACGGTTGGACAGACATTCAACATAGGCCATTGTTGAATATCATTATCACATCTCCTATAGGGCCCTACTTTTTAAGAGCAATTGATTGTAGTGGAAAACTAAAAGATGCTACTTTCATGTTTGAAGTGTTGAAGGATGCAATTGATGAGATTGGTCCTTCAAATGTTGTACATGTAATCACAGATGCAGCACCTGTTTGCAAAGCAGCGGGAATGATGGTACAAAGCCGATACAAGCATATATTTTGGACTCCTTGTTGTGTCCATTCTCTTAACAATGTCCTCAAAGACATTGGTAAAATATCATGGATTTCAAAAATCATTTTAGAGGCAAGAGAGGCACAAATGTTCATCTGCAACCACCATGCCTCATTGACAATCTATAGAATGAAATCACGAAAAAAAAATTTGAAGCCTGCAGAAACAAGGTATGCAACATACTTCATTCTTCTTGAACGTATGGTTGAGGTGTATGCACCCCTACAAGCCACTGTTGTTGCAGAAGAGTGGAATGCATGGTCCGAGTCTAAATCAACTCAAGCAAAGAAGATAAAAGATATGCTTCTTAGTGAGGATTGGTGGT